>LR738709.1:212406655-212703204 GCA_902687465.1 Secale cereale | reverse complement strand
CCACTTTGGATCCCCCCTCCCGACTACCATCTCTCTCTCTCTCTCTCTCTCTCACACACACACACACACACACAAAACTATCGCTTTCGCACCCCCAACTCGTATCTCTCTCACAAACATTGATCGGCCAGCCTCTAGATAGGTTTATCCATCCAACGCACATTTTCGCTCCTTGTGTCTATGTAGATATTTCGTCCCTTCTTGAGACATGCCCTCTCGATCGTGCACACGCACACTATCGCCTGATTTTATGGTAATACCCCCCGCACTTCGTGTATTTGTCACACACCCACACACTCTTTCCTCTTCCTCTCTCCCTCTTTCTCTCTCATGCACATGGGCTTTTTGCAACAATGTCCCACTTCTCGAATATTGAAACCTACCACATTCCTCCCTTATCTCATCAAAACAACCAGAGGAATATATTTTGAGTCAAACATAAGATATTTTTAGTTATATATATATATATATATATATATATATATATATATATACACATCTACATCTACATCTATATCTATATCTATATCTATATCTATATCTATGTCTATATCTATATCTATACCAATATAAAAAGACCCAAAGGGGCAGATCCAATTAATCCCGGCCATCAAATCATGTCAATCCAACGACCTAAATTGCTTCAATGTCGAGCGCTCAACAAGTTTAGCGTGAAGTTAATTTCATGCCAAATATAGTTCTAATCACATAATAACACACAAATATTATCCTACTTAATATCCGCATGCACTTAATATACTTCCAAATTAACGTTGCACGTACACGTTGACTAGTATCTCTACTCCTATAAAAGACTCATTTGGTGAATGATGATGTGTTTGCCATCTATCATTTCTGACCATTAGATCTGCATCTAACGGCTATAAGGTAAGTTGTGGAATTCTTGCAACAATAGCCCACTTCTCTGCTCCAATTTGCAGAAAACCCCCTATTATCTTGAAAGCAACCACATCCCTCCATCACCTCGTCAAAACAGCCTCGGAAATATATTTTGAGGGAATCATAATATATTTTTAGTGGTATATGTATATCAAAACAATAGTGTTTTCTTTCAAGTTTGTGAACAAGTACTATTCTACTTTGGATCCGTTGCAACGCACGGGCACATTGCTAGTATATATACTATTATAAAAAACGAGTTGGTGATGATAGTGTGCCTGCCATCCTGCAATATATATCTCTACTTCTATAGAAAACAGAGTTGGTGATGATCCTGTGCCTGCCATCCTGCAATATAGGCCATCCGATCTATATCTAACGGATAGGAAGGAAACGATGACAATTTTGCAAAAAGATACCCGCACTCCTACCCACATTTGCATATAAGGCCTTCTCTTGTTCATCCTTATCTCCCACAAGATAAACTACTCATATAAATGCATCTTGATGTTTCGTGCAACGCACGGGCATCTTGATAGTACCCAAACAAAAAAGGACCGGAGTGAGTGATTGCTCTCAGACAGACGCGACATATCACTGGTGCAGGCATTGAACCAACGCGCCGGCCAAGAGGGCCCCACTCATTGCACGCCAGGCTGAACACGACCCCTCGCCGCATTCAACCGGCTTCAAACTTTCCCGCCTACCTCCATTGAATATGTGTGTGCCCCGGGCTGCTAGAAACATGTCCTTCCGCGAGCCGGCCAGTTGGCTCCTCTCTTCCGTGGTCCGCCCGCTATTTAAACAAGGCCAGACACCTGGCAAGAACCGCACCACACCGCCACTCCCCATATCCTCCTTGCACCATTTTCTCCACACCCTCCATAGCATCTGGTGAGCAGGAAGACGAGTTCTCTCGCATAAAAGTCGGCTGGGTGCCCCGACGAGCCAGGCAATTCACTACCCCACCTCCCTCCCCACCCCAGGCCGTTAGCACAATGGGCGAGGCTGTAGGCAGGCAAGCGGAGGAGCAAGCTGCCTCTCCAAGATGGCCCGTGGTTCATCAACTCGACGCTCCAATCCTGCTCGCAAACGAGTGGCTAGTTGTTGCATGCCGGCACACGGGGGACCACGGCGTCCAGTGCACAGTAGTTGGTCGCGCTATCCGACGCAAACGTTGGTGGAACCATGGCATGCTGGTGGAGGTGGCCAACACGTATGCGGCCACCGCCGACACCAAGGAATAGTAGACCACGGCAGCCGCCGTCGCTCGGAGCCCACGAATGCTACGACCACCATGTCGCCGGCATAGACCTCCGGTGTGTTGGCCGGTTTGGCTCAGAACATCGTCAACCCCAGCCGTGGCCGACATTAGATATTACACATGCATCCAAGATTTATTCGCATTTATTCAAAAAATGTCCAAAATATAATTAATTACGTATGGTCAGGACTTGTGCTAGCACTTGTAGTAGGAACCGGAGAATTTTCTTTATTTATAACTCTCCTCACATTATTTTGGCTTTGAAGTGAATGGTTGTGGACATTATCTATGAATGTGCAGATATCTGTGATGATGAGTTTGATGTGGAAGTTGAACTTGGAATGTTGGGCTTGCGTGTGAACTATACCATGTCCAATGGTTTGACTGTTATTGTTCGGAAAGTAATGGCTGTTATTACATGAGCTAAAAAAAATATTTTGTGACACGTCGGTAGATGCACGAACATCACAACAGGCATGCTGACTGATACGTCTCCGTCGTATCTATAATTTTTGATTGTTCCATGCCAATATTCTACAACTTTCATATACTTTTGGCTACTTCTTATACTATTTTTTGTGACTAACATATTGATCCAGTGCCCAGTGCCAGTTCTTGTTTGTTGCATGTTTTTTTGTTTCACAAAATATTTGTATCAAACGGAGTCCAAACGGAATAAAAACGGATGGAGATTTTTTTTGGAATATATGTGAATTTTGGGAAGCGGAACCAACATGAGACGATGCCCGAGTGGGCCACGAGGCTGGGGGCGCGCCCACAAGGGGCAGGCGCGCCTTGGGCCCTCGTGGCCACACCGTAAGGAGGTTTATGCCCTTCTTTCACCGCAATAAAACTAATATCCATATAAAAATCCTGTCAAAAAATCAGCCCAATCGGAGTAACGGATCTCCCACCTAGGGAGAAGGTCAAGGAAGAAGAAGGAGGGGGCTCTCTCCCCCTCGCTTCCGGTGGCACCGTGTGGGGACCCCGACTTATAAGTCGAGATCACCGAATGCACGTGTACAGTGATCCCAGAGATCAATGCTCATTGAACACACAGAAGCTGAATAACAAGCGTCTTACATCCATACAAATAGTCTTACACGAATTATGGCCAAGTCTTACATAGATAGAGCCTCACGGGCTGAATAGCAAATAACTCAAATAGCGGAAGTCTTTGATAATGGGTAGAACCCATGCCATCTGCCTTAACCCTACAGGCATTCTGACTGGGATAGCGTCCTAGTTCGCATGTTCGTCTCCAAAGAACTCTTCCTCATATTCTTGTTTTTCCATGCCTGGCCAATTAAATAACCAGCGGCAAGCCAATGAGTACTTTGAATGTACTTGCAAGCAACCCATGATGTGGTTTAAAGTAACAATGAAATTTGAACAACAATGAGCAATCTAGCTAGGGCTAGAATAAATATTCTACCTACAAGTTTATGCATCAATAAACTCGTGTAACCTCGAAGACAGGTTACCGATATCAACATGAATATGATTCAACCCTTCGAGTCAAGTCACCACCTTGACTCACATACACACACATGGTTTCACAAACATTGGACGTAGCCCAAGAGCGGTTACCCAACTGTCCATGACCGTGGACACGGCTATTCGAATAGTTTGACACTCTGCAGAGGTTGTACACTTTACCCACAAGATCCGGGGAACTTCCGTGTCATCCACGACCCGCGGTACCTCAAGTACCCGGGGTAAGCACCCGGTCATTACCTTTCCTTAGACGACACTAACATAGAGTCCACTCATTGGTACACGGCCCTCGGGTACAAACAATAGATCATGGGACTTGCCCTAATTTCAATGTCACGCGTACCCGAAGGGACCAACGGTGTGTCCGGTGCCCTGTGAAAACAGTCATGGTCGCCTATCCAAGCACGACCCCGTCCCGGGAAAGACCTCAAGTCTTCCCGTCACTAGTAATGCGGGCACCATGCTAGTATCGACCTAAGTAATCAATAAAGCCCCGTCCCATAAGGGGTAGTGTGGTTGCACATGTATGGTTGGAATAACGGTCGCAACTTAAACCAATCCGTTTGAAAAACACACACACTTGTCTCGGTACACCACTTCGTCATCAAGTGGTTACCCAACTCATCATCTTCCTCGGGCATGAGTGGCACCCGACGGGGTTTTATGCAAAGACTTCAACCACGAAGGTTCATGTCACACATGCATCACTATTCATTACTACTAACCATATGCATGTCATCTAGCACATAGCAAGATCAGGATCAAGGCATGCATCATATGGTGGAATCAACTATGTCACTATCGTAACCCTAACATCATGCATCGGAAACAAACGGGTTCCGAAGAACAAGTGTATCATGGTCAAAGGGCTGCTTGCCTGGATTGGCTTGGTCTTCAAAGTCTTCAAATCCTTCTCCTTCTTCTTCCACAGCAACTTCGTCAAATACGGGATCTATACGTCGCATAATAACAACGGAAAAATAAGACCACAAATAAAACAGAAAAATCAAAGTGCTCAGAAAAATGTCAACTTATTTTTGTAAAATACTAGAGGAATTCCTAAGATGGGGAAAAATCTTAGTTGGAGTTTTGGAGTAACAGAATGGAATCTATTGATTTTCGAACAGGAGTTTTACTGCTCAAATTTGAATTCAAATTTGAACAGAACAGAAAAGTTTCATAGATGTGAGTGAAAGTGGTACCATTAAATAGGTTGGAATATTACAAGATTTTAGGAGTTGGAATTATTTTATTTGGACCATTATTCTTTTCTGTAGAAATGTTTGAATTAATACAGAAAAGAAAAAGGAGAAAAAGACCTGTGCAACTGGGCCAGAGAGGCCACAGTGCACGGCCCAGGGCGGTCCATCCCAGCCGCATGGGTGCCTGCGCTCGCACGTCAGGTTTTTGAACCTGACGGGCGGGGCCCGTGGGTCAGTGGCAGAGAGGAGGGGGAGAGAGGTGTGGGGATGACAAGCGGGGCCCGCCTGTCATCTCCAACCTTGCGGCCACGGCGACGGCGAGCTCACCGGCGAGGTTTCCGGCCACGGCGACGGCAACGGAGGGCAGGGTTGGGTCCAGCGTCGAGTGGCGGTTGTAGGGGTAGTGGTACGGCACGCCGGGGAGGTCAGGTTCGCCGACGGCGAGGTGGGACGGCGGAGCCTCATCGGGAGATCGTTGCTCCGGTCGTTTCCGACTGCCACAGAGAGGGGAAACAGGGGGGAAAGGGTCAGTGGAGCATGGCGGTTCCGAATCGGGAGAAAGAAGGGGCAGGGGAGGCCCGTACCGTGAGATCACCGGCGGCCCGACGCGGCGGAGCTCCGGTCGATCCCGAGTACTGGGACCTCCTGGGGTCGAACTGATGGTGCTGGGGGGCTCAGTGAGGTGAGGTGAGGCTGTTGGTGCTGCTCGAGAGGCCCGGGGGGTCCTATTTATAGGGGGTCGACGGAGTCCCGAGGTCCAGTGCGCCGGCGAGCTCCGGCTCGAGGGTATAGCGCACGGGAGGCAAGAGGGATGAGTCCATGGTGTTGCTGGACGAGCTCCACGTCCAACTGAGGTGAGAGGAGGAGCGGGGGAGCTTCTGGACCGCGCGCGCGTGCGAGGCAGCAGAGTGGCCGTTGCGGGCGGCTGGTGCACGTGCGACGACGGTCACTGGAGGGCGCAGGAGGAGGGGGGACAGCGCCGGGGTGATTGCGGACGTCGAGGGGCCTCGACTGGTGCGAAGGGGGAGCCCGAGGCTGTCGGGGGCCAGCGATTGGCTGAAGCCACCGTGCGGGGGGTGCACTGTAGCGCGCCCCAGAGCGCGCGTATGGCTGGCATCATCGTGCCCTCGCCGCTCTGGTCAAAACCAACGTGCCCAAGAGTGTCTAGAAGGTTGAGGGAGGAGTAAAGAATTGGCCTGCGGCCTTGGATGCCTTGGAGATGCTGAGAGAGAAAGGGAATGCTGGTGACTTGGTGAAAACTTGATGTCCAGCAAGGTAAACTTGGGTACTTACCCCTCAATCATGGAGCTGGGGTGCTGGGTAAGTTACTGGGGGTAGCTAGTAACTCAATGAACATGTGGTAAAAAGTTGAGGCCATGGAGAAGAGTAAAAGTGATCAAGATGGAGGTTTTAGTAAAAAGCCAGAAGGTGTTTGATCAGTGTTTGGTCAAGCAAATGACCTCCACTTGACAAGGCACTTGACAGGATTGAAAGACATGAGAAAATAGGGTGCTTCACCAAATTTGGGCTCATTTGAAGAAACTAGCTAATGTAACTTTGGTGAACCCTATAAATCAACAGAAATAGCTTCATCTTGTTTGAGTCAAGCTAATCATCTCCCCTTGATGCACCACTTGGTGTAGCATCATCATTTGGGGTATTGATCATGCCCACAAAGTTTGAAGCTCCAAATAAAAAGTTGGTAATGTAAAGTTGTTCAAATTTGCATTTGAACAGAAAGGGTTTTGAGGTGATCTGATCAAGTTGCTCTATTCCAAATCTTGTGCCATTTGGTCTAGATGCCTCATTGGGCATTTCTAGCATGTGCACCAAATTTGAGAGAATTTGGACAAGTTTGGCAATGTAGAGTTGCTCAAACTTCAAATATGGACAGAATGGTTATGAAGGGGTTTGAGGATGTTTTCTTGTTTCTCAAGGCATGGGACTTGGCAATATCATCAAATATGTCATAAATGACATGATAGAATTTACCTGGAATTTTTGGAGAAAATTTCCTTTGTAAATATTTCAAAAGCTTGAAATATCCAGAAAGGGTTTTAGAGGGTTTAGCCCATTATTTTGAACATGACCAAGTGTTGAAACTCTTATATATGGACAATATATGTCCTCTGAGTCTCTCTGAATTTTGGCAAATATTTTTAAAACAGTTAAATAATTTTCCCCTATTAAAGACCATTTCTGGTCTTAAGAAAAAGCCTTTAAATAAAATAGGAAAATAACTTTTAAAATTATACCTTTGTGGTTTCTGGGAGTCCTATGACTACTAGGTCTCAAATAAACCTTTTGAAATAATTTTCTCACCCTAAGTCAAGTACTTGCAGTGCAAATCTCAATTCAGGGGTTTTTGGAAAACTAAATTTATAAAATACTTTTTGGCCAAATTATTTTTGTAAGAAAATACTATACTGCTATATAACACTTGGCATGATCATTGGGCAGAAGTTTTGGGTATGGAGATGAATTCTACAAGAAGTCATAGTTGACTTTTAATGAGCACATGAAAAAGCATATGAAGAAAAACTCAATTTCAAATAAAAACCAAATGATGCTAAAAAAATTGTTGGTCCAAATTTTCATGCTCCAAAGGTACAAATAACATGTTACAAATTGCAGGGTGTGACAGACCTACCCCCCTTACAAGAATCTCGTCCCCGAGATTCCTAAACTAGGTCTTAAAAGAGATCGGGAAACTCGGATCTAAGATAGTCTTCTCGTTCCCTAGTTGCTTCTGCTTCGGTATGGTTGCTCCACTGGACCTTGAAGTACTTGATGGTACGGCTTCGCGTCCGTCGTTCTGCTTTCTCC
This sequence comes from Secale cereale, assembly GCA_902687465.1. NCBI lineage: Eukaryota > Viridiplantae > Streptophyta > Magnoliopsida > Poales > Poaceae > Secale > Secale cereale. The sequence continues at coordinate 212,695,515 of LR738709.1, read as the reverse complement.
AGAATGCGAATGGGCTTCTCGCGGTAGGTCAAATCAGGCTACAGATCAATGGCTTGGTGATCCACATCCTTGTAGAGATTGGGCTTGTCTGGAACTTGGAGACATTTCCGGAGTTGTGACACATGGAACACATTGTGCACATCGGATAGCTCAGGTGGTAGTTCCAACTGGTAAGCCACTTCTCCTCGTCGGTCGGTGATCTTGAAAGGGCCAATGAATCTTGGCGCAAGCTTCCCCTTAATGTGGAAACGCTTGGTTCCCTTCAGAGGAGTTACCCGTAGGTACACATGATCTTCGACACGGAAACTCATGTCTCGGCGTCGAGTGTCAGCATAACTCTTCTGCCTTGACTTGGCTGCCTTTAATCGCTCTCTGACTAGTTGGACTTGCTCTTCTGCTGCGCGGAGAATATCCGGTCCAAAGACTAGTCCTTCTCCAGTCTCTGACCAGTTGAGGGGTGTGCGATATCTGCGTCCGTACAACACCTCAAATGGTGCCATCTGAAGGCTTGACTGGTAACTGTTGTTATAGGAGAACTCGTTAAAAGGGAGACAATCTTCCCACTTGGCTCCATATGCCAGAACACAGGCTCGGAGCATGTCTTCGAGAACTTGATTGACTCGCTCTGTCTGACCTCCGGTCTGTGGGTGGAAAGTCGTGCTGAAAGACAACTTGGTTCCCAAGGCTTCTTGGAATCTTCCCCAGAACCTTGAGGTGAACTGGGTGCCTCGATCTGACACAATCTCCTTGGGAACGCCGTGAAGACTTACGATTCGGTTGATATAGAGAGTTGCCAGCTGGTTGCCTGAGTAGGTGGTCTTGAGAGGAATGAAATGGGCCACATTGGTCAAATGATCGACTATGACCCAGATAGAGTCATGTCCTCTATTCGACCTTGGTAATCCAGTGATGAAGTCCATTCCGACTTTATCCCACTTCCACTCAGGAACCTTGAGTGGTTGAAGCAATCCAGCAGGTCGCTGATATTCAGCCTTGACCCTTTGGCACACATCACACTTTGCAACATAGGTTGCAATCTCTCTTTTCATCCCGTGCCACCAGAATCGTGTCTTCAAGTCTTGGCACATCTTGGTTCCTCCGGGGTGGATGGAATACGGAGTGTCGTGGGCTTCTTGCAGAATCAGCGTCTTCAGCTCGGTGTTGTTTGGTAGGCAGATGCGACCTTTGTACCAAACAATCCCGTGCTCGTCTACGGAGAATCCTGGGGCCTTGCCCAACTTCATCTTCTTCTTGATGCCTTCAATGCTTGCGTGTCCATCTTGTGCCTTCTTGACGTCGTCCATCAGGGTCGGTCTGACTTCCAAATGATCCAGAAATCCAGGGGTGACCAATTCCAAACTGAATTGTTCGAACTCCTTAAACAAGGCTGGCTGCCTTTCTTGAATAACGGCATTCAAAGAGCAAGCCTTCCTGCTTAAGGCATCGGCCACCACGTTAGCCTTCCCAGGGTGATACTGAACACTGAGGTCATAGTCTTTGATGAGTTCCAACCATCTCCGCTGCCTCATGTTCAATTCCTTTTGGGTGAAAATGTACTTCAGACTTTTGTGGTCTGTGTAGATCTCACACCACTTCCCTAGGAGGTAATGCCGCCATGTCTTCAAGGCATGAACTACTGCCACTAGCTCAAGATCGTGAGTAGCGTAGTTCTCCTCATGGGGTCGTAGCTGCCTGGAGAGGTATGCTATGACGCGGCCTTCTTGCATCAGAACGCTTCCCAATCCGGTTCGAGAGGCATCACAATATATCATGAACTCCTTGTGAATATCAGGTGTTGCCAAGACTGGGGCAGTGGTCAATCTCTTCTTGAGCTCTTGGAAGCTTTCTTCGCATTTTGGCGTCCACTCGAACTTCTTGTCCTTCTTGAGGAGCTGAGTCATTGGTCGTGCAATGCTAGAGAATCCTTCCACGAACTTGTGGTAATAGCCCGCTAGTCCGAGGAAGCTTCTAACTTCCTTGACGGTCGTTGGAGATTGCCATTGGGTCACAGCTTCGATCTTCGCGGGATCAACAGATAATCCTTCCTCGGTCAAGACATGACCTAAGAATCCAACTTTATGCAGCCAGAACTCACACTTGCTGAATTTGGCATACAGTTGGTGCTCACGAAGCTTGTCTAGGACCATCCTCAGATGCTGCTCGTGCTCTTCCTCCGACTTCGAGAACACAAGAATGTCATCAATGAAGACGACAACAAACTTGTCCAAATATTCCATGAAGACTTTATTCATGAGATACATGAAGTAGGCTGGGGCATTGGTTAACCCAAAGGACATGACCGTGCACTCGTACAGGCCATATCTGGTTACGAATGCCGTCTTCGGAATATCTTGGGGTCTGATCTTTAGCAGGTAGTACCCAGATCTGAGGTCGATCTTGGAGAATACCTTGGCTCCGCTGAGCTGATCAAACAGATCTTCGATCTTGGGAAGTGGATACTTGTTCTTGATTGTAACTTCATTGAGGGAACGATAGTCGATGCATAAGCGGATGGTACCGTCCCTCTTTGCCACAAACAGAACAGGAGATCCCCAAGGGGAGGCACTTGGGCGAATAAATCCCTTCCTTAGCTGCTCTTCCAGCTGCTTCTTCAACTCGGCTAATTCTTCCGTCCCCATTCTATAAGGCTTCTTATAGATGGGTCCTGCTCCGGGCACGAGCTCGATGATGAACTCAATGTCACGGTCAGGGGGCATTCCCGGTAGTTCATCCGGAAAGACAACAGGATACTCACATACCACCGGTACTTGATCTAGCCCAACTTCAGACAGACAGTTGACTTTAGCGGCTTGAGTGGAAGAGGAGTTGGAAGCAAACTTGACTTCGACTCCTTGGTCATTGGTCATAGTGACTGTCCGATTGGCACAGTCTAACAAGCCTTGGTGCTTACTGAGCCAATCCATCCCTAAGATCACATCCAAGCCTTGCGATCTTAGGATGATAAGGTCTGCTAGGAAGTCTACACCGTTAATGGTAATACCGACTCCTTTACAGCCTATCTTGGCTCTCATCTCGGCTCCGAGGGTTTGTACCACCATAGGGTTATTCAGGGGTGTAGGGGTCATGCCACTTTTTAATGCAATTCTTTGAGTGACAAATGAATGCGTTGCTCCAGAATCAAACAAGACAGTTGCAGGTGCTGAGTTGACAAGGAACGTACCCAGCACGACGTCCGGGTCTTCCTGGGCTTCTTCAGCAGTGACGTGATTCACACGCCCCTTCCCATGGTTCGGTGGATTGCGGGGAGCTGGGTTCCTTGGTGGCATTCCACGGCCTTGTGCCTGGTTCTGTGCATTGGGGCGCGGGGCATCAGGCTTCTTGTTGGGGCACACCCTTGAGATGTGTCCGGACTGACCACATCCAAAGCAAGTGACTTGATTTGGATTGATAGTGTTGCCACCACTGGTATTGGGGTTGAAAGCTGGCCTGGGGTTGGCATACTGCTGAGGCTGAGGGTTGGTACGAGGTGCAGGAGCTCTTGGCTGCTGATAGGTTGGCTTGGCCGGGGCTGACTGCCACGGACGAGGCTTCTGGTTGCCGGAACTTCCCTTACTGACCAACTTGCGCTTGCGAGTGTCTTCCAAAGCACGCCGCTTGTCTTCAAGCATAAGTGCCTTGTTCACCAGGTCAGGGAAAGACGGGCAGTCGCACACGACAAGCGAGTATTGCAGAGTCTGATTGAGGCCTTCCATGAAGCGCTCCCTTTTGGCAGCATCAGTGCTGACATCTTCAGGGGCATACCTTGACAGAACACTGAACTTCTGCATGTACTCCTTGACAGTGCCACTTCCTTGCTTCAGGGCTCGGAACTCACGCTTTTTGATAGCCATGATTCCGGAAGGAATGTGGGCCTTGCGGAATTCTGCCTTGAAGTTAACCCATGTGATGTCTTGTTCAGCATGCATGACCTTGAATCCATCCCACCAAGCTCTAGCAGTCCCCCCGAGGCAGTGGGCTGCATAAGCCACCTTCTCGCGGTCTTCAGTGCATCCGACTAGCTCCAGAATTTCCTCAATGGAACTGACCCAGTCATCTGCATCCAAGGGTTCAGCAGTCTCGATGAAAGTTGGCGGTGCATGCTTCTTGAACTCTGCCAACGTGGAACGTCCATTGCCATTCCCCGCCGGCTGGCGGTTGTTGGTGACAGCTTGAGCAATCAGCTGGAGAGCTGCAGTGTTGGCTTGGCGTTCCTCTCGGAAAGCTTGGAGAAGCTGATCCATGTCCATGCTTGGAGGAGGTGGTGGTGGAGCTTGGTCGTTGGTTTGGTCGTGGCCTGCCTCAGACTGAGCGGATGCTCCGGCTTCGGGCTGCTGGGTAGAGGTACCAGTACGAGTTACAACAGGCATCCTGTTGGAGCGGTAAAAGGTCTCATGACTCGGAAGAGGGAAAGCAGGATAGATGGGTGCCTAGTAAGGGGGTGGGTGTGACACTAAATCAAATTATGCAAGGGCCGAAAGGCCAAAACACATTCATTAAAATCCAAATGGGTGATGTAGTCGTTTACACATTCCCGAAGGAAGAATACGACATACATCCAGACACAACAAAAACAAACACTAGATGGTTTCATATGAACCATACAAGGACTCGACTGCGCATAGGGGTTACATGACCTATCCTACCGTAGAGGTTACAACTGGCATATCCGAGTAGCGAATAATGCCTAAGCGGCGGAATGCTCGGTCGCGTATTCCGGCTCTTCTGGGTCTTCCTCTTTGTCTTCATCTGTCTGGGCCCCCTTGTCACTTGAGGGTGTGGGGGAGTGGAGGAGTTGGATACGACGGTGCTTCGTCGGTGGTGCAAGGAAAAGCTTGCGATATTCCCTTGCCGTCATCCGGCGTCGCCGAGCTGGTTCTTCATTCTTGGAAGGTACATCCTCGGAGGGCCTTCCGCCTCGATATGCGATAGCGGATTGTCCAGAAGGTGCTCCTTCCTTCTTGATCCTATTTGCCTTCTCTTGAGCTCGACGAAGAAGTGCCTTGGTCTTGTGAAGTTCTTCTCGAAGCTTCATTGATTCCGAGGCCAAGTCTTGTGCCAAGCTGTCGGTACATAGACTGAAGTAGGTCTGGAACCGAAGCGAGAGTCCTTCCTTCAGTGGAGGGGCTAGTGCGCTGCTTTCTTCTTCACCTTCCTTCCGGTAAGGCAAGAAGCGAGTTGTCATCTTGGCTGCCATCTCTGGAAGAAGCTCGCGGAGACGGGTTAATGCCTTGAGTGCAGCAGCCTCGACAGCGAGAGGTAGTGCTGCCATCTGGGGTCCTTCGAAGAACCAACTTGTGGGAGGATCGTTTGCCTTCACGATCACTTCCACATGGTACTCCACCTCAGTGTTGCTAACCCAATGCTCAAGGTAGGTGAGGATGGGTGCTCGGTGGAACTGACGCTCCTGGAGGCTATCCTCGAGAAGTAAGGGAAACCCAGTGGTCAGGTGCTCTTCGGGTACAGCGGCCATCTACAAAGGTGGATTAGGAGGAGTTAATAAGCTGATGAAATCTCAGGTTTAGAAAAGAAGAGAGGTTCAGAAGGTTTTTGAAAAGGGGTCTCATCTAACTAACGCCCATGCTAACTAAGGCTTCCTTCAGTCAGGATGGCTCTGATACCAGCTCTATGGGGACCCCGACTTATAAGTCGAGATCACCAAATGCACGTGTACAGTGATCCCAGAGATCAATGCTCACTGAACACACAGAAGCTGAATAACAAGAGTCTTACATCCATACAAATAGTCTTACACGAATTATGGCCAAGTCTTACATAGATAGAGCCTCACGGGCTGAATAGCAAATAACTCAAATAGCGGAAGTCTTTGATAACAGGTAGAACCCATGCCATCTGACTTAACCCTACAGGCATTCTAACTGGGATAGCGTCCTAGTTCACATGTTCGTCTCCAAAGAACTCTTCCTCATATTCCTGTTCTTCCATGCCTGACCAATTAAATAACCAGCGGCAAGCCAATGAGTACTTTGAATGTACTCGCAAGCAACCCATGATGTGGTTTAAAGTAATAATGCAATTTGAACAACAATGAGCAATCTAGCTAGGGCTAAAATAAATATTCTACCTACAAGTTTATGCATCAATAAACTCGCGTAACCTCGAAGACAGGTTACCGATATCAACATGAATATGATTCAACCCTTCGAGTCAAGTCACCACCTTGACTCACATACACACACATGGTTTCACAAACATTGGACGTAGCCCAAGAGCGGTTACCCAACTGTCCATGACCGTGGACACGGCTATTCGAATAGTTTGACACTCTGCAGAGGTTGTACACTTTACCCACAAGATCCGGGGAACTTCCGTGTCATCCACGACCCGCGGTACCTCAAGTACCCGGGGTAAGCACCCGGTCATTACCTTTCCTTAGACGACACTAACATAGAGTCCACTCGTTGGTACACGGCCCTCGGGTACAAACAATAGATCACGGGACTTGCCCTAATTTCAATGTCACGCGTACCCGAAGGGACCAACGGTGTGTCCGGTGCCCTGTGAAAACAGTCATGGTCGCCTATCCAAGCACGACCCCGTCCCGGGAAAGACCTTAAGTCTTCCCGTCACTAGTAATGCGGGCACCATGCTAGTATCGACCTAAGTAATCAATAAAGCCCCGTCCCATAAGGGGTAGTGTGGTTGCACATGTATGGTTAGAATAACGGTTGCAACTTAAACCAATCCGTTTGAAAAACACACACACTTGTCTCGGTACACCACTTCGTCATCAAGTGGTTACCCAACTCATCATCTTCCTCGGGCATGAGTGGCACCCGATGGGGTTTTATGCAAAGACTTCAACCACGAAGGTTCATGTCACACATGCATCACTATTCATTACTACTAACCATATGCATGTCATCTAGCACATAGCAAGATCAGGATCAAGGCATGCATCATATGGTGGAATCAACTATGTCACTATCGTAACCCTAACATCATGCATCGGAAACAAACGGGTTCCGAAGAACAAGTGTATCATGGTCAAAGGGCTGCTTGCCTGGATTGGCTTGGTCTTCAAAGTCTTCAAATCCTTCTCCTTCTTCTTCCACAGCAACTTCGTCAAATACGGGATCTATACGTCGCATAATAACAACGGAAAAATAAGACCACAAATAAAACCGAAAAATCAAAGTGCTCAGAAAAATGTCAACTTATTTTTGTAAAATACTAGAGGAATTCCTAAGATGGGGAAAAATCTTAGTTGGAGTTTTGGAGTAACAGAATGGAATCTATTGATTTTAGAACAGGAGTTTTACTGCTCAAATTTGAATTCAAATTTGAACAGAACAGAAAAGTTTCATAGATGTGAGTGAAAGTGGTACCATTAAATAGGTTGGAATATTACAAGATTTTAGGAGTTGGAATTATTTTATTTGGACCATTATTCTTTTCTGTAGAAATGTTTGAATTAATACAGAAAAGAAAAAGGAGAAACAGACCTGTGCAACTGGGCCAGAGAGGCCACAGTGCACGGCCCAGGGCGGTCCATCCCAGCCGCACGGGTGCCTGCGCGCGCACGTCGAGTTTTTGAACCCGACGGGCGGGGCCCGTGGGTCAGTGGCAGAGAGGAGGGGGAGAGAGGTGTGGGGATGACAGGCGGGCCCCACCTGTCATCTCCAACCTTGCGGCCACGGCGAGGGCGAGCTCACCGGCGAGGTTTTCGGCCACGGCGACGGCAACGGAGGGCAGGGTTGGGTCCAGCGTCGAGTGGCGGTTGTAGGGGTAGTGGTACGGCATGCCGGGGAGGTCAGGTTCGCCGGCGGCGAGGTGGGACGGCGGAGGCTCGTTGGGAGATCGTTGCTCCGGTCGTTTCCGACTGCCACAGAGAGGGGAAACAGGGGGGAAAGGGTCAGTGGAGCATGGCGGTTCCGAATCGGGCGAAAGAAGGGGCAGGGGAGGCCCGTACCGCGAGATCACCGGCGGCCCGACGCGGCGGAGCTCCGGTCGATCCCGAGTACTGGGACCTCCTGGGGTCGAACTGATGGTGCTGGGGGGCTCAGTGAGGTGAGGTGAGGCTGTTGGTGCTGCTGGAGAGGCCCGACGGGGTCCTATTTATAGGGGGTCGACGGAGGCCCGAGGTCCAGTGCGCCGGCGAGCTCCGGCTCGAGGCTATAGCGCACGGGAGGCAAGAGGGATGAGTCCATGGTGTTGCTGGACGAGCTCCACGTCTAGCTGAGGTGAGAGGAGGAGCGGGGGAGCTTCTGGACCGCGCGCGCGTGCGAGGCAGCAGAGTGGCCGTTGCGGGCGGCCGGTGCGCGTGCGACGACTGTCACTGGAGGGCGCAGGAGGAGGGGGGACAGCGCTGGGGTGATTACGGACGTCGAGGGGCCTCGACTAGCGCGAAGGGGGAGCCCGAGGCTGTCGGGGGCCAGCGATTGGGTGAAGCCACCGTGCGGGGGTGCACTGTAGCGCGCCCCAGAGCGCGCGTATAGCTGGCATCAGCGTGCCCTCGCCGCTCTGTTCAAAACCAACGTGCCCAAGAGTGTCTAGAAGGTTGAGGGAGGAGTAAAGAATTGGACTGCAGCCTTGGATGCCCTGGAGATGCTGAGAGAGAAAGGGAATGCTGGTGACTTCGTGAAAACTTGCTGTCCAGCAAGGTAAACTTGGGTTCTTACCCCTCAATCATGGAGCTGGGGTGCTGGGGAAGTTACTGGGGGTAGCTAGTAACTCAATGAACATGTGGTAAAAAGTTAAGGCCATGGAGAAGAGTAAAAGTGATCAAGATGGAGGTTTTAGTAAAAAGCCAGAAGGTGTTTGATCAGTGTTTGGTCAAGAAAATGACCTCCACTTGACAAGGCACTTAACAGGATTGAAAGACATGAGAAAATAGGGTGCTTCACCAAATTTGGGCTCATTTGAAGAAACTAGCTAATGTAACTTTGGTCAACCCTAGAAATCAACAGAAACAGCTTCATCTTGTTTGAGTCAAGCTAATCATCTCCCCTTGATGCACCACTTGGTGTAGCATCATCATTTGGGGTATTGATCATGCCCACAAAGTTTGAAGCTCCAGATAAAAAGTTGGTAATGTAAAGTTGTTCAAATTTGCATTTGAACGGAAAGGGTTTTGAGGTGATCTGATCAAGTTGCTCTATTCCAAATCTTGTGCCATTTGGTCTAGATGCCTCATTGGGCATTTCTAGCATGTGCACCAAATTTGAGAGCATTTGGACAAGTTTGGCAATGTAGAGTTGCTCAAACTTCAAATATGGACAGAATGGTTATGAAGGGGTTTGAGGATGTTTTCTTGTATCCAAAGGCATGGGACTTGGCAAGATCATCAAATATGTCATAATTGACATGATATAATTTCCCTGGAATTTTTGGAGAAAATTTCCTTTGTAAATATTTCAAAAGCTTGAAATATCCAGAAAGGGTTTTAGAGGGTTTAGCCCATTATTTTGAACATGACCAAGTGTTGAAACTCTTATATATGGACAATATATGTCCTCTGAGTCTCTCTGAATTTTGGCAAATATTTTTAAAACAGTTAAATAATTTTCCCCTATTAAAGACCATTTCTGGTCTTAAGAAAAAGCCTTTAAATAAAATAGGAAAATAACTTTTAAAATTATACCTTTGTGGTTTCTGGGAGTCCTATGACTACTAGGTCTCAAATAAACCTTTTGAAATAATTTTCTCACCCTAAGTCAAGTACTTGCAGTGCAAATCTCAATTCAGGGGTTTTTGGAAAACTAAATTTATAAAATACTTTTTGGCCAAATTATTTTTGTAAGAAAATACTATACTGCTATATAACACTTGGCATGATCATTGGGCAGCAGTTTTGGGTATGGAGATGAATTCTACAAGAGGTCATAGTTGACTTTTAATGAGCACATGAAAAAGCATATGAAGAAAAACTCAATTTCAAATAAAAACCAAATGATGCTAAAAAAAATTTGTTGGTCCAAATTTTCATGCTCCAAAGGTACAAATAACATGTTACAAATTGCAGGGTGTGACACACCGGAATGCCACTGGGGCCATCATCGTGTGACGGTGATCTACACCAACACCTCCTTCATCTTCACCAACATCTCCATCACCTTCCCCCATCTATCTACAGTGGTCCACTCTCCCGCAACCCGCTGTAACCTCTACTTGAACATGGTGCTTTATACTTCATCTTATTATCCAATGATGTGTTGCCATCCTATGATGTCTGAGTAGATTATCGTTGTCCTATCGGTGATGGGTGAATTGCTATGATTGATTTAAATTGCTTGTGGTTATGTTGTTGTCCTTTGGTGCCCATCATATGAGCGCGCGCGTGGATCACACCATAGGGTTAGTTGTATGTTGATAGGACTACGTATTGGAGGGCAAGAGTGACAGAAGCTTCAACCTAGCGTAGAAATTGATACATACGGGATTGAAGGGGGACCAATATATCTTAATGCTATGGTTGGGTTTTACCTAGTAGTTGCGGATGCTTGCTAATTGTTCCAATCATAAGTGCATAGAATTCCAAGTAAGGGATGGCATGCTAGCAGTGGCCTCTCCCACATAAAACTTGCTATCGGTCTAGTAACGTAGCCAATTGCTTAGGGGCAATTTCACAACTCCTACCACCACTTTTCCACACTCGCTATATTAACTTTATTGTTTCTTTATCTTAAAAGCCCCTAGTTTATATTTACGTGCTCTTTATATTCTTGCAAACCTATCCCACAAAAACTACAAAGTACTTCTAGTTTCATACTTGTTCTAGGTAAAGTAAACGTCAAGCGTGCGTAGAGTTGTATCCGTGGTCGATAGAACTTGAGAGAATATTTGTTCTGTCTTTAGCTCCTCGTTTGGTTCGACCCTCTTAGTTATCGAAAGAGGCTACAACTGATCCCCTGCACTTGTGGGTTATCAAGACCTTTTTCTAGCGCTGTTGTCGGGAAGCAATAGCGTGGGGTGAATATTCTCGTGTGTGCTTGTTTGCTTTATCACTAAGTAGATTTTATTTGCTGTCCTAAGTTGTTTTCTATCTTTAGTTATGGGTAGGAAACACAAAATACCAAAAAAAATAGTGGTACCAACTGTACCAATGGTTGAAGAACCACTCAAAATCTATCACACTATTGAAGCTTATTACTTGGATCATCTTCGATCCCTTTGTGCTCGGGCTGAAACCCCAACTAGCTTAGTTGAGGGAAAATCTTTAGATGAACATGCTTGTTATGTGCGACACCGCATATCTGAAAAAGGGAAACTTTTATTGGATCAAATTCATCGTGTGCAATGCTATGCTTAGAATTTATGTGAAATATATGATTTTACTTGTTGTTCTGAAGACCCTACGAAACACCTTCCCTACCAATGTGAGTTTAGTGATAATGGAATCATATCTTCGTATGCTAAGGGTGTTTATAATTACTATGATGTTCAACAAATTGAAGAATTTGTTGCTTTTAAGGGTGCTTATGAAATTTCTTCTTTGATTGAAAAGTATGATGCTACTCTTTACAAATCTGAAAAATTTGCCATATTTAAATATTGTTATGATAATTATGCTTCTAATGCCTATGTTAAACCATATATTGAGCACTACTCTGCTGTCCAAGAAGAGACTAATATTTTGCAGGAGTCTATGGAAGAAGAAATTAATGACACTGTGAGCTCATTGGATGAAAAAGATGACGAAGAGAGCGAATAACAAAAGGAGGAAGAGCGGATTAGCTACCCGTTCCCACCTTCTAATGAGAGTAACTCTTCAACTCCTACATTGTTTAATTTCCCTTCGTGCTTACCGAAGGATGATTGCTATGATGATTGCTATGATCACGTTGATTCTTTTGAAATATCACTTTTTGATGAGGCTTGCTATGCTTGTGGCCAAGATGCCAATATGAATTATGCTTATGGAGATGAACTTGCTATAGTTCCTTATGTTAAACATGAGATAGTTGATATTGCACCCACACATGATAGTCCTATTATCTTTTTGAATTCTCCAAACTACACTATATTGGAGAAGTTTGCACTTATTAAGGATTATATTGATGGGTTGCCTTTTTACGTTACACATGATGATTTTGATGAATATAATATTCATGTGCTTGCTACTCCTACTTGCAATTATTATGAGAGAGGAACTACATCTCCGCCTCTGTATGTTTCCAACACGATAAAATTGCAAGAAACTGTTTATACTATGCATTGGCCTTTACTTGATGTGCATGAATTGTTCTTTTATGACATGCCTATGCATAGGAAGAGAGTTAGACTTTGTTGTTTCATGACACATATCACTTTGTACTCACTACTAAATGCCAAATCATTGCTAATTAAAATTGGCTTTGATATACCTTGGGATCCGGGTGGATCCAATACTTGAGCACTATATGCCTAGCTTAATGGCTTTAAAGAAAGCGCTGCCAGGGAGACAACCCGGAAGTTTTAGAGAGTCATTTATTTCTATTGTGTGCTTTTATAAAGTTTTTAAAAAAGAGGGGAACCTAAACCTTTTTCAAAAAGAAAAGTGAAAGTAAGAAGGACGAGCACCGTTGAAATGGGGGAGCTCCTTGAACTTTGTTCATGCCCATGGAAACTTTGCAAACCTTAATTACAGAAACTTTTCAATAAAAATAATTATCCCCTTGTACAATTACATTGTATTACAAAAATAATGTGCCAAGAGTTTCCTGTAGGATGATTAAACTGCTTGTTGGTTTGTGCGGTGCAAAAACAGAAACTTTGGCTGTAGTGCGCGATTTTACATTTTTTTTACTAGAACGCCGAAAGGATTTGAAACTTTTTGCAAAGTCTTGCTATACAAATTGTTGATTTATCCTACTTTTTTCATGATTTTTAGAGTTACAGAAGTATGGTTAATGTTCAGATTACTACAGACTGCCATGTTTTCACAGATTGCTGTTATAGCTTCATTATTTGCATATGTTTGAATTCTTGTTGATGCCTCCTTGACTTGGGGACATAGAATTGTGATAGCATACAGTAGGTAATGTTTGTTCATAATTATACAATAATGTTAGAGTAGTACATGATGGGATTTTATTGATCATATGCACTAACCCCGCCACTAAAAGTTCGGTTAAGTTTTGTGTGGATGAAGTGTTCGAAGATCGAGGAGGTCTCGATGCGAGGAGAAGGAGGAGAGGAAAGAGCTCAAGCTTGGGGATGCCCGAGGCATCCCAAGTAAATATTCAAGGAGACTCGAGTGTCTAAGCTTGGGGATGCCCCGGAAGGCATCCCATCTTTCTTCAACAAGTATCGGTATGTTTTCAGATTCGTTTCATCCACATGATATGCGTAAACTCTTGGAGTGTCGTGTGCTTTTTATTTTTCTTTTAATAAATGCACCATGCTGGTATGAGATAGTCCTTGGTTGATTTATAGAATGCTCTTTGCACTTCACTTATATCTTTTGAGTATGGATTTATAGAATGCTTCATGTGCTTCACTTATATCATTTGAAGTTTGGATTGCCTGTTTCTCTTCACATAGAAAACCGCCATTTGTAGAATGCTCTTTTGCTTCACTTATCATCGTTAGAGCGTGGGCATAAATTTTGTAGAAAGAATTAAAACTCTCTTGCTTCACTTATATCTATTTAGAGAGTTGACAGGAATTGGTCATTCACATGGTTAGTCATAAAATCCTACATAAACTTTTAGATCACTCAATATGATATGTTTGATTCCTTGCAATAGTTTTGCGATATAGAGATGCTAATATGTGGGAGGTACTAGTGAATGATTGTGGTTTAGTAATAATATTGGTGTTGAGGTTTGTGATTCCCGAAGCATGCACGTATGGTCTCCTAACTATTTAACCAAATTGGCGCGCATTGTATTTTGATTGTTTATCTTTGCGTGAAGGTCGGGGGCGCACGATGGTTAACTCCTACCAACCTCCCCCCTAGGAGCATGCGTCGTAGTATTTTTGCTTCGAGGGCTAATAGATTTTTCGCAATAAGTATGTGAGTTCTTTATGACTAATGCTGAGTCCATAGATTATACACACTCTCACCCTTCCACCATTGCTAGCCTCTCTTGTACCGCGCAACTTTCGCCGGTACCATATACCCACCATATACCTTCCTCAAAACAACCACCATACCTACCTATTATGGCATTTCCATAGCCATTCCGAGATAAATTGCCATGTAACTTCACCGTTTCGTTTATTATGACACGCACCATCATTGTCATATTGCCTTGCATGATCGTAAGGTAGCTAGCATGATTTTTCCATGGCTTGTCCGTTTTTTGATTTCATTGCTACGCTAGATCATTGCACATCCCGGTACACCACCGGAGGCATTCATATAGAGTCATATTTTTGTTCTAGTATCGAGTTGTAATATCGAGTTGTAAGTAAATAGAAGTGTGACGATCATCATTATTAGAGCATTGTCCTTTGAAAGAAAAAGAAAAAAGGCCAAAAGAAAAGAAAAGAAAAAGAAAGGCCAAATAAAAAAGGAGAAAGGCCAAATAAAAAAAGGAAGGCCCAAAAAAAGAAAAAAAAAGAAAAAAGAAAAAAAGGGACAATGCTACTATCTTTTTTCCACACTTGTGCTTCAAAGTAGCACCATGATCTTCATGATAGAGAGTCCCCTATGTTGTCACTTCCATATACTAGTCGGAATTTTCATTAAAGAACTTGGCTTGTATATTCCAACGATGGGCTTCCTCAAATGCCCTAGGTCTTCATGAGCAAGCAAGTTGATGCACACCCACTAGTTTTCTTTTGAGCTTTCATACACTTATAGCTCTAGTGCATCCGTTACATGGCAATCCCTACTCACTCACATTGATATCTATTCTTGGGCATCTCCATAGCCCATTGATATGCCTAGTTGATGTGAGACTTTCTCCCTCCTTTTGTCTACTACCACCTTCTATTCCACCCATAGTGCTATATCCATGGCTCACGCTCATGAATTGCGCGAAGAGTTGAAAAAGTTCAAAAAAGTAAAGTATGAAAACAATTGCTTGGCTGACACCGGGATGGGCATGAGGGGTACCTTGTGTTAAGAAAAGGGAGCATAAAAGACTATATGATTTTGTAGGGATAACATTCTTTAGCATTAATATTTTGAAAGACTTGATTGTTTGTTGGGATGCCCGAGTATTAAATTCTTTTATGTCAAATGATATACTATTGCTTTGAATCACTCGTGTCTTAATATTCGTGCCACGATTAGATTAAATGATCAAGATTATGCTAGGTAGCATTCCACATCAAAAATTATCTTTTTTATCATTTACCTACTCGAGGACGAGCAGGAATTAAGCTTGGGGATGCTGATACGTCTCCGTCGTATCTATAATTTTTTATTGTTCCATGCCAATATTCTACAACTTTCATATACTTTTGGCAACTTTTTATACTATTTTTTGGGACTAACATATTGATCCAGTGCCCAGTGCCAGTTCCTGTTTGTTGCATTTTTTTTCCGCAAAATATCCATAACAAACGGAGTCCAAACGGAATAAAAACGGACGGAGATTTTTTTTGGAATATATGTGAATTTTGGGAAGTGGAACCAACATGAGACGATGTCCGAGTGGGCCACGAGGCAGGGGGCGCGCCCACCAGGGGCAGGTGCGCCCTGGGCCCTCATGGCCACACCGTAAGGCGGTTGATGCCCTTATTTCTCCGCAAGAAAGCTAATATCCAGACAAAAATCTTGTCAAAAAATCAGCCCAATCGGAGTTACGGATCTCTGGGAATATAAGAAACGGTGAAGGGACAGAATCTGGGAACGCAGAAACAGAGAGAGACAGAGAGACAGATCCAATCTCGGAGGGGCTCTCGCCCCTCCCACGCCATGGAGACCATGGACCAGAGGGGAAACCCTTCTCCCACCTAGGGAGAAGGTCAAGGAAGAAGAACAAGGAGGGGGGGCTCTCTCCCCCTCGCTTCCGGTGGCTCCGGAGTGCCACCGGGGCTATCATCGTGTGACGGCAATCTACACCAACACCTCCGTCATCTTCACCAACATATCCATCACCTTCCCCCATCTATCTACAGCGGTCCACTCTCCCGCACCCCGTTGTACCCTCTACTTAAACATGGTGCTTTATGCTTCATATTATTATCCAATGATGTGTTGCCATCCTATGATGTCTGAGTAGATTATCGTTGTCCTATCGGTGATTGGTGAATTGCTATGATTGATTTAAATTGCTTGTGGTTATGTTGATGTCCTTTAGTGCCCATCATATGAGCACGCGAGTGGATCACACCATAGGGTTAGTTATATGTTGATAGGACTACGTATTGGAGGGCAAGAGCGATAGAAGCTTCAACCTAGCGTAAAAATTGATACATACGGGATTGAAGGGGGGCCAATATATCTTAATGTTATGGTTGGGTTTTACCTTAATGAACGTTACTAGTTGCGGATGCTTGCTAATAGTTCCAATCATAAGTGCATAGAATTCCAAGTAAGGGATGACATGCTAGCAGTGGCCTCTCCCACATAAAACTTGCTATCGGTCTAGTAACGTAGTCAATTGCTTAGGGGCAATTTCGCAACTCCTACCACCACTTTTCCACACTCGCTATATTAACTTTATTGTTTCCTTATCTTAACAGCCCCTAGTTTATATTTACGTGCTCTTTATATTCTAGCAAACCTATCCCACAAAAACTACAAAGTACTTCTAGTTTCATACTTGTTCTAGGTAAAGTAAACGTCAAGCGTGCGTAGAGTTGTATCGGTGGTCGATAGAACTTGAGGGAATATTTGTTCTGTCTTTAGCTCCTCATTGGGTTCGACACTCTTACTTATCGAAATAGGCTACAACTGATCCCCTACACTTGTGGGTTATCAAGACTGACTGGATAAACATTTGAACCTAGCTATTATGAATCAAAATTTGTATTGACAACAGTTTTATATAGCAGGAGACGCCTAGCCTACTCTACATCTGCTAGCTTCTTTCTGGCTTCTTCCATCTCTTCTTTGGCTTGGGTGAAGAGAGAATTTGATTGCTCTTTTCCCTTCTTCGGAAACTCAGCTACATTCTCAAGGGCTGCAGCACGCTTTCTTTCAGCCTTTACTAGAGCAACAAGGACACGAACACTTGACGACTCCACCTTGCTTGTGAGTAATCCAGCATCATCTAGAAATTTGCACCTTGTGTCTAATCCAACATCATTAGGGAGCGGGCACCTTGTGTGTAATCCAGCCTCATTATGGAAACATGATCTCAAGGTTGACCATACTTCCCACCTCGCAGGAACTGCATCCTTACATTAACGAAACCATCAAGGACACACAAAACATCCACCACTGCTAGTCAGGTTCTCAATGTCAAAGTAATTGACAGGTTGTTACTTACCCAAGCTCGTTTTACAGGTTCGGTGTAGCTCCTCTTTAACTTGTGACGTTCCTTGAAGATGACCCCAATATCCCGTGTTTGGTCTTCATTGCTCCTCGGCATGTTCGCATTCGTTGTTTTAAAATCTCAACATGGCACAAAAAATATAGTAATACTCACGCATCTTGTGGGAGACATTAAAGCACTCATCTGGCATGTTAGAGCATCTCCAATAGGAGCACAACACGCGGCGCGTTAAAAAAGAGTTTACAGCGCCAGAATAGCCCATTTTTTATGCCACAAAGTGCTGGTTCCAGCGGCCACTGCAAAAATCGCGTGTATGCACATTCGACTCCGACTCAATACTCGCATAGATAGATACATAGATAGTTCTCGGCGTAGATATAGCATATAGATAGATAAAAAATAGATACTTCGACACCTCCTCGTCGTCCTTCGACTCCTCCTAGGTGATGTCCTCCTCCGATGTCTCAATGTAAGCGTCAAGATACCGATAGTTCTCATAGTCCCAGGGCGACGCTGCTCCTAGCTTGATGTTGAATTTATAGGCCGCCTTCCACGTACGCTTGTCCTCGCTATGTGCGGGGCTCGCTCCGCCCTCCACTTCTCCCTCTCCACCCTCCTTTGCACGTATAACTCGTGCTCATTGATGATGTCATGTGAGTAGCGTTGGCGCCACAGCGCCATGGATTCCTCGTCCATCTCGGCGATGCCGAGACGGTGCTCCCACCTCCGATTGTCGCGACGATCCTCGTAGGTGATAAGCCTTGGGGGAGGCGCAAGCTCTTTTGCCTGCTCCCGTGTCTGCATGTTGGGGAAATTTAGGTCCCTACGAGGCGGCCAGAGGAACCACGTCGTCGCGTCATACGCGCGAGCGGCCTCGTGGGCGGTGCCTAAAGAGTCGAGGCGGAGGTGCATCTCATCGAACCGGTTCTCGGCGGAGAAGGGCCCGAAGGGGCGCGTGCGGACGCCGCGGTAGCCCCAAGTTTCCCGGTGGCGCGGCGGTGGCGAGGTGAGAAAGAGCGGGGAGAGAGCGGTCGCGAGGCACACAGCGGTGGGAGGGTGCGGGGGCGTTGGATTTTATAATGCGCGCTGGACTCTGCGCGCCAAAACTAGCGAGCGCCCGGTCGCTTTCTCCCCCACGCGCGCGATCCTTTCCCGACGTCCCTGTTATTCTAAAAAACTTTCCATCATTTGCCACACCACTAGTTTTAGATGAAGAACCTACGCAAGCACAGCGCAATACAGGAGCTACGCACAATTACAAGGTGATATTCTGTTGGACAATGGAAGCTATAACCAATGACTTTTATCGGAACAATAGCAACCAGGAAATTTGAAGGGTAGGTATGAACAAAATTGGAACTGCACATGTACTGCTAAGAGATTCAATATACACATTTCCAATCGAGCAGGAGTACGATGGTCGCGGCGGCGACTGTGCATCATGGTCGGCAATGGGAGTCAGTTCATTGTCCACGATGGTGGTGTTTCTGTGCTTGGCGTCGACTTCAGGGAAGCAGATCCGAGACCGTGGAAGACGGTGCCGGGGAAGAGGCTCCGTACACGATGACGACGGTGGACCGGCTCCAGTGCGGCATACGACGTCGTCGATGAGGCAGATGCGCTGCGCTGGACGAGTGCGCCAGTGAAGAAGGGGAGGATCACAAAGGGTGTGGTGCCCTGGAGAAGTATATTTTGCATTGGGGATAGAAAATGGGGAGCATTCAGGTGTACTACTCTGGGTGCCGGGGTGGGGTTGGCTAGGTAGGGTGAACCTGAAGTTACCAAAACAGCCCCCTACCCACCAGTATTCATATGCATGTTATGAAGGGTATGATGGTAACTTTGCACTACTTGAATCTGTGTCCCGGGAGATTTTCCCACCGACATGAAAATTTTGTAACACTGTACTCCCCGTCTGGCGTGTTCGGTGATTCGGCTAAGCAACCAGCGAGTAGTAGTACAAAAATGCTACAAAAATGTTTATGCCTGTCACAAAAATTATATCATTAAAAACTACATTCAAATACATATCCAACGATATATTTTTTGTTGACATGCATGAAAATTTTGTTAGTTAAATTTACGGTCAACATTTGGCACGGAATACAATGGGGACCAATAAACCATGACGGAGGTAGTACTATTACTCCCTTCGTTTTTATTAACTAACTCTGTATATTAGGTTCGACCGAAGTCAAACTTCCTAAAGTTTGATCAAGTTTATAGAAAAAATATAAACATTTAACCATAACAAATACGCATGATGTGAAAGTACATTCAATAATGAATCTAATGATATTTATCTGTTATTGTATATGTTAATTTTTTTTTTATAAACTTTGTCAGAGTTTGCAAAACTTGACTTTGACCAATGCTAATAAGCAGACTTAAATAAAAACGGAGAGAGTACACATTTGTTTTCTTAGTTTGTAGTGGAATTCATCATTGTTGTAATCGTGAAATAAATATATTAAGCTAATGACTTCGAATGTAATGGTTTATACAATTCAATAGTTGGAATCATCGTTGACTTCCAAGATGTATGCCAGGTCTATTGTACTTCACAATATGCTGAGACTCACATAATCCCAATTAAATGAAAATATAAATGCATTTCACAATTATTACTTTGTAGGATGCAACAAAACCAACCATAACTCTACATGATCCATTCTAACGCAACATTTTGAATACCTTTGAACACATCCCAATGTGTGGATGAAACATGTAGAGAGAGCTTGTGAAGATGGAGAAATGGCGGGAGAGAGATGTGTGCGCTGAACACACAAGATATACCCCCCATTTAAGAAAGAGAAATAGGGCAGGAAAGATTGTATGTATGTGGGCGAGAGAGTAGGAGACAAACCTCACAACAGAGAGAGGGAGAGGAGTAAGAGGAAGTTAGGTCTATGAGAAAGATGGTGACATGTAATATATGAGAGATGTGTGTTCATCAGATTTTATACATGCGGAAGAAAAAGAGACGACGGGTTTGATGAGAGAGCTGGAAAAACATGGACGAGAGGGGAAGGATCTCGTGGGTTGAGGGATTGATAATTTCGTGCGGGAGAGATAGCGGGAGGAGTCAGTCAGCAGTCGTCACGTCATCCTGCTTCCAAATGGCCCTGCATTCTCTAGTGCAGTCTGGTAGCCGTCTTTGATCTTCTCGGTGCCCTCTTTGAAGATTGAGGTAGTGTGCATGCTGGGGTGTAGATAAGCACAAGCGAGAGTGGTCGCCATATAACCTTGATGGGAATGGATTGTGTTCTCTTGGTAGGGGGGGTGTGCGTGTGTGTCAAATATTGTGAGAAATCGAACCTATAGAGAGAATGTGTGTGTATTTGACTGAAAGCTACATGCTGAATATGGTTTCCACGAAGAGATTGCGTGTGCGAGATAGAGTTTGATGTGCGGGCCTTGGGGCGAGCAATGGCCGGTTATACGTCTCCAACGTATCTACTTTTCCAAACACTTTTGCCCTTGTTTTGGACTCTAACTTGCATGATTTGAATGGAACTAACCCGGACTGATGATGTTTTCAGTAGAATTGCCATGGTGTTATTTTTGTGCAGAAATAAAAAGTCCTCGGAATGACCTGGAAATCCACGGAGAATTGTTTTGGAAAATATAAAAAATATCTGCGGAAAGATCTACGTCAGGGGGCCCACACCATGTCCACGAGGGTGGGGCGCGGCCCCTCCCCCTGGGTGCGCCCCTGCCTCGTGGGCCCCCTGATGCTCCATCGATGTACCCCTGGAATCCATATATTCACTTTCGGGGAGAGAAAAATCAGAGAGGAAGAATTATCGCGTTTTACGATACGGAGCCGCCGCCAATCCCTAATCTCTCTTGGGAGGGCTGATCTGGAGTCCGTTCGGGGCTCCAGAGAGTGGAGATCGTCGCCATCGTCATCATCAACCTTCCTCCATCACCAATTCCATGATGCTCACCGTCGTGCATGTGTAATCCCATCGTAGGCTTGCTGGACGGTGATGGGTTGGATGAGATTTACCATGTAATCAAGTTATTTTGTTAGGGTTTGATCCCTAGTATCCACTATGTTCTAAGATTGATGTTGCTATGACTTTGCTATGCTTAATTCTTGTCACTAGGGCCCGAGTGCCATGATTTCAGATCTGAACCTATTAAGTTTTCATGAATATATGTTTGTTCTTGATCCTATCTTCCAAGTCAATAGTCACCTACTATGTGTTATGATCCGGCAACCGCCAAAGTGACAATAATCGGGACCCCTCCCGGTGATGACCGTAGTTTGAGGAGTTCATGTATTCACTATGTGTTGATGCTTTGGTCCGGTACTTTATGAAAAGGAGGCCTTAATATCCCTTAGTTTCCACGAGGACCCCGCTGCCACGGGATGGTAGGACAAAAGATGTCATGCAAGTTCTTTTCCATAAGCACGTGTGACTATATTCGGAATACATGCCTACATTACATTGATGAACTGGAGCTAGTTGTGTGTCACACTAGGTTATAACTTTTACATGATGAATCGCATCCGACATAATTCCCCATCACCGATCCAATGCCTACGAGCTTTTCACATATTGCTTGTTGCTTATTTACTTTTCCGCTGCTTCTGTCACAAAAACTACAAAAACACTATCGTTACTTTTATTGCTGTTACCACTATTATCATATTACTTTGCTACTAAATTACCGTACTGCAGATACTAAGTTTCCAGGTGTGGTTGAATTGACAACTCAGCTGCTAATACTTAAGAGTATTCTTTGGCTCCCCTTGTGTCGAATCAATAAATTTGGGTTGAATACTTTACCCTCGAAAACTGTTGCGATCCCCTACACTTGTGGGTTATCAAGACTATTTTCTGGCGCCGTTGCCGGGGAGCATAGCTATATTCTGTAAGTCACTTGGGATTTATATCTGTTGATAACTATGAAGAATTTGAAGGACTCAAAATCCAAGATCTTTCCCTCAACTACGAGGGGAGGTAAGGAACTGCCATCTAACTCTGTACTTGATTCACCCTCTGTTATGAGTAAATTTGCGACACCTACTCCTGCTATTGAATCTGATATGTCGTATGCTCTTGATGATGCTACTTCTGCTATGTATGATGAAACTACTTCCATGCTTGATAATAATGTGCCACTAGGTGAATTTCTAGATGAACAAATTGCTAAGGTTAGGGAGAATGCAAATATTGAAACTGATAATATCTATGAAAGTGATGATGAAGCTTCTCCCCCTAGATATGAATTGCCTGTTATTCCTGAGGGTTATGTTATGGATGAAGAAACTGTTAGAGACTTTCTTGCTTGCAATGACAGATATGATTTTAAGAAATTATTAGCTAAGCTGAAAGAAAAGTCTTTGAATGCTAGAATGAAACATGACCCTGCTTTTGCTACCTCACCTATCTTTGTTACTGATAAGGATTATGATTTCTCTGTTGATCCTGGGTTAATTACTTTGGTTGAATCTGATCCTTTCCATGGCTATGAATCAGAAACTGTTGTGGCACATCTTACTAAGTTGAATGATATAGCCACCCTGTTTACCAACGATTAAAACATTCGTTATTACTATATCCTTAAGTTATTTCCTTTCTCGTTAAAGGGTGACGCTAAGACAAGGTTTAATTCTCTTGATCCTGGCTGTGTGCATAGTCCCCAGGATATGATGTATTACTTTTCTGCTAAATATTTTCCCGCTCATAAAAAACAAGCTGCCTTACGGTAAATATATAAATTTGTGCAAATTGAAGAAGAGAGTCTCCCACAAGCTTGGGGGAGGCTTCTCCAATTACTTAATGCTTTGCTTGATCATCCTCTTCAGATGAACGATATACTTGATCTCTTTTGTAATGGACTAACCGATCCTTCCAGAGACCACCTGGATAGTTGTGCTCGTTGTGTTTTCAGGGAAAGAATAGTTGATCAAGCTGAATTACTATTGAATAATATGCTAGCCAATGAAAATAATTGGACACTTACTGAACCAGCCCCTAAGCCAACTCCGAAGAAAAGGGGAGTTCTATTTCTCAGTCCTGAAGATATGCAAGAGGCAAAGAAATCTATGAAAGAAAAAGGTATTAAAGCTAAAGATGTTAAGAATTTACCACCTATTGAAGAAATGCATGGTCTTGATAACCCGACACAGGTAGTAAAGGTAAATTCTCTTTATAGATTTGATGAAGGTCACATTCCTCATTATAAGTCTGCTAGCCAATGCTTAGATGAGTTTGAAAAACAAGAAAACTTCAATGCTTATGTTGGCAGACAATTGCAACGCAATGCTTATATGATTGAACGCTTGAGTGATTATATGTCTAGAGTTAAAGGTGAATTGAAACTCATTAGTAAACATGCTTCTATGGTTACCACTCAAGTAGATCAAGTACTTAAGGCTCAGAATGATTTGCTCAACGAATTAAATAGTAAGAATAATCACTTTGCTATTAGAGTTGCAACTAGAGGTGGTAAAATGACTCAGGAACCTTTGTATCCTGAGGGCCATCCTAAGAGAATTGAGCAAGATTCTCCGAGAGCTAATTTGGATGCACCTAGTTCTTCTAAGAAGAAGAAAAAGAAAAAATGATAGGACTTTGCATGCTTCTAGTGAACCTGTAGCTGACACACCTGAGAATCCTAATGATATTTCTACCTCTGATGCTGAAACACAATCTGGTAATGAACATGAATCTAGTGATAATGTTAATGATGATGTTCATGAGGATGCTCAACCTAGCAATGATAATGATGTAGAGATTGAACCTGATGTTGATCTTCATAACCCACAATCAAAGAATCAACGTTATGATAAGAGAGACTTTGTTGCTAGGAAGCACGATAGGGAAAGAGAACCATGGGTTCAGAAACCCATGCCTTTTCCTCCGAAACCATCCAAGAAAAAGGATGATGGGGATTTTGAGCGCTTTGCTGAAATGATTAGACCTATCTTTTTGCGTATGCGTTTGACTGATATGCTTAAAACAAATCCTTATGCTAAGTATATGAAAGATATTATTACAAACAAAAGAAAGATACCTGAAGTAGAAATTTCCACAATGCTTGCCAACTACACTTTCAAGGGTGGAATACCTAAGAAACTAGGAGATCCAGGAGTACCTACTATACCTTGCTCCATTAAAGGAAACTATGTTAAAATTGCTTTATGTGATCTTGGAGCTGGTGTTAGTGTTATGCATCTCTATTTATATCGTAGACTTGACTTGAGTAAGTTGACACCTACTGAAATATCTTTGCAAATGGCCGATAAATCAACTGCTATACCTCTCGGTATTTGTGAGGATGTGCCTGTTGTGGTTGCAAATGTTACTATTCTAACGGACTTTGTTATACTTGATATTCCCGCGGACGATAGTATGTCTATTATCCTTGGTAGACCATTTTTGAATACTGCAAGGGCTGTTATTGATTGCAACAAAGGCAATGTCACTTTTCATGTCAATGGTAATGAGCATACGGTACACTTTCCTAAGAAACAACCTCATGTCCACAGCATGAATTATATTGGAAAAATTGCAACTATTACTATTGGAGGTTTTGGATTTCCTCTTCCTACTATCAAGAAGACATATGATATTCTTATTTTTGGGGACATACATATCCCAATTGAGGTAACCTAGTGTTATTCGAAAATTCTCCGATTTCATGTTATTCGGAAAGAGTTTATTAACAAGACCCGATCAACCTTGTTAATGGATTCCTTTTGATGAGCATGACATGGGTGAATCTAGATAGCACAACCTTCTGTATCCTCCTTTTACTTTTTGTTAATTAGATTAAATAAAGCAAAAATAGTATTTTTATGTCTGTTTCCAGACTTATCCGTGCAATAAAAAAATACCCCGAAAATAAAAGTTCTCCAAATGCCCTGAAAATGAAATATGTTTTTTTCTAGAATATTTGAGAATATATGGCACAGAAAACACAGCGAGGGGAGCCAGCACCTGGCCACGAGGGTCCAGGGCGCACCCCCTGCCTCGTGGGCCCCATGTGCCCCCCCCCCTCCACTTATTCCTGCACCCATACCCTTCTTCTTCCTCCCAAAAAAATCACTATCCATCTCAAGCACGAGTTCTAGCTCATCTTGTTGCCATTTTCGATCTCCTTGCTCAAAGCTCCATTCACAAAACTGTTTGGGGAGATTGTTCCTTGGTATGTGACTCCTCCATTGGTCCAATTAGTTTTTGTTCTAGTGCTTTATTCATTGCAAATTTTTGCTGCTGGGGTGACCTTGTTCTTGAGCTTGCATGTCAAATTTCTTTGGTCCCAAGTAGTTCTAATGCATGATATAGTCTCTAGGCACTTATAGGAGTTGTTGCTATCAATCTTGTTAAGTTTGGTTAACTTTTATTTTGAGTAACTAAAAATTTCAGAAAATTTCAGAAAAATGCATAGGAAAATCTTCCAAGGTGGTTCTTCAAGGAAGCAAGAACCAAGCCTCGCGATGCGTGAGCCGAACGATGAACTACCAAGGGAAGCTGAAGTGCGGCCTTGTGAATGGCCGTCAGAAGAATTTATGGTTCGGGTTGGCATTAAGGAGGAATTTGACGCATATGTGGGTAACGCTGACCTCGAGGGCTTCATACAAGATAAGTTCCCTCAATATCGTCACGTAACTGATACCTTTGTGAGAAGGTTTAAATTTTCATCTTCACGTAATTCTCACACTGCCCTGTTTGACCTTTATGATAAATCTTACACCATGGACTTAGAGGATTTTAATGATGCTTGTAAGCTCCCGCAGTGGGGCAGTATGGGTGACCCTCGCAAATCTGAATATATAGATTTCCTTCCTAGTATCATTGTGGGGGAATCTAGAGAAATCACACAAGCTACCATAGGGAGCATTCATTTTCCTGCTATTCATTACTTTGCTCTCTTTATTGTAGATGCATAAACGGTAAAGATGAGGCTTGCCACATGTGTGTCCCTGATCTTAGTGTTCTCAAGAGTGATGTATTAGGTGATAGACAATATAACTTGGGAGCCATTGTTGCACATAGGCTACATCATAATGGTTTGTACGGAGATTTATTTGGTGGGATTTATGCCACTCGCATAGCCCGCCGTCTTGGTGTGCCTATACATGAAAATGATGAACCTTTACCGGCTGCTCATTTAGATTACAATGCTATGGTCAGTCACCGGTTTATAGAGAGGGATGAACAATCCCTCAAGTATCGACTAATCTTTAACAGACGTCACGCCGTCCATATTGCTCTTCCTGCTCCTACCTTGTTTGACTTTCAGGCAAAAGGGAGATATACTATAACCAGGGAGGAGACAAATGAGTATCATGAGATGATGGAAGCAGCCCGTCTCCAAGCTGCAGCTCAACAGGCGGTAGCTGCTGCATCTCAGTACAACCCCAACTACAACTTTGGATATCCGTTAGGCCAATACTGGCCATAGACCAACTTAGGCCAAAAGCCTAAGCTTGGGGGAGTACGTGTTTCTCACCGACATTACATTCATGTTCACACACTTATTCTAGTTGTCGGTGCTCACACTATTTCATTGTACTATCCATGCTTAGTTTCATTTCTTTTTCTTAGTATTTTCTTGTGTGCTAGAAAAACTTTAAGAAAAACAAAACAAAAATTAATTAGTTGCAGCTTTTAGCTAGTTTTCTTTCCATGCTTTTAGTAGTAGTAATTAAAAGAAAACCCAAAAAGATTTCTTGGTCTTCTTTTGCTTGTTGGGAGCTTTCTCTTGTAAATAGTTTCTTTTCTTTTCTTTGGGGGTCAAGAGTAGAAGACCATGATTGAAAATGCTTAGTGGCTCTCATATGCTTTATTGTTGATTTAACCTTGAGACATATTACTTTGCTTTCTCTCTTGTATTGAATGCTCGCAGATTCCAGCTTAGTCCAATGCACGTGCACTATTATTATTATCCACATTGTTCGGTCGTGCAAGTGAAAGGCAATAAGGATGATATATGATGAACTAATTGAGATGTTAAAAGCTGGTATGAACTCGACCTCTCTTGTTTTTGTAAATATGATAGTTCATCATTCCTGATTCAGCTTGTTATGAATGAAACATGCTTGCAATGACAAATAGAGATCATAGCTGCTTATGACATGCTTAATTAGCTGAGAGTTTATAATGGTCTATCTTGCGTGCCAACATGATATTAAAATGGTTGTGATGTTGTATGATGGGGTGGTATCCTCCTTTGAACGATTCAAGTGGTCTCACTTGGCACATGTTCATGCATGTAGTTGAAACAAAATCAACATAGCCTCCACGATATTTATGTTCATGGTGATTTATATCCTACTCATGCTTGCATTCATTGTTGATTAATTTTAATGCATGTTCCTGCCTGTTGTCGCTCTCTAGCTGGTCGCTTCCCAGTCTCTTTCTAGCCTTCACCTGTACTAAGCGGGAATACTGCTTGTGCATCCACTTCCATCAACCCCAAAGTTATTCCATATGAGTCCACCATACCTTCCTATATGCGGTATTTACCTGCCATTCCAAGTAAATTTGTATTTGCCAAACTCTAAACCTTCAAATGAAATTCTGTTTTCTATGCTCGAACGGCTCATGTATCAACTAGGGTTGTCTATATATTCCATGCTAGGTGGGTTATTCTCATGATGAGTGGACTCCGCTCATCATTCATGAGAAAATGGCTGGTAACCGGGATGCCCAGTCCCATGCTCAAAATCATAATAATTAACCAGACTCCCACAGGGTTGTTGTTGGTTTGGACGGTACCCGTTGTTTCGGATCAGCCGTGGAGTGTGCTTGTTGGTGGTTGGGGAGTATAAACTTTACCATTCTGTTTGGGAACCGCCTATAATGTGCGTAGCATGGAAGATATCGAGATTCTTGGTTGTTATGTTGACAATGAGAGTATACCGCTCAAAATGTTATTCATCTCTATTTAAAAACTGAGCTCTGGCACCTCTACAAATCTCTGCTTCCCTTTGCGAAGGGCCTATCTATTTACTTTTATGGTGAGTCATCGTCCTCTTATAAAAAAGCACCAGTTGGAGAGCACCTCTGTCATTTGCATGTATTAGTATTAATTTGCATTGAGTATGATCATGACTGGATCTCTTTTACCATGAATTACAATGTCTAGTCAGCCCTTGATCTTTAAAGGTGCTCTGCATTTATGTTTTGCGGTCTGTGAAAGGGCTAGCAAGATACCATCTTGTTATATCATATTATGATTGTTTTGAGAAAGTGTTGTCATTCGAGGTTTATTATTATTGCTCGCTAGTTGATTATGCCATTGATATGAGTAGACATGAGACCTGAAAGTTATTGTGAATGTGGTTAGTTCATGATCTTTGCTGAAAACTTGAATGCTGGCTTTACATATGTACAACAACAAGAGAAAACAGAGTTTGTCAAAGTTTTTATTTATCACTTTCAGTTTATCAACTGAATTGCTTGAGGACAAGCAAATGCTTAAGTTTGGGGGAGTTGATATGTATCCAACGTATATACTTTTCAAAACACTTTTGCCCTTGTTTTGGACTCTAACTTGCATGATTTGAATGGAACTAACCCGGACTGACGCTGTTTTCGGCAGAATTGCCATGGTGTTGTTTTTGTGGAGAAATAAAAAGTTCCCGAAATGACCTGAGAATCCACAGAGAATTGTTTTGGAAAATATAAAAAATATTTGCGGAAAGATCTACGTCAGGGGGCCCACACCCTGTCCATGAGGGTGGGGGCGCGCCCCCTCCCCCTAGGCGCGCCCCCCTGCCTCGTGGTCCCCCTGATGCTCCACCGACGTACCCCCGGACTCCATATATTCACTTTCAGGGAGAGAAAAATCAGAGAGGAAGAATTATCGCATTTTACGATACGGAGCCGCCACCAAGCCCTAATCTCTCTCGGGAGGGCTGATGTGGAGTCCGTTCGGGGCTCCGGAGAGTGGAAATCGTCGCCATCGTCATCATCAACCTTCCTCCATCACCAATTCCATGATGCTCCCGTGCGTGAGTAATCCCATCATAGGCTTGCTGGACGGTGATGGGTTGGATGAGATTTACCATGTAATTGAGTTAGTTTTGTTAGGGTTTGATCCCTAGTATCCACTATGTTCTAAGATTGATGTTGTTATGACTTTGCTATGCTTAATGCTTGTCACTAGGGCCCGAGTGCCATGATTTCAGATCTGAACCTATTATGTTTTCATGAATATATGTGCGTTCTTAATCCTATCTTCCAAGTCAATAGTCACCTACTATGTGTTATGATACGGCAACCCCGAAGTGACAATAATCGGGACCTGATAGGCGAGAACCGTTGAACAAGTTCCCACTCGAGGGTGGCCCGATCTTCACGTCGTAGGACCGAATCAGGAGGGATAACTAGCTGCAAGCAGCCGGGATAACTAGCTTTATACCTGCCAAGGTTGGATGCAACCCGTACGTTGAGGATGGCTAACCGAAGCTACAAGAACTCCAACCCGCTGTCCGAACAATCACAGAACCACAAACCGGGACTAATCCACACATAACCGCCGGAACCGAAGAGAACGAACTAGGGGTAAGCAGAGGCTCCTTCTTGCGAATCCGAATGCACTCACAAGAGCAAAGGTAGCAAGATCTCTCGGATATCTCTAGCAGTCTTGCTGCATAATCTTATAGCTGAATGGTTTTGACAAAAGGTCCTTTAGAGGATGGGGGAGATGGGGTTTTATCGCAGGGACAACCCCTTAGCTAGGTGTGAAAATGGTTTCAAAAGTAAGCAGGTTTGCATGTCTTCCTTGGGTGAGTAAGCAATCAACTTTGGGACTTGTTGCAGAGCTCCTCGGAAATTCGTGAAGTCTTGACAGCGTGGACACCTTCCACGAGAATGACTAGAACTTTCGACTCACAACTCCAAATGATGTGAGGTTTTTTGCATTGGAAAGATAATTTGATTTAGCTTCTGTTGACGTACCCCTATGGCCCCGTCTCTTCACCACGTGGGTGTGGCACAATGAAACATCAGAGGTAAAATCTGACAGCATCAGCTTCACTTGAAACTTATTTTCTCCAAACTTGTTCCTCCAAACCGGTTGCTTCAAGAGCTCATAGGATGTTGGATTTCTTACATGTGATACCTAAGTTCAACCAACCACAATGGGGATGAAATCATAGTTTTGTCATCAAGGTTACAAGGTAAACTTAGGTTAGCGTTCACCTTGTCACTTATTAGTTTGGCGCGACTTCTTGTGATTGGACCTGTAATTGTTGGAGACTTGTTGATGGTTGTGGTGTCCTCATCATCCTCTCCCTCTTGAAAAGGAGTCGTCCTTGACTCTGATGGACCAAAGTATGGAGAGAGGTCGGACACATTGAAGGTTCGACTAACACCATAATCCATCGGAAGGTCAATCTTGTAGGCATTGTCATTGATCTTCGCAAGCACTTTGAATGGACCATCTCCACGTGGCTGCAACTTGCATTTTCGTTGATCCGGGAAACGATCCTTCCGCAGGTGTACCCACACAAGATCACCTTCTTCAAACAACACCTTCTTTCTTCCCTTGTTTGCTCGTTTTGTATATTGTTCAGTCATCTTCTCAATATTTTCCTTGGTCTTCGCAAGAATTTTCTTCACGAAGTTAGCACGCTTACTTGCATCAAGGTTTGTTCACTCCTGCAATGGTAAAGGCAAAAGATCTATGGGAGCAGCAGGTTTTAAACCATAAAAAATTTCAAAAGGACAAAATTTAGTGGTCGAATGTACCGCCCTGTTGTATGCAAACTCCACGCGGGGGAGACACTCTTCCCACATGATACGTCCAAAACGTATCTATAATTTCTGCTTGCTCCATGCCACTTTGGGGTGATATTGCTATGATATTCATACACTTCCATACACTTTTGATCATATTTGGACTAACTTACTAATCCAGTGCACCCCAGTGCCAGTTTCTGTTTTCGGCTGTTTTTGTATTTCAGGTTTTCACGTTTCGAGAACTGCCCAGAAAAATCCAGAAAATTTATATAAAAAATCAGCGATCCGGAAACAACACTGCGTCCGAAGGGCAGCCTGGGGGGGGCACAGGGGCTCTAGGCGCCCTGTGGGCGCCCCCCCCTGGGCCGCGCCGGGGGGGCGCCTGGGCCCCCCGAAGCCCGTCTGGTGCCCCCCTTTGGCATATATTTAGAGGGACCTCCGAAACCCTCAGAACAGGAACTCTTTTCGCGATCCCATCTCTGTTCCGCCGCCGCCGCCGCTTCCAAGATCGGGAGCACCAGGAGAACTCTTCCCAGCACCCTGCCGGAGGGGAGGATCACCACCGGGAGCTTCTCCACCACCATGGAC
This sequence comes from Secale cereale, assembly GCA_902687465.1. Lineage (NCBI taxonomy): Eukaryota > Viridiplantae > Streptophyta > Magnoliopsida > Poales > Poaceae > Secale > Secale cereale. The sequence continues at coordinate 212,663,879 of LR738709.1, read as the reverse complement.
GCCTCCCGGATGACTCGTGAGTAGTCTCCCTTGGACCATGAGTCCATGACCAGTAGCTATGTGTTGTTCTCCTCCCATTCTTGTGCTTCACTAATTAGTCCTCGTGAGCTGCCCTACATGATCGAGGCACCTATGTAATCCTTATGTTGTTGCTATGTTGAGTTTGCTGGGATCCGGTGGATTATGAGATTATGTTCAGATTGATCTTGAGTAATATATTTGATTCACCTCTTTTATATTTTACTTCATAAGTAATTCTTGCATGTTCTCCGTTGTTATTTATTGCTTTGGCCGAGTAATAGGTAGTGACTTCAAGAGGGAACGTTATGCTCGATTGTGGGTTCATGCCCCTCGATGACTAGCTTGAGTGACAGAAACATGAGTCTAGGGGATGTGCTGTTGCCACAAGGGGGAAAACAACGGTGCTTGTGCCCGCGGGTGCAAGGATTGTTTACTTTACGCAAAGTTCTTTTAATGCAGTTGTCTATTGCATTGAGTTTACACTATGGGTGGGACTCGCAACTTAATACCAGCGAGATGTTCTAGATAGATATCTCAAGGTGGATGATTAGTAGTAGATATTGATGGATTTCGGTCTACTTACTTTGGCGTACCGCCCATGCTTTGAACCTCAACCTTTCTTGCAATGTAGTCAGCATTGGTTTGCGTTCGTGGTCCTGTAAATTGCCCAGCTGTAATTTGTTTACCTCACATAGCTGTTTTATCGTCTTTTGGGAGAGAGACATCACTAGTGAACATCATGAGACTCCGGTCCATATTACCATCATTGATCACATCCACTATTTACTTTTCGTTATTTACCTACTATTGCAAAAACTATCTATCACTACTATCATTGCTTTTAATCCTTTGTGAACTACAAGGCCAGAGAGATTGACAACCTCTCTGTACTCGTTGGGAGCAAAGTTATTTGTATCTGTGTGCAGGTCCACGTTGATTGCTAATTGCGCCGTTAGCAATTGACACCTACTTGTTGAACCTAGGAGTCTCTGGTGATTCGATCCTTGGCATCTTTGCTAGGGGAAAACACTTCTACTTACTACATCTTACACCTTCCACTTGGGGTAACCAACGAGGGGTTCGAGGCCCATCAAGGAGTATTTTCTGGCGCCGTTGCCGGGGACTCCACTCTTCAGGATAGGGGAGTTGCATGCTATCTTTTACCTTTGCTTTTTAGTCTTGTTATTTTACCTTTCATTTTTTGCTTTAGTTCCTTTTATCGAAAATCACAAAAAATAGTTATCTTGCTTGCTTGCTACTATGGGTTCCACCGAGAACACCAAGTTGTGTGACTTCACTAGTCACAACAACGATGACTTTATCAGCACACCTATCACTACACCTGCCACTTCAGCACCTTCATATGAAATTAAACCTGCTTTACTGAACTTAGTCATGAGAGAACAATTCTCCGGTGCTGGAGATGATGCTGCTTTACACTTGAACAACTTTGTAGAACTTTGTGATATGCAAAAGTACCAAGAAATAGATGGTAATATTGTTAAGCTTAAGCTTTTTCCTTTCTCTTTGAGAGGAGGGGCTAAAATTTGGTTTCAGTCTTTGCCTAGAAATAGCATAGATTCATGGGACAAGTGCAAAGATGCTTTTATCGGAAAATACTATCCACCTGCTAAAATTATCCAACTTAGAAGTAACATAATGAATTTTACACAATTGGATAATGAACACGTTGCCCAAGCTTGGGAACGTATGAAGTCTCTTATCAAGAACTGCCCTACTCACGGTTTGACTACTTGGATGGTTATCCAAACTTTTTATGCAGGCTTGAACTTTACCTCGCGGAACTTGTTAGATTCAGCCGCGGGAGGAACTTTTATGTCAACTACACTTGGTGCTGCTACGAAGCTTCTCGATGAGATGATGACCAACTATTCCCAATGGCAAACCGAACGCGCTCCAACAGGTAGGAAGGTAAACTCTGTCGAGGAGATTTCCTCCCTCAATGAAAAAGTTGACTTGATCATGTCTCTACTTTCGAAGCAATCTACTGTTGAACCTCGTGATGTTCCTTTAAATTCTTTGATTGCTCAAGAACAAGTAGATGTGAACTTTATGTCTAGAAACAATTTTAACAACAATGCTTATAGGAGTAACTTTGGTAACAATTCTAGACCGTTCCCCTCCAATTCCTATGGGAACAACAATGCTTATCCTAACATCAAGAACTCCTTCCAAAAAGATAGAGACTTGTCTGGCTATGAGAAACTGGTAGAAATAGAGGAGGCCACTAAGAACTACATGCACACCCAATATGAACAAAACAAAACCTTCTCGAGGCAATTAAATGAGCATACTGCTATCTTGCAAGACATTAGTAGACGATTAGAGAACATAAATATTGAGATCTCTAACCTCCAGACTAGACTCACTATCACTGAGAGCCAAGTTTCCAATATGTCCCACACACAGGCCACTTTCATAAACCAAATGGCAGCTAAACCCGAAGTGGTTGAATCCCTAAGGGAGGAAGAGGAAAGAATTAAGAGCCTTCCTACCCACCACACTGTTGCTACTATCCAAGTTATTGAGGATGTTCACACTCTTAGCACCCAATGTACTCCTAGTCCCAATGGACCTATTAATGGTGATGCTATGACTATAGAAGCTACCAAACAAGTGAACCTAAAGGACACCACTACCGCTTTACTTGATGCTCGTGACCTTGATTTTGATAATTGCACTCTTACCGAAGTTATTGATTTCCTTCACAAGATGTCTAGAGATCCCCGCACTAGCACGCTTAACCTTGCCTTCACAGAGCATATCACTAATGCTCTCATCAAAGCTAGGGAGGAGAAACTTAGAGTAGAAGCCTCCATACCTAGAAAGCTAGAAGATGGTTGGGATCCTATGATAAAAATTTATTTGAATGACTTCTCTTGTTATGCATTATGTGATGTTGGTGCTAGTACCTCTGTTATGCCCAAAAGGATATATGATATGCTTAAATTGAAACCTTATGATTCTTGTTCTTTTGGTGTCCGTCTCGTTGATTCTTCCATAAAGAAACCTTTGGGGAGGATCGATGATGTTCTTATTGTTGTCAATGATAATTATGTGCCCGTTGATTTCACTATTATGGATATTGAATGTGATCCTTCATGTCCAATTTTTTTGGGACGTCCCTTTTTGCGCACCGTTGGTGCTGTCATTGACATGAAAGAGGGTAATATAAAATTTCAGTTTCCTCTCAAGAAAGGGATGGAACACTTCCCTCGAAAGAAGATCAAGTTACCTTTTGAGTCCGTTGTACGGGCTAGTTATTCTTTTACTCTTGATAAAACTTGATCTATGCATTATGCCTAGCTTAAAGGCATAAAAGAAAGCGCTTTTGGGAGGCAGCCCACAAGAATAAATTTTTTTGCTTTTGTTGTGTCTTGATGTTGTTTACTGCTGTAGCATCATCATTGTATCTTTGCTTTTCATATTTGTGCCAAGTATAGCCTCTGATTGCTAGAAAGTTCAAAAGTTGTGAGGTGCTGTCCAGGAAACAGATTCTGTCCTTGGATAGAAAAATTCGTATAAAATCAACAGATCATCTTTTTGGTCTGAATTTTTTCGACAGCGTTCTCTATATAATTTTCTTTCGTGCGTCAGTTCTGAGTTTTTTTATTTGAGTTGCAGAAGTATCCCGAACAGATCAATTACTGCATGCTGTTCTGTTTTTCACAGATTCTGTCCTGTTTTGCCTTACCTTCACTTTGCAAATTAAGAACTTGCTTTTTCTTTGCAAAAACCTTTTGGCAATCTTGAGAAACAGTAAAACTTCAAGAATATCCTTATTTCCAGCAAGCTATAATTATTTTATTAAGGGTACTAACCTCGCTAATCAGATTATGATGAGTTATGTATGAAGGGAGTTTTCAAGTGTGCGAGGGAAGATGATAAAAAGATTCAGGAGTGTCAAGCGCTCAAGCTTGGGGATGCCCCCGTGCACCCCCAAGAAATATTCAAGGAGACTCAAGCGTCTAAGCTCGGGGATGCCCCCGTGCATCCCCTTCTCCATCAACATTATCAGTTCGTCTTTCGTTTCGCTATATTTTTATCACTTCATGTGTTATGTGCTATGCGTGGAGCGTCTTGCTTTTAGTTTTCTTTTTAGTTTTTCATAACGAGTCAGAACCCAGCATTCCTTTATGTGGGAGAGAAACACGCTCCACTTCTACCTAGAACATAACATAGAATTTTCATGTCTATCTATGCTGTGTGTGTTCTTTGTCTTTCAAATAGCTACTATCATACTCTGCTCTTATTATTCATGCTTATCTTTTCAAGAGCTTTTATTTAGTTGGTTGCTTGAACTCTCTTTAATTACCATGCTCACCTTATTAAGAGAGTTTGCTTCCGTTGCATTGGTTAATGTGTCTATGATAAAGATGCTACTTTCATGATGGTGCTTAGTAGTTCAGGTTTTCTTTTGGTTAATCTCAAATAGCTGGGGGGTTCCCAATGTGTTATTGGAGTACCAACTTGGTTTGTTTGCGTATGATATGGTATGGTTTAGTAATATCTTCCTTCGAGAATTTATTTTGATTGACTTGGCGTATGCTCACGCATATTCAAGACTGTAAAGAAAGTCTGTCAAGCCTTGATGATCTTTTATTTCTAAGTAGTGATATAACTACCATGACTGATTCAATATTGCTTTGTCGCTCTGCATGATTATGACCGTCATTTCTCTCTTAGTTGGTCGCTCCCAGTCTTTTGCTAACCTCCACCTGCACTAAGCAAACTAACCATGCAATACATAGCTCATGGGAAAGTAGCCTAAAAACTATTGTGGTAACGAATATGTTGCTTATGTATCTTATTTCTTATAAGTTGCTTGCTGAGCGGTAACCATGTTTCTGGGGACGCCATCAACTGTCACACTTTTGTTGAATATCATGTGAGTTGCTATGCATGTTCGTTTTGTCTAAAGTAAGGGTGCTTTGCCATGGGTTGAATTAATATGCATATTGTTAGAGAAGGACATTGGGCCGCCAACCAAAACCATGCATCATGGTGGAAGTTTTAGCTTGGACCTTAATCCTCAATCTCTCATGAGAATATGCTTATGCATTAAAGAGGAGTCCATCATCTATTTTCTATGTTGTCCCGGTATGGATGTCCTCAAGTTGAGATCTATCAAAAACGAGAAATCAAATGCGATCTATCTCCTTGGACCTTTGTACAGGTGGCATAGAGGTACCCCTTTGTGACACTTGGTTAAAACATATGCAATGCAATGATAACCCATGGGAATCCGAGCTAATTAGGACAAGGAGCGAGCACTATTAGTATTCGATGCATGAGGCTTGCAACTTATAGGATGTTTTATACATGACACATATGAAGTACTACTACCGTTGACACAATTGCTTCCATGTTTTCAAAATAAAAAGCTTTAGCACTTAACCTTTCTTTTACCTTTATGTTGAAGCACCAACTACTGAGAGCATGATTGTCATTCTGAGTGAAATGTGCATTGTCTCAAAGTAGCATTGTCTTTTGCATTATTGTGATATCGTTTATTCTGAAATGATTGTATCTAGTCATCACTTAAACCTTGAAGGTGCCCCTTCATTTATTTTTTGCATCACTAAAGGGGGCAAGCTAGATATCACTTTATCATATTTGCACATCATGTTCATTGCAAATCTTTTTGATGTTTCAGTTTCATGTTGTAAAACTTTCAGTCATTTGTGATTTTCTCTTGAGGCAACTTAATTACTTTAGAATCATTGTCTCAGTAAGCTTTTGTGATATGAATATGAGAAAGTCCTATATGGTTAATAGCATGTCACCACAGAAATTATTCTTGTTATCATTTACCTACTCGAGGATGAGCAGGAATTAAGCTTGGGGATGTTGATACGTCCAAAGCGTATCTATAATTTCTGCTTGCTCCATGCCACTTTTGGGTGATATTGCTATGATATTCATACACTTCCATACACTTTTGATCATATTTGGACTAACTTACTAATCTAGTGCACCCCAGTGCCAGTTTCTGTTTTCGGCCGTTTTTGTATTTCAGGTTTTCACGTTTCGAGAACTGCCCAGAAAAATCCAGAAAAATTATATAAAAAATCAGCGATCCGGAAACAACACTGCGTCCGAAGGGCAGCCTGGGGGGCCATAGGGGCTCCAGGCGCCCTGTGGGCGCCCCCCCCCCCACTGGGCCGCGCCGGGGGGCGCCTGGGCCCCCCGAAGCCCGTCCGGTGCCACCCTTTGGCATATATTTAGAGGGACCTCCGAAACCCTCAGAACAGGAACTCTTTTCGCGATCCCATCTCTGTTCCGCCGCCGCCGCCGCTTCCAAGATCGGGAGCACCAAGAGTACTCTTCCTGGCACCCTGCCGGAGGGGAGGATCACCACCAGGAGCTTCTCCACCACCATGGACGCCTCCCGGATGACTCGTGAGTAGTCTCCCTTGGACCATGAGTCCATGACCAGTAGCTATGTGATGTTCTCCTCCCGTTCTTGTGCTTCACTAATTAGTCCTCGTGAGCTGCCCTACATGATCGAGGCACCTATGTAATCCATATGATGTTGCTATGTTGAGTTTGCTGGGATCCGATGGATTATGAGATTATGTTCAGATTGATCTTGAGTAATATATTTGATTCACCTCTTTTATATTTTAGTTCATAAGTAATTCTTGCATGTTCTCCGTTGTTATTTATTGCATTGGCCGAGTAATAGGTAGTGACTTCAAGAGGGAACGTTATGCTCGATTGTGGGTTCATGCCCCTCGATGACTAGCTTGAGTGACAGAAACATGAGTCTAGGGGATGTGCTGTTTCCACAAGGGGGAAACCAACGGTGCTTGTGCCCGCGGGTGCAAGGATTGTTTACTTTACGCAAAGTTCTTTTAATGCAGTTGTCTGTTGCATGAGTTTACACTATGGGTGGGACTCGCAACTTAATACCAGCGAGATGTTCTGGATAGATATCTCAAGGTGGATGATTAGTAGTAGATATTGATGGATTTCGGTCTACTTACTTTGGCGTACCGCCCATGCTTTGAACCTCAACCTTTCTTGCAATGTAGTCAGCATTGGTTTGCGTTCGTGGTCCTGTCAATTGCCCAGCTGTAATTTGTTTACCTCACATAGCTGTTTTATCGTCTTTTGGGAGAGAGACATCACTAGTGAACATCATGAGACTCCGGTCCATATTACCATCATTGATCACATCCACTATTTACTTTTCGTTATTTACCTACTATTGCAAAAACTATCTATCACTACTATCATTGCTTTTAATCCTTTATGAACTACAAGGCCGGAGAGATTGACAACCTCTCTGTACTCGTTGGGAGCAAAGTTATTTGTATCTGTGTGCAGGTCCACGTTGATTGCTAATTGCGCCGTTAGCAATTGACACCTACTTGTTGAACCTATGAGTCTCTGGGGATTCGATCCTTGGCATCTTTGCTAGGGGAAAACACTTCTACTTACTACATCTTACACCTTCCACTTGGGGTAACCAACGAGGGGTTCGAGGCCCATCACCACATCTTCTATTTTTTCTTTAAAACTGCTCTCGGCATCATGGATAATGTGTGGTTCACAACTTTAGTTTGCCCATCGGTTTGTGGGTGGCATGTAGTGGAAAAGAGAAGTTTTGTTCCTAGTTTTGCCCACAATGTTTTCCAAAAATAGCTCAGAAACTTGGTGTCACGATGTGAAACAATAGTGCGTGGTACTCCATGTAGTCGCACGACTTCCCTGAAAAACAAATCAGCAATGTGTGAAGCATCATCGCTCTTATGACACAGGATAAAATGAGCCATCTTGCTAAATCTATCAACCACCAGAAAAATGGAGTCACTCCCTCTCTTAGTATGTGGTAATCTAAGAACAAAATCCATAGAAATATCTTCCCAAGGTGTACTAGGAATTGATAAAGGCGTATAAAGTCCATGAGGGTTTAAACGTGACTTAGCTTTGCGGCAGATCTCACAATGTAGCACATAGCGCTCAACATCACGCCTCATCCTTGGCCAAAAGAAATGGTCGATCAGCACACTCTCAGTTTTCTTTGCTCCAAAATGTCCCATGAGACCACCAGCATGAGCCTCCTGCAAAAGCAACAAGCGAACAGAGCAATCTGGGATGCATAATTTGTTAGCTCGAAACAAGAATGCATCATGCAAGTGAAACTTTTCCCAACCTTTGCCCTCACTACATTTTGAGTGTGGTTCAGCAAAATATGGGTCATTGACATATAGTTCTTTAATGCTTTGCAACCCTAGAATTTTCGTATCAAGTTGTGAGAGTAAAATATGGCATCTAGACAAAGCATCGGCAACAACATTATCTTTTCCTTTCTTGTACTTGACAATATAGGGAAAGATTCTATGAATTCACTCCATTTTGCATGTCTACGGTTCAGTTTTTGTTGACCCCTAAGGTGCTTTAAAAGATTCATGGTCGGAATGTATCACAAATTCTTAGGCCACAAGTAATATTGCCATGTTTCCAAAGATCTCACAAGTGCATATAATTCTTTGTCATAAACTGAGTAATTTAGAGTTGGACCACTTAGCATCTCACTAAAATATGCAATAGGCCTACCTTCTTGCATTATTACGCCTCCAATACCAACACCACTTGCATCACATTCAATTTTAAAAGTCTTACCAAAGTTAGGTAGTGCAAGCAATGGTGCAGATGTTAATTTCCCTTTCAGCTCTTGGAAGGCCTTTTCTTGTGCGTTTGCCCACTTGAAGGGAACATCTTTCTTGGTTAGCTCATTCATTGGGGCAGCAATGTTGCTGAAGTCCTTCACAAACCGACGGTAGAAACCAGCAAGGCCAAGAAAGCATCATACTTGGCTTACATTTTGGGGAGGCATCCACTCACGGATGGCTTTGACCTTCTCCTCATCGACCTCCACACCCTGACCTGAACAACAAAGCCAAGAAACACAAGTTTTTCTATGCAAAATGTGCACTTTTCCTTGTTAGCATATAGTTTCTCCTCTCTCAGGACAGCAAGCACACACCGGATGTATTCAACATGTTCATCCAAAGTTTTGCTATAAATCAGGATGTCATCAAAGTAAACAACCACAAACTTGCCAATGAACATTCTAAGTACATGATTCATTTATCTCATGAAGGTACTAGGTGCATTTGTCAATCCAAATGACATAACTAACCACTCATACAAACTAAATTTTGTTTTGAAAGTTGTTTTCCACTCATCACCCTCTCTCATTCTAATTTGGTGGTAACCAATTTGCAAGTCAATTTTAGAAAATATGGTGGCACCACTAAGTTCATCAAGCATGTCATCAAGCCTAGGTATGGGGTGCCTATACCTCACGATGATGTTGTTAATAGGCCTGCAATCACAACACATTTGGGAAGATCCATCTTTTTTGGATACTAAAAGAACGGGTACAGCGCAAGGAAACAGACTTTCCCGTACATAACCTTTGTTTAGTAGGCCTTCAACTTGCCGCTGAATCTCCTTGGTTTCATCCGGGTTTGTGCGGTATGGTGGTCGGTTTGGCAATGGGGCTCCTGGGACCAAATCAATTTGGTGCTCAATGCCTCTTTGTGGTGGCAGCCCCGGTGGTATCTCCTCGGGGAACACATCTTCATACCCCTGCAAAATTTCAACAACAACACTAGGAGTGGTGGAGGTTATCTCATTAGTAGAAAGAAAATTGTCCTTGTACAAAAGTACAAAGAACACGGAATTGGGTTCTCTCAACTCTCTCATGTCCCTTTTCCTAGCCATCATAACTAATTCCTGTTTTCCTCATGTCTTGGTCAATTTAAGTGGTGGGGTTTTATTTGGCCTTGGATTCTCTCGCTCACTATGTTGGGGGATGTCACTCAAGTGTTTCTCGCTCACTCTCTCTTTCTTTTTCAGATCATCCATCAATATTTCTTCGGGTGTCAAAGGGAGCAAAGATATGCGCTCTCCCTCATATTGGAATGAGAGACGATTAGTACGACCGCTGATTTGCACATCACGATCATACAACCAAGGTCTTCCCAACAACAATTGGCAAGCTTGCATTGGCACCACGTCACATTCCACTTGATCTCGGTACTTTCCAACGGAAAACTGAACGGTGACTATGTTGCTTACTCGAAGTGTACCACAATCATTGAGCCATTGCATCTTATATGGACTTGGGTGCCTTCTTTGTTTCAGTACCAATTTCTCTATCAAATCTAAACTTGCAATGTTGTTACAGCTGCCATTGTCAACAATAATTCTACGAACCTTGTCCTTGATGGTGCCACGGGTGTGAAAAATATTATGTCGCTACCCTTTCTCTTCTCTAGCTGCATTGACACTAAGCACACGATGGGAAACAAAGCAATCTCCCATGTCAGCCGGAATATCACAACCACTCTTCTCACCCTCTTCATCCTCATGATTATCTGATGCTCCATTATCTTCATGCTCACTCTCAGATTCCCATTCACCTTTTTCATTCACAAATAGAACTCTCTTGTTTCGACATTCAGAAGAAATGTGACCATGCCCTTTGCACTTCCAACACTCAATATCTCGGCTTCGAGATGATGGTACAGCCGTGGGGTTAGAAGTACTTCCAGCAGCAGAAGGAGCACGCTTGTCAACATTCCTAGGAGCCGGTGATGATGCCGATGAAGCCGTTGTTCGTCGGGTGGCGGTAGGGTGTGAAGTGTGCTGAAACTAAGAACCACCATGAGAGGCACTTGGCTGCGACCTTTGCCATGGTGTGGTGGTGCGGTTATGAGATATTCGTCCATGACCACTCCGCTGCACCTTCCTCTCCGTGCGCTTGGCTTGCTCTAGAATATCTTGTAGAGTGTTATAGGGAAACATCTCCACAAAATCAGAAATTTCACTGTTGAGACCATGCAGAAATCTTGCCATCTTTGACTCCTCATCTTGATGAATACGAGCACGAACCAGCAACAATTCCATCTCTTTATAGTACTCATCCACCGTGCGCGTACCTTGGCTGAGGCGTTGCAATCTGTTTCAGAGATCTCTTTGATATTATGAAGGAACAAACCTTCGCCTCATGGCTTGTTTCATCTCCTCCCAAGTGTCAATGTGGTCACGGCCTAGCAGCAGCTGATTTTCTTGTACTAGATTCCACCAAGTGAGTGCATAACTAGAAAACTCAACACAAGCAAGGTTTACCCTCTTCGGATCAGCAAGGTTATGGATACGAAAAATCTGATCACACTGCTCTTCCCAATCAAAATATGCATCGGGGTCTTCCTTTCCTGTGAACTTGGGGACGTGCAACTTGATTCTTGCCATGTCATCTCGACCATCTCGATCATGACGTTATGCACAACGCCCATCTTTAGCAGCACGACGGTATGGGACACCATCATAATCATCAAAATCATCTCCATGACCACGAGCAACACGCTCATGAGGGTCATAGTGGTACCCACGAGGACCATGGCCTCGCCCTCGAAGTTGTCCTCCTCGCAACCCTCCATGAGCAACAGCACCATGCCCATGAGCAGCAGCCACATGTCCACCATAGCTGTTGTTATCATCATCCAAGGCACCATCAACAGCAGCATGCACGGAATTCTCATCCCCAACTTCCTCAAGTGGGTCAATAGGGTGTTGTCGGTGTCGAACCCTATCGCCACCTGCTAGAGGTCGCTCGTGAAACATCCTTCCGAGGTCTCGAACCATGTTCCATAATTCTTGAAACACAGCACGTCTGACCGGGGCATCTTCTTCCCCATGATTTTCTCCATGAACACTCGATCTAGATCCTGCCATGTTAGTAAGGCCAAAAGTGGAATAGGATAATTTTGTGGAATCACACATCCTCACCTCTTACTCACCAAACTTCTTATGAGTTCACATCAGATTGTGCTTCTCCTGGATGTGTTAAAGCGATTGAAAGACAGGGATCAAAGAACTAGCTTCTGTTTTTGGTGGAGCTCGGTGGGGTAAACAAAAAGGGGCTTGTGCTGAAATCAAGTCGATGCAAACAAAGAAAAATATGTGGATGGATCTGCTGCACCTTTGCACCAAGATTGAAAAACACAACACACAATCGTCTGAAACTTTTTTATCAAGCTAAAACTTTTGGATCTTACACAATACTTTCTTTTCTCTCTTGACTTTTTTTCAGCCACTCTTTTCTTTCTCTCTTTGATTATTTTGCCACTTTTTTCTCTCTTTTTGCAAAGCACAACAACCAAATCTGAAAGCAATTACGAAGATGAACTTGGTGCAGATCTAAAAGATGAAGAACATGCAAGGTATGCAACAACAAGATCTCAGCATCAACAAGGCTTGGATTTATTTTTGGTGGGGCTTTGGACTTCTAGGACAGAAAATATACCATGAAAAAAACACTCGATCTAAAGGAATGATAGCAAGATAAATTTGGATAACAGATCCTACCGTGTCAACGAAGGCTCTGATGCCAGATGATAGGCGAGAACACACTGAACAAGTTCTCGCTCGAGGGTGGCCCGATCTTCACGTCGTAGGATCGAATCGGGGGGTATAACTAGCTGCAAGCAGCCGGGATAACTAGCTTTATACTTGCCAAGGTTGGATGCAACCCGTACGTTGGGGATGGCTGACCGAAGCTACAAGAACTCCAACCCACTGTCCGAACAATCGCAGAACCACAAACCGGGACTAATCCACACAAAATGGCCGGAACCGTAGAGCACGAACTAGGGGGAACCAGAGGCTCCTTCTCGCGAATCTGAATGAACTCACAAGAGCAAAGGTAGCAAGATCTCTCGGATCTCTCTAGCAGTCTAGCTGCATAAGCTTATAGATGAATGGTTTTGACAAAAGGTTCTTTAGAGGATGGGGGAGATGGGGTTTTATAGTAGGGACAACCTCCCTTAGCTAGGTGTGAAAATGGTTTCAAAAGTAAGCAGGTTTGCATGGCTTCCTTGGGTGAATAAGCAGTCAACTTTAGGACTTGTTGCAGAGCTCCTCGGAAATTCGCGAAGTCTTGACAGCCTGGACACCTTCCACGAGAATGGTAGAACTTTTGACTCACAACTCCAAATCATGTGAGGTTTTTTGCATTGGAAAGATAATTTGATTTAGCTTCTGTTGATGTACGCCTATGGCCCCGTCTCTTCACCACATGGGTGTGGCACAATGAAACATCAGAGGTAAAATCTGACAGCATCAGCTTCACTTGAAACTTATTTTCTTCAAACTTGTTCCTCCAAACCGGTTGCTTCAAGAGCTCATAGGTTGTTGGATTTCTTCCATGTGATACCTAAGTTCAACCAACCACAATGGGGATGAAATCATAGTTTTGTCATCAAGGTTACAAGGTAAACTTAGGTTAGCGTTCACCTGGTCACTTATTAGTTTGGTGCGACTTCTTGTGATTGGACCTGTAATTGTTGGAGACTTGTTGATGGTTGTGGTGTCCTCATCAGGACCACTACTGGTGATGACCGTAGTTTGAGGAGTTCATGTATTCAATATGTGTTAGTGCTTTGGTCCGGTTCTCTATTAAAAGGAGGCCTTAATATCCCTTAGTTTCCACTAGGACCCCACTGCCATAGGAGGGTAGGACAAAAGATGTCATGCAAGTTTTTTTCCATAAGCATGTATGACTATATTCGGAATACATGGCTACATTACATTGATGAACTGGAGCTAGTTCTGTGTCACCCTAGTTTATAACTTTTACATGATGAATCGCATCCGACATAATTCCCCATCACCGATCCAATGCCTACGAGATTTTCACATATTGCTTGTTGCTTATTTACTTTTCCGCTGCTACTGTCACAAAAACTACAAAAACCCTATCATTACTTTTATTGCTGTTACCACTATTATCATATTACTTTGCTACTAAATTATCTTACTGCAGATACTAAGTTTCCAGGTGTCGTTGAATTGACAACTCAGCTGCTAATACTTAAGAGTATTCTTTGGCTCCCCTTGTGTCGAATCAATAAATTTGGGTTGAATATTTTACCCTCGAAAACAGTTAAGATCCCCTACACTTGTGGGTTATCATTCGGATGAGGGTGTCAAAATGTGTGGGTTGATGCATGTGTTACATGCGATCGTGCGAGCGACGGATGAATCGAGAGAGTGGTTGTGTTGTGTTACGGATGCTCCTCTCTCTCTCTCTCTCTCTCTCTCTCTCTCTCTCTCTCTCTCTCTCTCTCTCTCTCTCTCGCACACACACACACACACAAGTACAAATAGAAGACCATTCTCTCATGTATACACAATATGTCGGCATCTCTCTATGTATTTGTCTCACTCATGCCTGATCATTTTCACATTCACACCTCTCCATGTCTCTATCACACGCACACCGTCTCCACATTGCCTTTCCACCACAACACACATACAGACACATACACGCATTCTCTCCCAGTCACACACAGAATCAGTATTAAAGAAATTCAAGGGGGCACCTAAAACGTCCAAATCCAAATAAGCACAAACTGACGTTAAATTCAAATGAATGGACATATTGTAGCGTGAAGAACTTTTCCAGGAAAAAAAGTAGAGTAATATTTGGGGATTGTTTTCACACACAAAAAATGTTCGGTGGATGTCCTTCGAGCGCGACACAGTGACGCACCGTTCGAACGACCACGCAGCCGCGGTGCATGCTCTTGCACAGGATTCCGTGTCGATGTTGTGCTAACTAATGTGGTAGTATAAGCGCTGCCTCAGTCTAATGTTTACGTGTACTAGTACGGTGTTCTTTTAAGTTTGACCAACCCTATATAAAACTAAACTAAGCTCTCATATGCGCACTCATCAAATATGTCGCCGGCGCCCGCCTGCTCCGACCGACCATTTCTTGCCCATCACCGTCGTGTCCCCGCCATCACTCTGCCATGAAGTCGAAGGATCGCCCGCTCATATCATCTGTTGTCCCTCCTCGTGATGCCACCGCGCTACCAAGCACGCGAGCAGGTGGAGCCCCGTCTATGCCCACAACATACAAAGGGGAGGACGAGCGCGTGCTCCAGCACGCCGGCGAGGAGGAGCTAGCGTGTCATTGTCGTCTCCGCCGGCGCGGAGAAGGGCGCATGGTAGTTGTCTCGGCGAAAGCCGGTCACGCCCGCGCCGAGCCCACAAACCGGGTGCGGACATGGAATCTACCTTCGAGACCTTGAATGCCATGTGGATCCTGTAATCTGGAGGAACAATTTGGTTCAGTCGACTCTTGTGAGTTGTTGGATGCAACATGGACGGCCAGAAGGGCTTCTTTAACCTTCGAAAATGATGCATTGTTCATCTTCTCTCTCAGGCATCGAGCCGCCAGCCCGCCACAGGCCTAACTGCGTGCCGACGCTGCCACGCCCTCCCCTGAACCGCCTGCCACCGCCATGCTCCCCCCCACCCCCGCCATCCGTTTAACCCCGGGATGATCCATTTTTTCCGGCGATCTGCATTCCACACCCAACACTCATAAGATATATCATGGGCACCCTGCCACCCTAATATAGATAGTGGGGTAGCTTCTTTTTCGTCTTCTTCCTTTGCTCCGTCGAACTTCTTTCACAAATCGGCTGACCCAAATTATACTACTAGTACGTATTAAGTACAGTAGGAACGCGAAGATACGAGTAGTAATACCAACTACAAGAAGAACAGTAGTAAGACATACTAGTACTACTGTATGTACTAAAGAGTTCAAATAATGAGAAAGAACATCACATAGTTCTGCTGGGAGCTCAGCACAACACACCCCTGAAATAAAACTAAGCAACTACTAGTAGTCAGCTTGACACTGCAGTAAAACCAACATGAGCAACGACACTGCCACCTTACTCGGAGTCCGAGTCCACGTCCTTGACTTCGTCCTCGTCACTCTTCCTCTTCCTCTTCGAGGACACTTCTTTGCTTGAACCGGACATTGGGCTCTGCTTCTTCATCCAACCCTTGTAAATATTTAAACAAAGGTAGGCATCCGTTGCTGCGTACACGATGTGATCTTCATCTATTGTCTTCGACTCCCATGCACGATGAAACTCCGGGTGAGGTTTCCTCAGTTCAGCGTACGAAGGATCAATCATGGTTGCTACCAGGGTCAGCATTGAAGGCCGAGAGGAAGACACTATGCTTTCTTGATGGAGATCGAAGGGCTGGCCTACAACGAGGCATATCCGACCCAGGACTCTCTTGTCGTTCGTAAAGTCTACAATAACGAATTTCACTCTTTTGTCCTTGAGGAAGAACTCAAAATCCTTGCACCTAACGTCGGCATGTCATATGTGGTAGACCAAGCACACGTTATGTACGCAAACCTGGATCACGGCGGGCTTCTTCATCTTACCACCTTTAGAAGCTTCTCCCCCTTTCTAGGACTATGGTGTACTCAACATCTAGCTAGGCGAGCCACTCATCCTTTGAACTTTCGAACATGTGTAGGAAGCGACCAAGGCATGCTACCACCCTCATGGATCTACGGGTGTAGATGATGATGAACTCATTGCCGGTGATGGTTCTAACCTTATACTCACTGCTGATCATGGAGATTTGGGAGGCCATGGATTTTGGAGGCGGGTTAGGAGAACTCGAACTGGTGTAATGTGAAAGGATGGGATGACTGGGAGCGAACTGTTGTAAGGTAGAAGACGGAGATGAGTAGGGTGTGCGAATGGTGTGGGGTGGTGGCCTGCCCGATGGATAAACGGTTGCATGCCCCCAAAGAGTTCTCGAGTACTATGCGGGACCCACTAGATGTCATGTCTACTAGACCCATATCGTAGCCCTGACGGTATAGCTTCTGCGTGTTCGCACACCATGCCGGCACGTGCATGTAACTTCACTTAAATCGGTCAACCGTCGCACCTCCCACGACCTTCGCCTCCCTCGCACAGTTGCGCCCTTTGAGACTTCGGATGGCTATAAATGCCCCCAATTTTTTGCCAACTCCGCGTGCATGATACTCCCTCTGGTCCTTCTTACTCCGTATGTTTTTAATGACTTGAGACTATACCTAGCCCGGCATGCAATGGTCAGTTCATTGCATGTAAGATGACTTATTATGCACCATTCCCCATACCTGTAGGAAGCCCGTTCGTATCCAAATCTTTTCCTCTCCATGTGTGAACATAATCTGCCTATTTGACTCTCCTTCTCCCTCCGGCAATCCCACTAGTCCATCCCGTGTGGAAAAAATCTGCATGCATGACTCTCCTCCCCCCGCGCTCGTCCTATCGGTTGTGACCAGCAATATTTCCACCCCTTTCCTCCTCCGTAATTTACCCCAACAAATATGCCCACATAGCTGTTACATTAATCACGCAACCTATCTTACGTAGGTGTGCCATTGCTCAGTATAAATATTGCGCCTCCCACGGCATTCGGAAGAACGCTCACGTTCATCGCTATCTCCTCCTCCTTCCTCTGATGTCGACCACCATGGCATTGCCCCTCCCAAGCCCTAGGCGCCCCTTTCCACACCGCGTGGAGGGTCACACATCGTTGTTTCGTTCATCGCCACCACTACTAGAGGAGCACGCGTCGGTGTTCCGCTCCTCGCCGCAACGCGTCGAGGTGGACACGTTGGCGTTCCTCTCCTCGCCGCGACGTGTCGAGGCGGACGCGTCGGCATTCCCAGTCTCTCCAGCGTGCACGTCAGAGGACTCATCGGCTCACCTCTACGAGGAGAACGTCGCGCCGCCCGCCGAGCCCCCCGGCCTTGAGAAGCTTTGGAAAGAAATGGAGGTCGCCTTGTGGGAGGCTTTGCCTCTGGCATAGCGCGCCAAAATAGGGGCGGAGAAGAAGGCCGAGGAAGAGAAGCGCCGCGAGGCATGTTGCCTGGCAGGCCTATGTCGCGTCCGAGAGAGTCAGGCAATTGGCTCTTTGGCAGAAGGCTCGTGCGAGGGCCGTGAGGGTGACGGAGGACGCCTGTGCCAAAGCCCTAAGTGCAGTCGGGCCCAAGCGCCTCATCTACGCTTGGCGGTATGTTGACCGGGTGCACTATTCCAGCAAGGAGGAGAACCTATTGGCGTCGGATCACCACACCTATGAGATCTTGCTCGCCCGCCGGCAAGCCGCCAATCAGCACCTCGCGAGTTGCGAGGCTGAGGAAGAGGCGTCGTGTCGGCGTGCTGGCAAATGGCCGCGCACCAGGGCCCTCACGGCACGCCGCAAGCGCTTCTGCGAGCGTCGTGGCTTTTATTAGGAATAATTTAGTTTCGTAAGGCGATCTCATTAGTTTTGGGACGTAAATGATAAATCCCGAACGTTCGGGAATTATTAGCGTCCTTAATTAAGTATGTAAAAGGAAAAGTCTAGAAACCTTATGTATCCGTATGCATTTCGTAAGTACGTGCATATAGCACAAACTTAACTATATATCGCACTACACGTCTCTCTCTATATATGCTTGCAGACTATGATACTATTATTACTTATGTACGAGCAAATGCACGTTTTAACATTACGATGCGGTTTTTGTAAAAGTATAAAAATAGCACTAGTCAAGCTTGTGAAACGATTTAATGCAAAAATTCTCGTTTGGTTTTTAAATTTTAGCTTCCTTCTCTGTGGTTATTTATCTATCGTACTTTGTGCAGTATCTCACTCGTCAGAAATGCATGCAAATTCCCAAACCGCTGCGTACACCATGTATCGAATTTTTGGCCTAACAAGTTGTGCCGTACAATTGGAATTCCAACTTGAGTACTACTACTAAGAGTACCAGGGGCCAGTTCTTTTTGGCTTCTAGATTAGTAATCCCATAACTACCACCTTTGTACTGGTTTATTGGTCCCCATAGTAATCTGTGTCAAATTTAACTAATGAAATGTTTATGCATGTCACCAAAAATTATATAACTTTTATTGACATGCACTAACATTTTATGAGTTAAATATTTGGTCAAAATTTAACACAAATTACAATGGTGACTAATAAACCATGACGGAGGTAGTAGTTTAGAAGTCCAAATGAATGAGTGTGGCGCCTTATGTTACTCTCCACTGTGACTAGTCTTACGGGAAAAGTTGGGGAAGAGACGGCTTATTTTTTAAGCCACCAAAAGAACTGGCCCTAGAATTAGTAGTTGGGCTTTTCCAGCTTCACGTTTTTACACTACGGTCAGCTACATCTTCTCATATCTAGCTTCTTGGTGCTAAAACGTTCGGCTCGACTTAGAGTTTGCAGAGTTGGAACATGGAGGACATCAGAACATGCCCTAGGAGTAGTAGCTAGGGATTGAGTGTGCAAGATGAACCGTACAAAGTAAATGCAGAGAATTCAAATGCAAAAAAAAACAAAGGGATGTGATGGTTGCTTGTCCGTTTATTTTATGAGGCCACTTATTACTGGGAATGGTGAGGTTTTGTGATATGACGGTTTACTAACGCGCCACGAGTGGGGCGAGACTCCCGTGAAGCGCCGCCCTCTACACTAGTACTACCTCCGTCGTGGTTTATTAGTCCCCCATGTAATTTGACAGAAGATTTAACTAACAAAATGTTAGTGCATGTCAACAAAAACTATATCGTTGGATTCGTATTTGAACATAGTTTTCAATGATATAATTCTTGGTGACATGCATGAGCATTTATCGTACTATATATAATGTTAGTTAAATTTATGGTCGTGCTATATTTAGGAGTAGTAAGGTGCACGTGCGTTGCACAGAACAGTGGAATGCATTGATCGGGGAATTGTTTATTTCGACAAAGTATGTGGGGGTCATCTCATGTGTAACGAGTATCGATAGGTTTCTTCGGATATTATGTCTTCTCTAGAGCTCACAAACATCCGGGTGAATAGTAAATGTAGGCTAAATAGATAAAAAAAAGTATCTTTTGCAAACAAAAGCGTTCAACTGTTCAACCCGCATCCAAAACTTGTGAAGAAATAACACTTATTGTGCTTTGCAAGAAATGACTTTAAGAATTAGTTTTTGAGTATCGATTTTGTTTATTTTTTTCTAGACCACCATGAATGTAAATCAGGATGACTTGGAAGGGGGCAGGGGAGCTGTAAGAAATCGTTCATCATAAGTCTTTCACCATTACTTGTTTCAAAAAAATCTAATGGAGCAAAAGCATACATGGAAGATTATAGACTAAACCATAAATTGATACACTTTTATTCAAGTGCGATACTCTAATAGTGCAACACCATCCATGGAAGGTTCTACACTATATAAATAAGAAGTCTCCACATGCTTAGACGGTGTCTTACATTGAGAGAAGACTAATGATGAATAGTTAACTTGGTAATGCATATGACCAGGTGAACCTCCTTCGAGTCCCCATGCATCATCTTGGGGTGCAAATCATACCAGGCATCTTCCATGTCCACATTGCCGGGAACAAAGCAGCTCGGCATAGTCCCAGTCAGCGTGAGGGAGGCAGTGTGGGTGCCCTCGTACTTCCGAGCAGGGGCAGTAACAGTGAGCACGCACTTGTACAGCGGCCTCGTGTCAGCGTCAACGACGTTGCCCCTAATGCACACTAAAGAGACGGGTCGGCGGCCTGCGCGGGCCTTGACGGTGCCCACGTCCAAGAGGAAGACGATGTCGTCCTCCTCCGTGACTAGCAGGCGGCGGTGATCCTCCAGCGACTCCGGCATGGCGAACGGGTAGCACGTCTCGTACTTGATGTTCACCACCGTGGGCCAATAGTGATTGACGGACGGTGCCGTGACGTGATGCACGAGGATCGTCGGCGAGCCCTCAAATGGCAGTGTGCACTCATAGCAGTAGAAGGGCACGTGCGCGCATCTAGAACTATGCTCCTCCAGCGAGTGCTGGTCGACATACCTCTCGCAGCCAAAACTCTTATAGACGCGGGGCACCTTGCAGGCATCATCCAGGCCATCCATGAAACAGGAGTGGCTGTAGGGGACGTTGGGCCCGCCGAATGGAGCACGGGAGGGAGTGGTTGTAGGGGACGTTGCGCCTGCCGAATGGTGCGAAGGAGTAGCACACGAAGCAGTAGATGGTGTCCTTACAAGTACTCCCTCCGTTTCTCTACTCTCTACTTTCTGTACATAAGAACTGAGCATAGCTCAGCTAGCAAGGCACCGTCCATCCCCATGCCTCTGCCCAGTCCGACCACCAGCCGCCAATTTATAGCCTTGAGTATTTTAACCTTTTTTAGCAATGATATCAGGCGATTGTTCGCCATGAGCCCAATCCTAGCGAATCCCACATAACCGTCAGATTTCCATCCAACGGTGGCCTGTTTTTAAGCCATGGTATTTGACAAAACCACCACCCTTACACACGTACTGTAACTGCGTCGCGGGCATTTGCAACTACCAGGTCTCCCAGCGAACATTTGCTGGGGATTGGAGTTATCACCGATGGCGGTTCGTAGTCGTTCCACGCTCGGGCATTGAAGTTTGTAATAACTATTTTATAATATACTACTCCTCTAGTGCTAGTAGTAGAGCAGAGTCCTACTCCACTATATGCAAACTACTAGGGCATGGTAGTAGGTATTCTAGTTTATTGTACTAGTATTGTGATCACTCAAGCAAGTTGTATGGCATCGATATGACCCTACGCTGCTGGGATGTGTCTCGTAAGTCAAGCGGTGTGTTGTTGTCATCATCACCTATCCACTTCCCGCAGCACATATTCGCTTCTCCATCCTCGTCCACACATAATCGTCTAGATCTTCCATCCCCGCTAGGCGCCTCCCCCTCTTCCAAAACCCAAGCACTAACAATGGCAGAACCGAGTAGCATTCGCCAAAAGAGTGGCTGGAATTCGCTCCCCACATAGGTAATCAAGCCCATTGTTTCGCGTGTGGACAATCTCAGTACCATGCCACTCGATGCGTGCTCGTCAGGGTTGTACCATTTACTCAAAGGCCTCAGCCCGGAGCTTTTTAAGCTAGCTCCTTGCTTGATGATGCTGCCTGATCTTCAAAAACGGCGTGTCACGCAGCATAAAGATTGTAGGGTCGCGAGCATCAACCCCCTCGATTGCGACCCTATCCCCGTCACCCTCAACTACATTAACGATATGTACTGGGTCGGCATGAATACGTCTTGGATGGTTCTCGCCGACGGTCGCGGCAGCTGGATGCTCATGGAGGTCTACACCCGGCGATTGATCCGCCTTCCTTTGATTAACACTACACTGCTTTGGCACCATGGCCTAGAATACTCGGAATCTTACAGTAGCCAACGTCATACGAAGTTTGATTTGCTCAAGGTTGTAATCTGCCAAGTGCCTACAAGATCTGCGAATTATAAAGAGTTCAGGCTAATTGTGTTCTTCAACAGTGGTCTCGCCTATCTGACAGGTCACTGCGGTAAGTGGATAAACCTGCACGTCCATTGCAGGATCATACATCCTCCATGGTTCTCTGATGCCATTGAACACAAGGGCTTCATTTACGTTGTGGACTCCTTCTATGGCTAGACGTATTGTTGGCCTACTTAAGTCATTGCTACAAACAGTTGTTATAGTAGTATGTTACTTTCATATGATATCATGATGGCTTGCTTATATTACTGCCAACATTTACTCAAAAATATTCATGCTCATAACATGATGTTCTTAAGATTGACTATAGTACGAGCCCTTTTTTATTTGACTCCAACTTGATATGATGTTGTAGGCCACCTGGTGTCCCTACCCTTCCTAATCCCAGAACCTTTCAAAGAAAAGCGGCATGGCAGTTACAGGTGGTTCCTGGCTCGATCAGACGACGGTGAACGATTGATGATCATTCACACGTACCGGACATGTTGTTTCGCGGAATACAATCACAATCACTGCAAGGTCTTTGAGCAGGATCCCAGCTTCACTAGGCCTTTAGGAATTTTGACTAGAGGATGGTAAGTAGCCTTGGTACATGCTCTCTGTTTCTCAGACTGAATTATTGGATTAACCAAGAGAAAACTGATGGCAAGGATCATGATGGCAGCATAGTTTCGTTCATCGGGAAAAACTATGTGTACACAGCGTACCATGCGTCTCTCCATGCACCATACCCTGATATGTGCCGCCACGCTCTGCAGTCCAAAGTAGGAGAGAGGGTCGCAAGTATCAGACTTCGACCTGCTGGCTGGAGTTTCCCCTGTCAGGCACCCATCTGGTTCAAGCCATCGGCCAATCTCCATTGCTTAATAAATAGTAATGTCTAACTGAGCCAGTTAGTTAGATGTGTACGCTTGGAGTACTAGGATCTTTATTTAGTTTGATGCATACACTTGTTCTTTTTGGTAGCCCTTTTTTAATGATGGCTGATGTTTGGTTTTGAAAAGAGGGTTGCATCTTTACTCTTCTGGCCTGCTTACTGCTTCTGTTGAACCCCCAGCCCTGGTTGTTGTTGATGTTGCTTTCAATGTACAATCAGTAGTATATTTTGTCTATTGGTTGAATAAATGGTTCTGCTAGAACTCATCTAGCTGAGTTATAATTATGTCTCATTCACTTTTATAGCCATTGGATATGATTCTATAAGATGTGTGTGTGCTGACATGGGTTGGTGCTCATTTGTATCTGTTTTTGTTTTCTAGGTGAATGAGACCAAATTATATCTCATCTAGATGAGTTCTCAGCACTCCCTTGAATAAATGTGTTGTTAGAATGACAAACACAATGTTTTGGAAGTCGTTGCATGGTATGATCTTGTATTGCCCCGTACGTAGCGCATACTATTTTTCGTATGAAACACATTTTTCACTTGTCGATAACATGCAGCCCACTGATGAAGGCCCAATAGAGGAGCTCATAATTAACTGGAAGGGAGTCTCTCACATGAATTCGCCCTAGGTAGATGCTCATGGTACCGTAAACATAAATATGTAAATAGATAAATAAAGCTAAATGCTCGTGCGCCAGTTCTTTAAATTTATGATTTAAAAAGTCAAATTTTAGCAGGATGATATTATTTCCTATGAGAGTGTCGTTAAATTCAGTCGATATTATTCTTAGGCAAAGTCGCAAAGATAGTGACCAGTCTTTTTTCTACCACCATTTTCTTCCTGCAACCAGCGGACCCATGCAAATCATAGTCAACATCGTAAATAGTTCTGGTCCATTATTATTTTTCGATAAGAATGCCCAACACAGCCCAACACATTGGCGACACCACTTTATCCTAGGGCTTCTAAATGTCCTCGGCTTCACACCTCAAGAAGAAAATTGTCTCAAAAAACCACAGGAAGAAAAAGGTGCTCCGCAGCATTTTACAATAAGTTTTAGCCCTATAAAGTTAATTCTTATAATCCAGCATAATGAGTTTTTGGGTCTGACTGGTCTAGCCGCCAAAACCAAACCTGCGCCGGCGGGAGCGCCTGTTCCCACCTTCTACGATTGGTTGCACTGTCGTGCACGCATCGCCGCCCTGTCGTACCCTGAAATGCTACCCAGGCCATCCCTTTACTCCCCCCGACATCCTATACTTCTCCGATGATGAAATCCTACCCCGCACCAGAACCAGTGAACCCTCGTACTCCCCTCCGCATACGGCCATACTGCCGCATGTTCCCTGGCTCATGTTCATTCCCGTTCGAGGCCTCGTCATCATCCTCCGCCTTGGTGCGCTCGCCGCGGCGCTACCGTCTGGCCGTATCAACATAGTGAATCGAGACAAGACTGTAGTTGTGAGTATGACAGTACGTACCCACCAGGTCCACTCCTGAACACAAGCAAGCGCCTATTTTACTACTCAGATGCACCCCTTGTTTTTTTACTCTAATCCACCCTGCTGATATCTGGGACCCACATCATTGTCAACGTATAGTCAATTAACAACACAATTGCACAACTATTTTTTTTGAGGATTTGTTCGGAGGAGCAGGCTATAAACTGGGTTGTGCGGTATCTGTGGCCCGTCTAACAACATGACCAGCCCAGCAGTTTTTTCTTTGGGAAAATAGGTAGCCCACTATTTCTTTTTGAAGAATACCCAAGCTAGGCCTATTTGTTTTCTCCGACTTACTGGGCTGCAAATTTTTCAAGACGAGGAGGGATGCATTCCGGCCTGACCAAAGAGTATGGGTAGTATATCTTAATAGTAATATGAAAGGGATTACAAATTCCAAAAAAATATAGCAAATGGGAAATTAGTTTCTTTTTTTTTTGTTCTTCACTGATATTTTATATTTCATTGGATATTAACATGACATAGTATTGCTTTATTTTTAAATTTGTTTTAGTATTGCTACTAATTTTTGGATTAAGAATATTTTGTTCCATAGTAAAAATATGCAAATTTTTAAAATTTCGCATATTTTTTAGTTCAAATTTTTAACCCTGGCACTGACCAGAAAATGGGCAGCAATTCTAAAAATGGAAAATGGGCTGCAAATAATTCCATATGAAATAGCAAATTGGCTGTAAATTATAAAAATAATAGCAAATGGGTCGTACACGCCACAATTTCGAGGCTGACTTGTTTACGCAAGGCTTTGTAAGTCAATACACAATTCTAGCAGAAGTGATTGTTTGATGTCCATCCAACGGCTGATGCGCTTCTTCAATCTCTGATATTCCTGCTCCAGCCGCCTAAACCAGCGCCGACAGGACTATCTGCTACCTTCTCTTGTGGCCGGTTGTGATGCTGCGCAGGCTTCACCGGCTCACCCTACTCCCTCCGCTGGCCTGGCCATCCCTCTACCCACCCGCACCTCATGTTATTCTCCCATGACGGCAGCCTCACACCACAGTCGAACCAGTCAACCGTCCTCCTGAGCGTGGGTATCCACTGTTGTGTCTTCGCCGGCTTCGGGTCGTTCCATTCCTAGGCCTCATCGTCGTCCACCGCGTTGGTGCCATAGGCGCGGCGTTCTCAACATCAACAAATGACAACTATCAGAATAGGGATGTACGTGGTGAGGCTGACAGTAAGGACCCCCATGGTCCATGGCCGCACGCAAGAAATTGTCTCCTTATTACGTGAAAACCATATTCCTCCCACTGACATCTGGGGCGCACCGGTTCGTAGGCTGGCCTGTGGGCCTACTAAGTTGACGCGTACGCAGGGCTTTGTCAACTTAGTGAATAAACGATTCTAGCAGTAGTGACCGTACGATGTCCATCCAATGGTCGTAGTGCTTCTTCAACCTCTGGTCTTCTTGCTCCAGCCACCCAAACCAGCGCCGGTTGTGCCGCCTGCTCCTGCCTCCCGTGGCCGGCTCTGCTGCCGCGCAGGCTTGGCCCCAACCTACTCCAACCTCTGGTCAGGCCATCCCTCTACTCACCCACAACCCCTGTTATTCAGCGGCGACGGAAGCCTCACATCGCAGCCGAACCAGTCAACCCTCGTACTCCTCTCTGGATGGGCATCGACTGTCGCATCTTCCATGGCTCCACGTCGTTCCCTTCCTAGGCCTCGCCGTCATCCACCGCCTTGGTGCTCTCGGCGCGGCATGGTAAATGTGGTCAAGGAATGACTTCCATCAGGAGAGTACTGTACATGAAGAGGTTGGTAGCTGGGTCCACGGCCCCAGCAAGGAAGTGCCTCCTTACTACGCGCAAAATAATGATTCCTCCACCTGACAACAGGGACCCACCAGACGGGCCATCGTATTTCACAAAAAAATGTTTCCTCCCTGACTGCTGGGACCCACCAGCTACATCTTCGCACGCAAGGAAGTGCGTCCATATTGCGGGCAAAAAATATGATTCCCCCGCTGACAGGTGGGACCCACCAGCTATATCTTCGCATGCAAGGAAGTGCCTCCTCACCTCCCTGACAGCTAGGACCCACCCGGCTGAACCATACATAGGGTTGTCTGTCTGGTCGCGAACGTGTATGTACATACTGGTCGATCAGTCTGTCTGCAGGCTGCAGCAATGAACCGTGGCCGAGTAAGGAAAGGCATGTGTCGTAGTAGAGGCGTGGACGTAGCATGTCACACAGTCCAGTCAATATCGTGTACACGTATGTACAGCCAGGGTGCAAGAAAGTAAATACGGCCACGTATGTACATACGGGCGGGGTCTTGAACGCCTACTCGCGCATACATACGGCCAGGGCTCGTGTACATGGAGAGGCAATGGAGAGCAGGGACGACGTCATGTTCATCGGCAGCCAACCGACTGGGTCGGAACGGAGAAATTGTGTCGTGTTCATCGGGAGGCAACAGAATGCGTCATGTTCACCAGGAGCCAACCAGCTTGACTGGAACAACCGAAACGAGGCCTGGCGTACCGCAGAACGGAGGAAAGGCCTTCCATTCGACCGCCTACGGTCGAAACGGGATCCTGTTCACAGGAAGGGGTCTTCCATATCACAAAACAGAGGAAACAGACTTCTCTTTGACCTCCTACGGTCGAAACGGGGTCCTGTTGATTGCGAGGGGTGTGGCGTACCGCAAAACGGAGGAAACAGGCTTCTCTTCGACCTCCTACGATCGAAACAGGAGTCCTATTCATTGGGAGGGGTGTGGCATACCGCAAAACGGGATTCCACGCGATATTGTTCATCCACCGTCTATCGCCTCGCTCCAGCCTCCACGGGCTACTGTTCATCCACCGTCGACCTCCTCCAGCCTCCACCTGCGACCTTTCATCCACGACGTCTCCCTCCTGCCTCCACCAGCTATTGTTCAACCACGGGCTCATGTTCATCCAACCTCCACGGGCTACTGTTCAACCAGCCCTCCAAGGGCTATTGTTCATCCAGTCCTCCACCGGCTACGTTCAACCAGTCCTCCACGGGGTCCTATTCATCCACCCCCAACCGGCTCGATCGGGGTCCTGTTCATCCAGCGGTAACGGCCTCTAGCTACTACCACGGGGTCCTATTCATCCAACCCCCACCAGGAACTGTTCATCCGACCCCCAACAACACTCACTATTCATCAAGAGGCAGCAGGTTCGATCGGCTTCAGTTAGCAGCAGTAACGAAGGAATCTCTTGATTTGGTTTAGTTAACATCCAGATCGATCGATCACTTGGGTTAGGTAACGCGTAGCCTGCAGTGCAATCACTCAGGTTCAGTAGGCGAACGCCTCGCTCGGGTTCAGTTAGAGCCAACGCCTCGCTCGGGTTCAGTTAGAGCCCAACGCCTCACACCCATGTGCGTACGTGTACGAGAGAAACGCGCAATCCCTCCGTGCATCGCTCGGCCCCGAACACTCACCGTAACCGGGAACTCCCCGATATTTACCTCACCCTCGCTTCTACCGTGGTTTTTTCCATCATGGACGGCCCAAAGAATGTCATGCGGCTGCGTCTTTGGCCCGCCCAGGACAAAAAGCCCATTTTCTGTCATGATTTTTTGTCATAGAAGTAGGATCCCACCACATCTATGATGATACCGGGTTTTGTCACAATTATCGTCATAGAAGTGGCATAAGCATGACAGAAAAAAATTCGTTCGGACCAAAATGTCACGGATGTGTCTTTTTTTGTAGCGAATGATAATGATTTTATTAGTATGTCGATTGCTCCTCCCACCGCTAGTGCGGAGTCTTATGATATTAATGCCGCTTAGTTGAATCTTGCTATGAAAGAGCAATTTTCTAGTACTCCTAATGTGGATGACGCGTCCCATCTAAACACCTTCGTAGAATTGTGTGATATGCAAAAGAAAAAAGACGTGGACAATGATATTGTGTAACTAAAATTATTTCCATTCTCTTTGCGTGATCGTGCTAAATTTTGGTTTTCATCTTTACCATGAAATAGTATTGATTCTTGGGACAAGTGCAAAGATGCTTTTATCAGTAAGTATTTTCCTACCAAAAAATTATTTCACTTAGAAATCAAATCATGAATTTTAAGCAACTTTAGAATGAACATGTTGCCCAATCTTGGTAAACGATGAGGTTGATGATAAGAAATTTCCCAACTCGTGGTTTAAATTTGTGGATGATCATACAATTTTTTTATGTAGGACCGAATTTTGTTTCTAAAAATCTTTTCGATTCCGCCACGGGTGGTAGTTTTATGGAGATTACTTTGCGTGAAGCTACTAAATTGCTTGATAATATTATGGCTAATTATTCGCAATGATATAGTGAAAGAGCTCCTATTAGTAAAAAGTTAATTCTATTGAAGAAATTAGCACATTGAGTGATAAATTTGATGCTCTTATGAAATTGGTTGGGAGTAAAAATGCTCCTATTGATCCTAATGATATGCCTTTGTCTACTTTGATTGATCAAAATAATGATCTCGTAGATGTGAATTTTTTCTCACAAAATAATTTTAATAATAACACTTATAGGGGTAATATCAATCCTAGGCCGTTTCCTGGAAGTTCCTCTAATAATTATGGCAATTCCTATGGTCATTTATACAATAATAATAGGATGCCCTCTGATCTTGAGTATAATATTGAAGAATTTATCAATGCGCAAAAAGTTTTCAACACTACGATAGAAGAAAAATTGAATAAGATTGATGATATGTCTAGAAGCATTGATAGAATTACGCATGATGTAGAAAACCTCAAGATTAAAAAATTTCAACCTAAGGTTGATATCAATGAATCGGTTAAAGCTTTATATGTCTCTATAGATGAAAGTAAGAAAAGAACCACTATGCTTAGAGCTAAGAGAGAATTTTTATAATAAAAAAATCCAGATTGCTTTCATAGTAATGATTAAGAGATTAAAATGATTGATGTTTCTTCTATTGATTCCTTGTTTACTAATGTTAAAACGGATGACAAGGAACTAAAGAAGATTCAACTATATGTAGAAGGTGTTCCCATGATTTGGAGGGTGAAAATCTTGTTGAAAAGTGGTAAAGGTGGGTTTGGAGAGGTAAAAACTTTAGCTAGTGATGTGCCCACTCTTTTTGATTACAAAGACTTTAAATATTATAGTTTCTCTTTGATTGATTGTATTTCTTTGTTGCAATCCATGTTAAATTCACCCAATGCCTCTGAACAAAACAAAGCTTTTACTAAACATATCGTAGAAGCATTGATGAAAGCTTTAGAAAAAAACTAGAATTAGAGATTTCGATTCCTAGGAAATTATATGATGAATGGGAACCTACCATTAAATTCAATATCAAAAATTATGAGTGCAATGCTTTATGTGATTTGGGTGCTAGTGTTTCCACAATTCCAGAATCTCTGTGTGATGTGCTTGGTTTTACCAATATGGAGGAGTGTTCTCTTAATTTGCACTTGGCGGATTGTACTATTAAAAAGAATTAACTGATGTTCTTATTCTTGCAAATAGGAATTATGTGCCCATATATTTTATTGTTCTTGATATTGATTGCAATTCTTCTTGTCCCATTATACTTGGTAGACCGTTTTTATGAACTCTAGGTGTCGTGATTGATATGAAAGAAGGGAATATTAAATTTCAGTTTTCATTAAGAAAGGGTATGGAACACTTCCCTAGAACTAAGATTAACCTACCATATGAATCATTCATGAGGGCAACATATAGATCAACAACCAAAGATGACAAAACTTAGAATCTATGCATTATACCTAGCTAGGGGCGTAAAACAATAGCGTTTGTTGGAGGCAACCCAATAGTTAACTTTAATTTATGTTTTTTTGCTTTTCTTTCTTTTTTCAATAAATACACAATTATACTACTGTTATGATTGTGTTTTGGTGTTTTAGTTAGTGTTTGTGCCAAGCAAAGCTTTTGGTTTGATTTGGGTGATAGTTGACTTGATCATGTTAGAAAACAGAAACTTTTGTGTCTAGTAGCAGAATTGTTTGCAATTGCTGGAGCACGGAAAATTTGTGAATTTTTTACACATGATTTATATAAAAATTCCCATGTTTTCCTAATTTTTTCTGAATTTTTAGAGTTACATAAATATGACTAATAATTACATCTTCACAGACTATTATGTTTTTGACAGATTCTGTTTCCGTTGCATTTTGTGCTTATTTTGATGAATCTATGGATCGTATCGGGGTGTATAAGACATGGTAAAGTTAGAATACAATTGATATAATGTAATAACAAAATATGAATGGGTTTGCAATAGTACTTAAAGTAAAGATTGGTTTTATTATACTAACGGATCTCACGAGGTTTTGTTAAGTTTTGTGTGATTGAAGTTTTCAAGTTTTGGGTGAGATCACGATGGATGAAGGAATAAGGATTGTCAGGAGACTAAGCTTGGGGATTCCCATGGCACCCCGAGGCAATATTCAAGGAGAACCAATCAACTAAGCTTGGGGATGCCTCGGAAGGCATAGCCTCTTTCTTCTAACGACTATCGGTAATTTTACTTGAGACTATATTTTTATTCATCACATATCATGAGTTTTGCTTGCAACGTCTTGTATTATATGATTCTTTGCTTGTTTTCCTTTTTAGTTTGTCATCATCCTTGTTGGACACACCTATTTGAGAGAGCCATAATGATATCTTGATTTCTAGAATTGCTCCATGTGATTCACTTAAATTTTTTGAGCTATGAAATTGCTCTAGTACTTCACTTATATCTTTCTGAGCATGGTGGTGTTGTTATTTTAGAGAAATACGCTCTCGTGATTCATTTACATCATTTTGAGAGTTAGTAGAATTTTTGAAGAAATCCTCACATGCTTCACTTATATTATATTGAGAGATGGAAATTTTGAAGAAATATTTATGCTCTCGTGCTTCACTTAAATTTGTTTGATAGCTTATTATTAGCAATGGCAATATGCTTTAAAAATGAATTTGACCCCAAACTGATAAATATTCAAGAGGGATATAATAAAAACTTTCATGGCGATCGTTGGATATTAAACTTGATTCCTTGCAATAGTTTTGCGATATGGAGATAGTGATATGTGATTCATGTCGGTGAGTAATTATGCTTTAGTAAATATGTTGGTGTTATGGTTTGTGATTCCCCATACAAGCACGTAAAGTCAATAGTTATGCAATGAAGTTATATCCTACTTGTGGCGCATTATTCGGTGTTAGTTATGTTTAATGCTCTTTTATGATCGTTTTGGTTTCATGGTTGGTCGCTTCTCAATCTATTTGCTAGCCTACATTTGTACTAAGCGAAAATACTACTTGTGCATCCAACTCCTTAAACCCAAGTTGTGCCAAATGAGTCCACCATACCTACCTATAAGCAGTATTTCCATGTTGTTCCAAGTAAATTTGTATGTGCCAACTCTAATTTTCAAAAGGAATTTCTCTTTTGTGTGCCCGTACCGCTCATGAAGCAGCAGGGGGTGGCCAATATTTTCTATGCTGGGTATGTTATTCTCAAGACGAGTGTCTATTCACTTGCCATTGCACTAGAGTGTGGCGGTAATAGGGATGCCCAGTCCCGAACTGCAAAAAATACTATAATAAATTCCCTCGTATGTGTTGGTATGGAAGGCACCCATAGATATGGCTAGCCATGGATTGTGAAAGAATGGTGGACAGGAAATAAACTTTATTTTATGTTCGGGAACCGCCTATGATTTATCTAGAATGGAAGATATTGGGAATTCTCAGTCGTTTTCGTTGACAGGAAAAACATGCATCTCAAAACAGTTCTATCTCTCAATTTAAGCTTTGAGCTCCGACGCCTCTACAAATCTCTGCTCTCTATACGAAGGGCCTATCCATTTCCTTTTATGCAATTTTTATTTTTCTTGAGTCTCCATCTTCTCTTATAAAGCACCAATAGGAAACTCTATTATCATACTTGTGCGTTAGATGTTGCTAATATTTGAGTGTGTTTCATGAATGGATCAATGATTGAGCATAATGGGAAAGGGATAGTAATTTTGGCGTTGATATTTTGAAAGACATGGTTGCTTGTTGATATGCTTGAGTATTAAGGTCTTCATGTCAAATTATAGACTATTGCTTTGAATCATCTAAAGTCCAAATGTCCATGCTACAAAGAAAAGAATATGATGAATATGTTAGGCAGCATTCCACATCAAAATTTCTGTTTTTATCATTTACCTACTCGAGGACGAGCAGGAATTCAGCTTGGGGATGTTGATACGTCTCCAACGTATCTGTATTTTTTTTATTGTTCCATGTTGTTATGGTATCAACCTTGGATGTTTTATATACAATTTCTAGCAAATTTATATCTTTTTTGGGACTAACCTATTGACATAATGCCCAGTGCCAATTGTTGTTTTCTGCTTGTTTTTTACTTTGCAGAATATCAATATCAAACGAAGTCCAAATGCAATGGAACTTTTGGGAGATTTTTTTCTGGTCAGAAGACACCCGGGGAGCCAAGAGACCACACGGGGGAGGCACATGGGGCCCACCGGGTACCAGGGCAGCTCAGGCGTGCCCTGGTGGGTAGTAGAACCCACGAGGACCTTTTCCATCGACCTCCATCTCTATAAATACCACAATATTCTAGAAACCCTAGATGAGTCGACTAAATATTTTGTCAGTCGCCGCAAGTTCGAGAACCACGAGATCCAATATAGAGGCCATTTTCGGCACTCTGCCGAAGTGGAACACGATCACGGAGGGGTTCATCATCCTCATTGGTGCTCCTCTGATGATGCGTGAGTAACTTACCACAAACCTATGGGTCCGTAGTTAGTTGCTAGATGGCTTCTTCTCTCTTTTTTATCTTCAATACAATGTTCTCCTTGATGTTCTTAGAGATCTATTTGATGTAACTCCTTTTTTGCGGTGCGTTCGTTGGGATCTGATGAACTGTGAGTTTATGATCAGATCTATCCATACATTATTAGTGTAGACTCGTATTCCTTCTTCGATATTTTGGTTTGGTTTGGCCAACTAGATTGATTTATCTTGCCACGGGAAGAGGTGCTTTGTAATGGGTTCGATCTTGTGGTGCTCAATCTCAGTGAGAGAAAGAGACATGACACGCATGTATTGTTGCTATTTAGGATAACAAGATGGGGTCTATTCCTATATGAATAGATCTTATCTACATCATGTCAATGTTCTTGTTGCATTACTACGTTTCTCCATGAACTTAATACACTAGATGCATGCTGGATAGCGGTCGGTGTGTGGAGTAATAGTAGTAGATGTAGAATCGTTTTGGTCAACTAATCTTGGATGTGATGCCTATATACATGTCCACTGTCTTGGATATTTTAATAATTATTTGCTTTTGTGTCAATCGCCCAACAGTAATTTGTTTAACCATGGATGTTATTTTCTTGAGAGAAGCCACTAGCGAACTCTATGGCCCGTGGGTCTATTTCCTATCATATATTTTCAGGTCTACTCAACCAAAAACCCAAATATAATTTGTTGTGTTTTATTTTATTTTATTTTATTTGCATCTATCAATCTATCTATTTATCATATCTCAATACCATTGAGGGATTGACAACCCGTATACGCGTTAGGTTGCAAGATTTGTTGTTTATGTGCAGGTGTTGTTTACATAGTGTTGCTAGGTTCTCCTACTGGATTAATAACCATGGTTTCATAACTGAGGGAAATACTTACCTTTGTTGTGTTGCATCATCACCTCCTCTTCGGGGAAATACCAACACGAATCACAAGTAGCAGGCTGCCCGAGACATAGTGGATCAATGCATCGGGTGCCAATTCTACGTGAATCAATCGCACAAGCCGGTGTTCGCTCTAAATACGCCCCCCTCACATGGCCGTTCACTGCCTGTTGGCTCAACATGGTCGGCCCTCTCCGGACTAGGGCGAGTGGTTTCACACACCTGTTGGTGGCAGCCGATAAGTTCACCAAGTGGATTGAGGCGAAGCCAATAAAAGAAGTTGGACTCGACTACCACCATTTAGTTCATCAAAGAAATAGTATTTAGATTCGGAGTCCCCCACAGCATCATCACTAACAACGGGTCTAACTTTGACTCAGACGAGTTGTGTGCGTTTTGCTATTCCCAAGGTACTCGGGTCGATTACGCCTCCGTGGCGCACCTGCAGTCGAGTGGGCAGGCCGAACAGGTGAATGGGTCGATACTCCAAGTGCCGAAGCCTCGCCTCATGCATGACCTGACGCACGCGGCAGGGGCCTGGGTATCTGAGCTACCATCATTCCTCTGGGCCTACGGACGACCCCGAACCGGTCAACCAATCGCACTCCGCTCGTCATGGTGTATGGATCAGAAGTAGTTTTACCGAGTGATCTACTTCACAACTCTCCCTGAGAGGACCTATACTCATAAGCCAAAGCTGAAGATGCAAGGCAAGACGGCCTCGACCTCTTGGAGGAGGAGCGTGAGTTGGCACTTATAAGGGCAGCATTGTACCAACAAGACCTACACGGCTACCATGACAGACACGTCAGAGGGCGAGCTTTTCAGGAAGCGGATCTGGTCGTCCGAGTGGATCACCAGAGGCCTCACAAACTGGCACCCCCTTGGGAAGGGCCATTCCCTATTTCAAAGGTCCTGCATAATGGAGCTTACAGACTCTACAACTTCGTGTAGGATCAAAAGTATGTCTAGAGGGGGGTGATTAGACTACTTGACCAAATAAAAATCTAGCCTTTTCCCAATTATAATTCTTGGTAGATTCTAGCAACTTAGCACAAGTCAAGCAACCAACCTACACATGCAATTCTAAGAGTATAGCAGCAGAAAGTAAATCATTGCATATGAAGGTAAAGCGAGGGGTTTGGAGATTGCAAACGCAAGTGTAGACACGGATGATTTTGTCGTGGTTCTGATAGGTGGTGATATCATACATCCACGTTGATGGAGACTTCAACCCACAAAGGGTAACGGCAGCGCAAGTCCACGGAGGGCTCCACCCACGAAGGGTCCACGAAGAAGCAACCTTGTCTATCCCACCATGGCTATCGCCCACGAAGGACTTGCCTCACTAGGGTAGATCTTCACGAAGTAGGCGATCTCCTTGCCCTTACAAACTCCTTGATTCAACTCCACAATCTTGTCGGAGGCTCCCAAGTGACACCTAACCAATCTAGGAGACACCACTCTCCAAAAGGTAATAGACGGTGTGTTGATAACGAACTCCTTGCTCAAATGCTTCAAATGATAATGCTTCAAATGATAGTCTCCCCAACACTCAAACAGCTCCTCACATATTTGGATATGGTGGAAGAAGAGATTGAGTGGAAAGCAACTTGGGTAAGGCTAGAGAACAAGATTTATGTGGTAGGAATGGAACATCTTGATCTTAGCACTTGAGTAGGTGGTTCTCTCTCACAAAATGAGTAATGGAAGTGTAGGCTTGTTCTGATGGCTTTATCCACGAATGAAGAGGGTTTGGAGGGGTATATATAGCCTCCACACAAAATCCAACCATTACACACATTTTAGCCAACTCGGTGGGACCGATTCAGTGAACTCGGTCTGCCCGAAAGGTTCAAATATGTGAATGTTAGGAATCTAGGTGGGACCGACTAGGACATCTCGATGGGACCGAAAGCTAGGGTCAGGTCATCAGAGTGTTGGCAAGGTAAACTCGGTGTGACCAATTAATGTACCCGGTATTACCGAAATAAATTAACATGTATCAGAGAGCTTACAGAACCAACTCGGTGAGACCAAAAGCCTATATTAGTGAGACCGAAATGTAAGGGTTTGTGGCTCTGGCTAAGTCAAAGGAAACTCGGTGGGACTGGATATGAAAATTAGTGAGTCCGAGTTGGGCATTTGGTTTTGGGTTGTTTGGAGTGGAGAGGTTGTGTGAGGGTTTTCGAGCATATCATCAAGCATTGTGAGCAACCAATTCGTTAAGCAACACCTCATCCCATTTTAATAGTATTGGCTTTCCTAAGGACTCAATGTGATCTTAGATCACTAAAAGTGAAAAGGTAGAGTCTTGAGCTTTTGCCAAACTTGCTTCCTTAGCTTTTGAGGGGTCCACATCTTCACAGTAGCCATGCCATTCATTGAACTTTCCTGAAATATTTAGCTTGAGGAATCATTAGTTCAATGAGCTATATGTTGTTATAAATTACCAAAGCCACCCGAGGATTAGTTGCACTTTCAATCTCCCCCTTTTTGGTAATTGATGACAACATATAGATCAAAGCTTCGACAAATGATAAAAGAATGAAATATATCGTTGCTTTGAGAAGTATGTGATAAGCAAGAGCTCCTCCTAAATTTGTGCATTATTGAATATTTGTGTTTGAATGCAAATGCACAACTATATAGGATCATGGATCACATCTCACACATCATGTACATCTTGGTGGAGCACTTAAAAGGATAATAAGTGAATAACAAGTACTCATCACCTAGGTAATTGCAAATGATCACATAGAAATATCATCCAAGCAAAGTATGATCAACACAACCATAAATGTAGCATCTCACACACAAGTTTCATGCAAGCAAATCACCAAAAGATAGTAGCAAAAACCAAATGCAATAAAAACAGAACTCTCTCTCTCTCTCTCTCTCTCTCTCTCTCTCTCTCTCTCTCAGCCTATATGATCTATATATATTTCTCCCCCTTTGGCAACAAGTTACCAAAAAGTTTAAAATATACATAGGCCATGCGTCTCTCTAGGCATCTCCTGGAGCTCCTGAAGGGGTCTTCTAGCTGTTGTCTCTAGTGTGCGTAGATGGCGTTGAGAGAACTCCTTTTGCGAAGATTTTAGCTGATGTCTGAGGGGTTAGTGGAGTTGATGCATGTGTCCTGGGCAGCAGCAGCTGGGGCAGACTGAGTAGGTCTCGTGTCTCCCACTAACATTGTCTCAGTCCTCTGTCCTCGGGGCACCTTCTGAAATCAGGTAGCATCCTCCTCATCACTGTCAGTACTCACTCCAGCAGCAACTCTTGCTCTGTCTGTATCTCACTTGAGCTTCTGCACGATGGTCTGCACTTCTATCACATTAGTGTCTAGAGCGTGGAACTTATCTTTAATGATCCTCTCTAGGCTAGCTTGATTCTGAGTCGGGGTGGCCAATCCTTTCTCCATCCTCATTGTAGCTTCAAGAAGATATGTCATCTGGTCACTCTTTGACTTTAGGCTTGAAATGTTCACTGCCTGGGTTGATGCTTGAGCTTGCTGAGCAGCTTGTTCCTTCCTATATGCCTCTGATGCTTGTGCAGATGAGGGTGTGTAGGGTCCATAACCACCTCATTATCCTCAAATTCAGGCCTTAGGGGCAAGTGCCTCCTATCAAGCAGATATGTGTCTATGCCCACTCTAGAGTTGATGAGTGTCTGAATATGTGGGGCATATCCACAAGATCTTTTCTGGTCAGCAGTTGTCCTCTTGATTATCTCTACAATCATACTCATGACCTTGAACTTCTCTGGAACATCATAGTGGTGAAGCAAGTTAATGGAGTGTCCTCTAATCATCCTGTCATCTCCAGACTTTGGCATCAAAGTGTGTCTCGGAATGGTGTTGATGGTGCCAAGTCCAGCCAATAGATAGTACACTGGCCCAAACTTGAATTGACTCTTGTATTCACTGGGGATAGGCTTGTACATGTTTTGCATGGAGTCATGGATCATCCTAGCCTTAGCATAGATATCTGGATCATCTTCTGATTCAGTTGGAGCACCTATCATAGCAGCCCATTCAGAGATTGTGGACTGATACTTAGTGCCTTCAGTCATCCATGCTATTTATCCCATCTGGATAGAAATGGGCAGTAGAGTAGAATTGCATTAACATTTCATCATTCCATCTTGGCAGCTTCTTCCCAACAAATTTTGTAGTGTCTATCATCCTAAAGCTCTCATGCACATGTGTAAAGTAGTCAGCATGTTTATCAATATACTTCCAATCCACCCACTTCATGTCACAGACAATGGGCTTCTTGTCAAGCAGTATTGTTTCATAGAAATCTTGTTGCTCCTTGCTACCTCTTGAGCATGCGTTGGTTTTCCCTTTGAAGAGGAAAGGGTGATGCAGTAAAGTAGCGTAAGTATTTCCCTCAGTTTTTGAGAACCAAGGTATCAATCCAGTAGAAGCTACACGCAAATCGCCTAGTACCTGCACAAACAATCAAGAACCTTGCATCCAACGCGATAAAGGGGTTGTCAATCCCTTCATGGCCACTTGCAAAAGTGAGATCTGATAGAGATAATAAGACAAATATTTTTGGTATTTTTGTTGTATAGATTGAAAATTAAAGATTGCAAAATAGAAGAACGGGACAGAAATTGGCAAGTTGATAGGAAACTAATATGATGGAAAATAGACCCGAGGGCCATAGGTTTCACTAGTGGCTTCTCTCAAGATAGCATATTTTACGGTGGGTTAACAAATTACTGTCGAGCAATTGATAGAAAAGCGCATAGTTATGAGAATATCTAGGCATGATCATGTATATAGGCATCACGTTCGTGACAAGTAGGCCAAAACGATTCTACATCTACTACTATTACTCCACACATCGACCGCTATCCAGCATGCATCTAGAGTATTAAGTTCATAAGAAGAGAGTAACGCATTAAGCAAGATGGCATGATCTAGAGAGATAAACTCATGCAATATGACATAAACCCCATCTTTTTATCCTTGATGGCAACAATACAATATGTGCCTTATTGCTCCTGCTGTCACTGGGAAAGGACACCGCAAGATTGAACCCAAAGTTAAGCACTTCTCCCATTGCAAGAAAGATCAATCTAGTAGGCCAAACCAAACCGATAATTCGAAGAGACTTGCAAAGATATTAAATCATGCATATAAGAATTCAGAGAAGAATCAAATATTGTTCATAGATAATCTTGATCATAAACCCAAAATTCATCGGATCTCTACAAACACACCGCAAAAAGTATTACATCGAATAGATCTCCAAGAAGATCGAGGAGAACTTTGTATTGAGATCCAAAGAGAGAGAATAAGACATCTAGCTAATAACTATGGACCCGAAGGTGTATGGTAAACTACTCACACATCATCGGAGAGGCTATGGTGTTGATGTAGAAGCCCTCCGTGATCAATTCCCCCTCCGGCTGAGCGCCGGAAAAGGCTCCAAGATGGGATCTCATGCGTACATAAGGTTGCGGTGGTGGAAATAGGGTTTTGTGGTGCTCTCGGATGTTTTTAAGGTATATGAGTATATATATGCGGAAGAAGTACGTCGATGGAGCTACAAGGGGCCCACGAGGGTGGGGGCGCGCCTACCCCCCTTGGGCGTGCCCTCCTTCCTCATGGCTTCCCGGACTTGTATTCCAAGTCTCCTGGATTGCGTTTGTTCCAAAAACGATCCTCGCGAAGGTTTCATTCCGTTTGTATTCCGTTTGATATTCCTTTTCTGCGAAACACTAAAATAGGCAAAAAAACAGCAGTTTGCACTGGGCCTTTGGTTACTAGGTTAGTCCCAAAACTAATATAAAAGTGCATATTAAATCCCATTAAACATCCAAAATAGATAATATAATAGCATGGGACAATCAAAAATTATAGATACGTTGGAGACGTATCAAGCATCCCCGAGCTTAATTCCTGCTCGTCCTCGAGTAGGTAAATGATAAAAACAGAATTTTTGATATGGAATGCTACCTAACATAATTTTCAATGTAATTTTCTTTATTGTGGCATGAATATTCAGACCCGAAAGATTCAACACAAAAGTTTAATA
Source organism: Secale cereale (assembly GCA_902687465.1). NCBI lineage: Eukaryota > Viridiplantae > Streptophyta > Magnoliopsida > Poales > Poaceae > Secale > Secale cereale. The sequence continues at coordinate 212,623,510 of LR738709.1, read as the reverse complement.
TTGACATAAAAATAATAATACTTCAAGCATACTAACAAAGCAATTATGTCTTCTCAAAATAACATGGCCAAAGAAAGTTCATCCTTACAAAATCATAAAGTCTGGCTATGCTCTATCTTCATCACACAAAATACTTAAATCATGCACAACCCCAGTTTCAGCCAAGAAATTGTTTCATACTTTAATTTTTTTTCAAACTTTTTCAACTTTCACGCAATACATGAGCGTGAGCCATGGATATAGCACTATAGGTGGAATAGAGTGGTGGTTGTGGGGAAGACAAAAAGGAGGAAGATAGTCTCACATCAACTAGGTGTATCAATGGGCTATGGAGATGCACATCAATAGATATCAATGTGAGTGAGTAAGGATTGCCATGCAACGGATGCACTAGAGCTATAAATGTATGAAAGCTCAACTAAAGAAACTAAGTGGGTGTGCATCCAACTTGCTTGCTCACGAAGACCTACGGCATTTTGAGGAAGCCCATCATTGAAACATACAAGCCAAGTTCTATAATGAAAATTCCCACTAGTATATGAAAGTGACAAAACAAGAGACTCTCTATCATGAAGATCATGGTGCTACTTTGAAGCACAAGTGTGGAAAAACGATAGTAGCATTGCCCCCTTCTCTCTTTTTCTCTCATTTTTTTATTTTTTTAATTTTGGGCATTTTCTTTTTTATGGCCTCTTTTTTTCTCCCTTTTTTCGTCCGGAGTCTCATCCCGACTTGTGGGGAATCATAGTCTCCATCATCCTTTCCTCACTGGGACAATGCTCTAATGAAGATCATCACACTTTTATTTACTTACAACTCAAGAATTACAACTCGATGCTAGAACAAAATATGACTCTATGCGAACGCCTCCAGCGGTGTACCGGGATGTGCAATGAATCAAGAGTGACATGTATGAAAAATTATGCATGGTGGCCTTCCCACAAATACGATGTCAACTACATGATCATGCAAGGCAATATGACAATGATGGAGCATGTCATAATACACGGATCGGTGGAAAGTTGGATGGCAATATATCTCGAAATAGCTATGGAAATGCCATAATAGGTAGGTATGGTGGCTGTTTTGAGGAAGATATATGGTGGGTGTATGGTACCGGCAAAAGTTGCGCGATACTAAAGAGGCCAGCAATGGTGGAAGGGTGAGAGTGTGTATAATCTATGGACTCAACATTAGTCATAAAGAACTCATATACTTATTGCAAAAATCTGCAAGTCATCAAAACAAAGCACTACACGCATGCTCCTAGGGAAAGGTTTGGTGGGAGTTAACCATCGTGCGATCCCGACCTCCACACAAAGGAAGACAATCAATAAATAAATCATGCTCCAACTTCATCACATAACGGTTCACCATACGTGCATGCTACGAGAATCACAAACTTTAACACAAGTATTCCTCAAATTCACAATTACTCCACTAGCATGACTCTAATATCACCATCTTCATATCTCTAAACAATCATCAAGCATCAAACTTCTCATAGTATTCAATGCACTTTATATGAAAGTTTTTATTATACCCATCTTGGATGCCTATCATATTAGGACTAATTTTATAGCCAAAGCAAATTACCATGCTGCTCTAAAGGACTCTCAAAATAATATAAATGAAGCATGAGAGATCAATAATTTCTTGAAAATAAAACCACCACCGTGCTCTAAAAGATATAAGTGAAGCACTAGAGCAAAATTTATCTAGCTCAAAAGATATAAGTGTAACGCCCCGGATGTAAAGCTTCCCTTTATGGCAATATATTCATCATTGACTTAATCAATTCCATTCTGGGCTCTTCCTTCTTTTCGGGTTTCTTCGTTTTTGCCTTATGCATGTGTTGCATATCACTATTTAATTTTCATTATGTGCATTGCATTGGCATAGTCTCATTTGCATCCGTGTGTAGTTTCATCGTCACCGTCATCTTCGTTGTCCGTTTCGGTTTTCAACTCTCTCACACGGCACTCATCGCACCTCCCAAGCCTTTGTTTTGTGAGTGGGATAAAAACATCCACGGAATAGGCCGAGAGTTGCCAAGTGGTCTTGGTATATCACCGGTTGACCGCATGTCAAGTTTCACCTCGTTTGGAGGTCGTTTGATACTCCAACGGTTAACCACGTGGGCCGAAAACCCCTATCTCTTTTGGCCCCGCACCCCTCCACAACATCCCACTAGCCCAGCACAACCACATCCATCCTCTCGGTCGTTGGATCGTGATCATGTGGGCGAAAACCGCACCCCATTTGGACCCTCCTAGCTCCTTCTAGCTATAAAACGTCTCCCCCGTCCAAAAATTTCGAAGGAAACCCTAGCCTCCTTCTTCCTCCTTCGTCGCCTCGAAATCTATGCCGGGCAGACGTGTCCGTGTGCGCCGGACACGCCCACGCCCGCCAGATCCGCCGCCGCACCGGACCGGGCCCGCGAGCCCGAGGCCGGCCCGCCCTGGGCCGCAGACGGGCCATTTCGCGCCCCGCGCCTCCCCACGCCCCGCGCCCTCGTCCTGCCGCGCCGGACGTCCGCGCTGCCGCCCGCCGGCGCTCCTCCGCTGCGCGCCACCGCGGGCGCCGTCGTCTCATTGCCGCCACCGACCATCGTCGCGCCGCCTTGAGCTCCTCGCCGGCCCACGCGCCGCCGGCCCCGTCCTTCCCCACCGCCGGAGCTCCCCGGAGCCGCCGCCGCCCTCGTCCCGTCCGGATGCGGTGGATCTGGACGAGATCCACCGGGATCCCAACCAAATGTGCCATCCCAGTCCCGAATATCTCCATCCCGCACGACCCCATCCCACGTTGACTTTCGAAGGGTATAAGTTTCTCCAAGTCCCGGATCTGTGTAATTTTCATGCCCTCTTCATCATGTCACAACTTGGTGCTCGGTGCTCCGTTTTGCGCATATAATATATCAAAATGTTTGCCTCGAAGTGCTATACATGTTAGCATCAGTTTTGTGCATGATAGGGTGCATCTAGATGTCTTAATCTTCGTTGCAAGACTGCTTCATGATGTTACTGTTTCAGCATTAGTTGTTTGATAACAATTTGTTGGCATGTTCGTGAGGTCGTAACTTGGTGCATGTTGGTCCAAATGGAGTGTATGATATGTCAAAATGTTCGTCTTGTGATGCTATTCAAGATGGATGCATTTACATGCATGTTAGGTTGCATTATGCCATGTTTAACCCTTTTGCAAAAGTGCATGTGGCTGATAAGTTTCTGGAATTGTTATGAGATGATGATTTGTCATCTTCGTGTGAATTAATCGATGTGTCACATGAGCTAGGTGTCAACATGGATTTTGCTCATTGGAATGTGCTCTACATGATAGATTTATTTTCATGCCATGATATGTCTTGAGATGAGTGCATCAAGCTTGTTAACATGCCATGGTGATGTTAAATTTCTGCTAAGGCTGAATCTGTTAATTTTTATGCCATGTTTCCATGAGGCTACCGTCATTGTTGTGCATGGTTAGAGTTTTCCAGTGGGTGTTCCTTGATGTATATGTTATGCTCTAGCTATCCATGCTCTTGTTTTCCATGATGGATTGATGTAGCTTGTTGTTTTCATGCTCTCAAGTTGCTATAAAATGTTTCTATCAGTCTGTTATCAGCAACTTCAGTTTTGCCATGTGAATAGCTAGTGTTCTATGCATACTATGACCATGTTCTTGCCATGAGTAGCTTCAAAAACATTTCTTCTTGTTGTTGGTTATATTCACATGCCATGCTATCTTTGAGACGATTTGCACAAGCTTGTAAACATGCCTACTTGTCATTGTTGCTACCATGCCTTGTAAATTTCACTAAATCTGAGAAATCTGTTAACTTATTGAATCTTGCCATGCTTGTTTTATTGTGTTCCAGGAAGTTTTTGGGTGTGCTCTGAGTTTGTGCTTGTTAAGAATCATGTCTATTTCACGTCCATGCCTTTTGTCTTCATGTTTGGGTGTTGTAGCATAATTATACCTTGCTCCAAAGATGCCATGTGGCTGTTAACTGCAGTTTTGCATTGCATCTTGGTTTGCTTGCCATTTGCAAACCGTGCATCCGTTTCCCATGATCTTTATATCAATTTCGGCCAAAATCTTTCAATCTTTCTTGTGGCTTGCTTGGTTGCCCAAGATGAAGCCATTTCCATCATCTTCTCCTTAGGCTCAAGAGCATCCTCATGCATACGCACATCACGACTTGCATTCCATGACATGTCTTGCATCATGTTGTTTGCGCATTGCACCGTGATTGATCTTGTACCATTGTTGTGCTATTGTGTTGGGTAGAGCTGGGAGCCGATACCGAGTTTGAGGATCTTTTCGAGACTGAGTTCGAGGAGCCGTCTTACCATCCCATCGACGACTTACCAGGCAAGATGACCGTTCCCCGATATCACCTCTATCTTTGCCTTGCTAGTTGTCTCGCTCTTTAGCTATGCCTCGATGCCTATTCTTGTCTTGTCATCCTCCTATGTTGCCATGAAACACTCTAACCGCCTTCCTAGCAAACCATTGATTGGCTAGGTACGCTTTTGCTCAGCCCCTCTTATAGCGTTGTTAGTTGCAGGTGAAGTTTGAAGATTCCTCCATGTTCGGACTTGTTTATTGGGATAACACAATATATATATGTATATATATATATATATATATATATATATATATATATATATATATATATTAATTAAATTAATGCACATATATATTGGTAATGGGTGGAAGGCTTGGCCTTCTGCTTGGTGTTTTGTTCCACTCATGCCACCTTAGGACCCGATAAACCGGTGTTATGTTCCTTGATTTTGCGTTCCTAACACGGTTGGGGTTTATGGGCCCCCCTTGATAAATCGCATTGCTTAAAGCTTTTCCAGCAAGGCCCAACATTGGTACTACCATTTGCCTAACAACTAAAAACTTGCATAGGGAGTTATAAACCCAAGTTCTTAATCAACCCCCGGGCCAGTGCTCCTCATGAGTGTTGGTACAAACTAGAGCCACTTGCGGTGCCACCCAGTTCTCTGGGGCCTTTGGTTGCTGTACGTAGTACTCATCCAGTCGTGGCCTTAGACTAGATGCGCGCGGCTACTATCAGGGTGTCGGCACGCCGAGAGGTCTTGCTGGATTAGTTTTACCTTTGTCGAAATATCTTGAGCATGGGATTCTGAGAATACTCGGGTCTTCCCAACATGGAGTTGCGACTCCGCAGATCGTGAGCTTGTTATGGGCTAAGTTGGGACACCCCTGCAGGGTTATGAACTTTTGAAACCCGTGCCCGTGGTTATGTGGCAGATGGGAATTTGTTAATATCCGGTTGTAGATAACTTGACACCATATCCTTAAGAATACACTACCTATGTGAGTACCGTGATGGTCTCTTTTCGAAGGGGTTTTGGAAAGTGAACACGGTGGGGTTATGTATGAACGTGAGTAGCTAGGATCACTTCTTGATCAACCTTGGCGACCGTTGGCACATATTCTCATCTCGCTCTGAATTCATAATCTAGTTGCTTAGTGCTTGCTGCAAACACTTTATTACCTCTCCACACCTAAAGGCTTTGTTAGTTTTGATACCCGGGAATGGAATTGCTGAGTCCTTGTGGCTCACAGATTACAACACACACCAGATGCAGGTACAGCCGAGAACGATGCAGGAGATGGATCAGAACTTCACTGGGAGTTCGATGAAGAGCGTGGTCATTTCTATGTTACGTATCCCGACGATCAGTAGTGGTTCCTACTAGGGGCGATCATGATTTGTGTTTGTTGTATCTTTTCTCGTTTGGATTTCGTCCGTAGACGGACCCTATGTTATTTGGATGAATGTATGCTATTGTATTCATTATGTAACGTGACGAGTGTAAGCCAGCTATTTTTCTCTTTCATACATGTCCTTTTACATGAGTTGTGCAAAGATACCACGCTTGCGATCATTCCAGAATGCGCTTATGTCTCTAAGTCGTGCCTCAACACGTAGGAGATATAGTCACATCTTGGGCATTACAATAAGTGAAGCACATAGAGTATTCTAATAACTTCTGATTCATGCGTGTGTCTTCCAAAAGGTGTGTACAGCACGAATGATTGTGGTAAACTAAAAATCAAAGACTCAAATCATACAAGACGCTCCAAGCAAAACACATATCATGTGGTGAATAAAAATATAGTCTCAAGTAAAGTTACCGATAGACGAAGACGAAAGAGGGGATGTGTGGGGACCCCGACTCGGAAGTCGAGATCACCGAATGCACGTGTACAGTTATCCCAGAGATCAATGCTCACTGAACACACAGAAGCTGAAATAACAAGAGTCTTACATCCATACAAATAGTCTTACACGAATTAAGGCCGTTATGGCCAAGTCTTACATGGATAGAGCCTCACGGGCTGAATAGCAAATAACTCAAGTAGCGGAAGTCTTCGATAAAACGGGTAGAACCCATGCCATCTGCCTTAACCCTACAGGCATTCTGACTGGGATAGCGTCCTAGTTCGCATGGTCGTCTCCAAAGAATTCTTCCTCATAATCTTGTTCTTCCATGCCTGGCCAATTAAATAACCAGTGGCAAGCCAATGAGTACTTTGAATGTACTCGCAAGCAACCCATGATGTGGTTCAAGTAACAATGCAATTGAATAATAATGAACAATCTAGCAGGAGGCTAGAACAATATGCTATCATCAAGTTATGCATCAATAACCTCGCGTAACCTCGAGAACAGGTTACCGACATCAACATGAATATGATTCATCTCATTGAGTCAAGTCACCACCTTGACTCATCACACACATATTATCACCGATGAAGTAAAATTCTGGACATAGTTTAAGTAGCACCACCCAACTGTCCATGACCGTGGACACGGCTATTCGAATAGTTTTACACTCTGCAGAGGTTGCACACTTTACCCACAAGATCCGGGGAACTTCCGTGTCATCCACGACCCGCGGTACCTCAAGTACCCGGGGTAAGCACCCGGTCATTACCTTTCCTTAGACGACACTAACATAGAGTCCACTCATTGGCACACGGCCCTCGGGTACAAACAATAGATCACGGGACTTGCCCTAATTTCAATGTTCACGCGTACCCGAAGGGACCAACGGTGTGTCCGGTGCCCTGTGAAAACAGTCATGGCCGCCTATCCAAGCACGACCCCATCCCGGGAAAGACCTCAAGTCTTCCCGTCACTAGTAATGCGGGCACCATGCTAGTATCGACCTAAGTAATCAATAAAGCCCCGTCCCATAAGGGGTAGTGTGGTTGCACATGTTTGGTTGGGACGGTAGTCACACATAAATCTAATCCGTCATTCCACCATGCACATGATCTACAGGCACATCACTTCTTTCTTAAGTGATGACCTAACACTTCATCACCCTCGGGCATTAGGGGCACCCGATGGGTTCATGCAAAGTTTTCAACTACGGGGGTTCATCTCACACATGCATCATATAGCTTCATGACCAACTATTTGCATGTCATCTAGCACATAGCAAGATCAACAATAAGGCATGCATCATGTGGTGGTTTATCTAGGTTACCATCGTAACCCTAATCATCATGCATCGGAAACAAACGGGTTCCGAAGAACAAGTGTATCATGGTCAAAGGGTTGCTTGCCTGGATTGGCTTGGTCTTCAAAGTCTTCTAGTCCTTCTCCTTCTTCTTCCACAGCAACTTCGTCAAATACGGGATCTATACGTCGCATAATAACCACGGAAAAATAAGAATACAAATAAAACAGAAAAACCAAAGTGCTCAGAAAAATGTCAACTCATTTTTGTAAAATACTAGAGGGTTTTCTAAGATGGGGAAAAATCTTAGTTGGAGTTTTGGAGTTACAGAATAGGATATATTGATTTTTGAACAGGAGTTATACTGCTCAAATTTGAATTTGAATTTGAACAGTACAGAAAAGTTTCATGGATTTGAGTGAAAGTGGTACCATTAAATAGGTTGGAATATTACAAGATTTTTGGAGTTGGAAATATTTAATTTGGATCCATATTCTTTTCTGCATAAATGTTTAAAACATTAACAGAAAAGAAAAAGAGAAAAAGGGTCATGTGCACTGGGCCAGAAGAGGCCACAATGCACGGCCCAGACGGACTGGCCCAGCCGCACGGAGCCAACGCGCGCGCACGTCAGGTTTCAAACCTGACGGGCGGGGCCCGTGGGTCAGCGGCACAGAGGAAGGGAGAGAGGTGGGGGGATGACAGGCGGGGCCCGCCTGTCATCTCTAACCCCTCGGCCACGGCGGCGGCGAGCTCACCGGCGACGATACCGGCCACGGCGACGGCAACGGAGGCCAGGGACGGACTCAGTGTCGTGTCGCGGTTGCAGCGGTGGTAGTGCGGCACGGCGGGGAGCCCTGGTTCACCGGCGGCGAGGTGCGACGGCGGAGGCTCGTCGGAGGACGGTGGTCGGGGTCGTTTCCGACTGCAAATGGAGGGGGAAAGAGAGGGGAAAGGGTCAGTGAGGTGCGGCGGTTCCGAAACGAGCGGAAGGAGAGGCAGGGGAGGCCTGCACCTCGAGATCGCCGGCGGCCCGACGCGGCGGAGCTCCAGTCGATCCCGAGCACTGGGGCGCTCTGGGGTCGAACTGAGGGTGCAGGAGGGATCAGTGGAGTGGTGCGAGGCTGGTGGTGGTGTTGGAGGGGCTCGGGGAGGCCTATATATAGGAGCTCGACGGGGACCCGCGGTCCAGTGCGCCGGCGAGCTCATCGGCGAGGCTACAGCGCACGGGAGGCTTGGGGAATGGTTCTGGGGAGTTCCTGGACGAGCTCCACGTCCAGTAGAGGTGAGAGGAGGAGCGGGGGAGCGACAGAGAGGCGCGCGCGTGCGAGGCAGAGGAGTGGCTGCCGCGGGCGGCTAGCGCGCGTGCGACGGCGGCTACTGGAGGGCGCAGGAGGAGGGGGGACAGCGCCGGGGAGGTCGCGGACGTCGAGGCGCCTTGACTGGCGCGAGGGGGAGGCCCGAGGCTGTCGGGGATCGACGATTGGTTGGAGCCAGCATGCGAGATGCACTGTTAACGCGCTCTGGAGCGTGCGTATGACCGGCATCAGCGTGCTCTCGCCGGTTTGGCTCGTCCCAGCGTGTCCAACAGTGTTTGGTGTGTATAGGAAGGAGTAAAGAATTGCCCTGAGGCCTTGGATGCTCTGGGGTTGCAGAGAGAGAGGGGGAGGGCTGGTAACAAGATGAAAGTTGGTTGTACAGCAAGGTAAAGCTGAGGTTTCACCCCCCAATCATGGAGCTGAGGTGCTGGGGGAGTTACTGGAGGTAGCTGGTAACTCAATGAGCCTGTGGTAAGAAGTTGAGGCTATGGAGAAAAGTGAAAGTGGTCAAAATGGAGGTTTTAGCATTTCTGCAGAAGGTGTTTGAGCTGTGTTTGATCAAGTAAATGAAGTCCACTTGACATGGCACTTGGCAGGGTTGAAAGACATAAGAAAATAGGGTGCTTCACCAAATTTGGGCTCATTTGAAGAAACTAGCCAATGTAACTTTGGTGAACCCTAGAAATCAACAGAAACAGTTTCATCTTGATTGAGTCAAGCTAATCATCTCCCCTTGATGCACCACTTGGTGTAGCATCATCATTTGGGGTATTGATCATGCTCACAAAGTTTGAAGCTCCAGATAAAAAGTTGGTAATGTAAAGTTGTTCAAATTTGCATTTGAACAGAAAGGGTTTTGAGGTGATCTGATCAAGTTGCTCTATTCCAAATCTTGTGCCATTTGGTCTAGGTGCCTTATTAGGCCATTCTAGCATGTGCACCAAGTTTGAGAGCATTTGGACAAGTTTTGCAATGTAAAGTTGCTCAAACTTCAAATATGGACAGAATGGTTATGAAGGGGTTTGAGGAGGTTTTCTTGCTTCCCAAGGCATGGGACTTGGCAAGATCATCAAATATGTCATATATGACATGATAGAATTTCCCTGGAATTTTTGGAGAAAAAGTCCTTTGTAAATATTTCAAAAGCTTGAAATATCCAGAAAGGGTTTTAGAGGGTTTAGCCCATTATTTTGAACATGACCAAGTGTTGAAACTCTTATATATGGACAATATATGTCCTATGAGTCTCTCTGAATTTTGGCAAATATTTTTGAAACAGTTAAATAATTTTCCCCTATTAAAGACCATTTCTGGCCTTAAGAAAAAGCTTTTAAATAAAATAGGAAAATAACTTTTAAAATTATACCTTTGTGGTTTCTGGGAGTCCTATGACTACTAGGTCTCAAATAAACCTTTTGAAAAATTTTCTCACCCTAAATCAAGTACTTGCAGTGCAACTCTCAATTCAGGGGTTTTTGGAAAACTAAATTTATAAAATACTTTTTGGCCAAATTAATTTTGTAAGAAAATACTATACTGTTATATAACACTTGGCATGATCATTGGGCAGAAGTTTTGGGTATGGAGATGAAATCTACAAGAGGTCATAGTTGACTTTAATGAGCACATGAAAAAGCAAATGAAGAAAACTCAATTCCAAATAAAAGCCAAATGATGCTAAAAAAAAATTTGCTGGTCCAAATTTTCATGCTTCAAAGTTACAATCAACATGTTACAAAATGCAGGGTGTGACAGACCTACCCCCCTTACAAGAATCTCGTCCCCGAGATTCCTAAACTAGGGCTTAAAAGAGGTCGGGAAACTCGGATCTAAGATAGTATTCTCGTTCCCAGGTTGCTTCTGCTTCGGTGTGGTTGCTCCACTGGACCTTGAAGTACTTGATGGTACGGCTCCATGTACGTCGTTCTACTTCGTCCAGAATACGAATGGGCTTCTCGCGGTAGGTCAAATCAGGCTGCAAATCAATGGCTTGGTGATCCACATCCTTGTAGAGACTGGGCTTGTCTGGAACTTGGAGACATTTCCGGAGTTGTGACACATGGAACACATTGTGCACATCGGATAGCTCAGGTGGTAGTTCCAACTGATAAGCCACTTCCCCTCGTTGTGCAGTGATCTCAAAGGGTCCAATGAACCTTGGTGTGAGCTTCCCCTTGACATGGAAATGCTTGGTTCCCTTCAGAGGAGTTACCCGCAGGTACACATGGTCCCCGACATGGAAACTCATGTCTCGGCGTCGAGTGTCAGCATAACTCTTCTGCCTTGACTTGGCTGCCTTTAATCGCTCTCTGACTAGTTGGACTTGCTCTTCTGCTGCGCGGAGATTATCCGGTCCAAAGACTAGTCCTTCTCCAGTCTCTGACCAGTTGAGGGGTGTGCGACACTTGCGTCCGTACAACACCTCAAATGGTGCCATCTGAAGGCTTGACTGGTAACTGTTGTTATAGGAGAACTCGGCAAAAGGGAGACAGTCTTCCCACTTGGCTCCATATGCCAGGACACAGGCTCGGAGCATGTCTTCGAGAATCTGATTGACTCGCTCAGTTTGACCTCCGGTCTGTGGGTGGAAAGCTGTGCTGAAAGACAACTTGGTTCCCAAGGCTTCTTGGAACTTCTTCCAGAACCTTGAAGTGAACTGGGTTCCTCGATCTGACACAATCTCCTTGGGAACACCGTGTAGACTTACGATTCGGTCGATGTAGAGAGCTGCCAGCCGGTTGCCATCATAAGTGGTCTTGACAGGAATGAAATGAGCCACCTTGGTCAAATGATCGACTATGACCCAGATAGAGTCATGTCCTCTATTCGACCATGGTAGTCCAGTGATGAAGTCCATTCCGACCTTATCCCACTTCCACTCAGGAACTTGGAGTGGTTGAAGCAATCCACCAGGCCGCTGATATTCAGCCTTGACCTTTTGGCACACATCACACTTTGCAACATAGGTTGCAATCTCTCTCTTCATACCGTGCCACCAGAATCGTGCCTTCAAGTCTTGGTACATCTTGGTTCCTCCGGGGTGGATGGAATACGGGGTGTCGTGGGCTTCTTGCAGAATCAGCGTCTTCAACTCGGTGTTGTTTGGTACGCAGAGACGACCTTTGTACCAAACAATCCCGTGCTCGTCTTCAGAGAATCCTGGGGCCTTGCCCATCTTCATCTTCCTCTTGATACCTTCAATGCTTGCGTGTCCATCTTGAGCCTCCTTGACGTCGTCCATCAGGGTTGGTCTGACTTCCAAATGATCCAGAAATTCAGGGGTGACCAATTCCAAACTGAATTGTTCGATCTCCTTAAACAAGGCTGGCTGCCTTTCTTGAATAATGACATTCAAAGAGCAAGCCTTCCTGCTTAAGGCATCGGCCACCATGTTAGCCTTCCCAGGGTGATATTGAACACTGAGGTCATAGTCTTTGATGAGTTCCAACCATCTCCGCTGCCTCATGTTCAACTCTTTTTGGGTGAAAATATACTTCAGACTTTTGTGGTCTGTGTAAATCTCACACCGTTTCCCTAGGAGGTAATGCCGCCATGTCTTCAAGGCATGAACTACTGCCGCTAGCTCAAGATCGTGAGTAGCGTAGTTCTCCTCATGGGGTCGTAGCTGCCAGGAGAGGTATGCTATGACGCGGCCTTCTTGCATCAGAACGCTTCCCAATCCGGTTCGAGAGGCATCACAATATATCACGAACTCCTTGTGGATATCAGGTGTTGCCAGAACTGGGGCGGTGGTCAATCTCTTCTTGAGCTCTTGGAAGCTCTCTTCGCATTTCGGCGTCCACTCGAACTTCTTGTCCTTCTTGAGGAGCTGAGTCATTGGTCGTGCAATGCTAGAGAATCCTTCCACGAACTTGCGGTAATAGCCCGCCAATCCGAGGAAGCTTCTGACTTCCTTGACGGTCGTTGGAGATTGCCATTGGGTCACAGCTTCGATTTTTTGCAGGATCAACAGATAATCCTTCCTCGGTCAAGACATGACCTAAGAATCCAACTTTGTGTAGCCAGAACTCACACTTGCTGAATTTGGCATACAGTTGGTGCTCACGAAGCTTGTCTAGGACCATCCTCAGATGCTGCTCATGTTCTTCCTCCGACTTCGAGAACACAAGGATGTCATCAATGAAGACAACAACGAACTTGTCCAAATATTCCATGAAGACTTTATTCATGAGATACATGAAGTAAGCTGGGGCATTGGTTAACCCAAAAGACATGACCGTGCACTCGTACAGGCCATATCTGGTTACGAATGCCGTCTTCGGAATATCTTGGGGTCTGATCTTCAGCTGGTAATACCCAGATCTGAGGTCGATCTTGGAGAATACCTTGGCTCCGCTGAGTTGATCAAACAGATCTTCGATCTTGGGAAGTGGGTACTTGTTCTTGATTGTAACTTCATTGAGGGAACGATAGTCAATGCATAAGCGGATGGTACCGTCCCTCTTTGCCACAAACAGAACAGGAGGTCCCCAAGGGGAGGCACTCGGGCGGATAAATCCCTTCCTTAGCTGCTCTTATAGCTGCTTCTTCAACTCGGCTAATTCTTCCGTCCCCATTCTATAAGGCTTCTTATAGATGGGTCCCGCTCCGGGCACGAGCTCGATGATGAACTCAATGTCACGGTCAGGGGGCATTCCCGGTAGTTCATCCGGAAAGACATCAGGATACTCACATACCACCGGTACTTGGTCTAGCCCAACTTCAGACAGACAGTTGACTTTAGCGGCTTGAGCGGAAGAGGAGTTGGGGGCAAACTTGACTTCTACTCCTTGGTCATTGGTCACAGTGACTGTCCGATTGGCACAGTCTAACAAGCCTTGGTGCTTGCTGAGCCAATCCATCCCTAAGATCACATCCAAGCCTTGCGATCTCAGGATGATAAGGTCTGCTAGGAAGTCTACACCATTAATGGTAATACTGACTCCTTTACAGCCTATCTTGGCTCTCATCTCGGCTCCGGGGGTTTGTACCACCATAGGGTTATTCAGGGGTGTAGGGGTCATGCCACTTTTTAATGCAAATCTTTGAGTGACAAAAGAATGCGTTGCTCCAGAATCAAACAAGACAGTTGCAGGTGATGAGTTGACAAGGAACGTACCCAGCACGACGTCCGGGTCTTCCTGGGCTTCTTCAGCAGTGACGTGATTCACACGCCCCTTCCCATAGTTCGGTGGATTGCGAGGAGCTGGGTTCCTTGGTGGCATTCCATGGCCTTGTCCCTGGTTCTGCGCATTGGGGCGCGGAGCATCAGGATTCTTGTTGGGGCACACCATGGAGATGTGTCCGGGCTGACTACACCCAAAACAAGTAACTTGGTTTGGAGTGTTGACCTTGTTGCCACCACTGGTATTGGGGTTGAAAACTGGCCTGGGGTTGGCATACTGCTGAGGCTGTGGATTGGCACGTGGTGCAGGAGCTCTTGGCTGCTGATAGGTTGACTTGGCCGGGGCTGACTGCCACGGACGAGGCTTCTGGTTGCTGGAACTTCCCTTACTGACCAACTTGCGCTTGCGAGTGTCTTCCAAAGCACGCCGCTTGTCTTCAAGCATAAGTGCCTTGTTCACCAGGTCAGGGAAAGACGGGCAGTCGCACACGACAAGCGAATATTGCAGAGTCTGATTAAGGCCTTCCATGAAGCGCTCCCTTTTGGCAGCATCAGTGCTGACATCCTCAGGGGCATACCTTGACAGAATACTGAACTTCTGCATGTATTCCTTGACAGTGCCACTTCCTTGCTTCAGGGCTCGGAACTCGCGCTTTTTGATAGCCATGACTCCAGAGGGAATGTGGGCCTTGCAGAATTCTGCCTTGAAGTTCACCCAAGTGATGTCTAGTTCAGCATGCATGACCTTGAATCCATCCCACCAAGCTCTTGCGGTTCCCCCGAGGCAGTGGGCTGCATAAGCCACTTTCTCGCGATCTTCGGTGCATCCGACTAGTTCCAGGATTTCCTCAATGGAACGGACCCAGTCAGCTGCATCCAGGGGTTCAGCAGTCTCGATGAAGGTTGGTGGTGCATGCTTCTTGAACTCCGCCAATGTGGAACGTCCATTGCCATTCCCCGCCGGCTGGCGGTTGTTGGCGACAGCTTGAGCAATCAGCTGAAGAGCTGCAGTGTTGGCTTGGCGTTCCTCTCGGAAAGCTTGGAGAAGCTGAGCCATGTCCATGCTTGGAGGAGGTGGTGGTGGAGCTTGGTCGTTGGTTTGGTCGTGGTCTGCCTCTGGCTGAGAGGATGCTCCGGCTTCGGGCTGCTGGGTAGAGGTACCAGTACGAGTTACAACAGGCATCCTGTTGGAGCGGTAAAAGGTCTCATGACTCGGAAGAGGAAAAGCAAGATAGATGGGTGCCTAGTAAGGGGGTGGGTGTGACACTAAATCAAATCATGCAAGGGCCGTAAGGCCAAAACACTTTCATTAAAATCCAAATGGGTGATGTAGTCGTTTACACCTTCCCGAAGGAAGATTACGACTTACATCCAGACACAACAAAAGCAAACGCTAGATGGTTTCATATGAACCATACAAGGACTCGACTGCGCATAGGGGTTACACGACCTATCCTACCGTAGGGGTTACAACTGGCATATCCGAGTAGCGAATAATGCCTAAGCGGCGGAATGCTCGGTCGCGTATTCCGGCTCTTCTGGGTCTTCCTCCTTGTCTTCATCTGCCTGGGCTCCTTTGTCGCTAGAGGAAGTGGGGGAGTGGAGGAGTTGGATACGACGGTGCTTTGATGGTGGTGCAGGGAAAAGCTTGCGGTATTCCCTTGCCGTCATCCGGCGTCGCCGAGGTGGTTCTTCACCCTTGGAAGACACATCCTCGGAGGGCCTTCCGCCTCGATATGCGATAGCGGATTGTCCAGAAGGTGCTCCTTCCTTCTTGATCCTGTTTGCCTTCTCTTGAGCTCGACGAAGAAGTGCCTTGGTCTTGTGAAGTTCTTCTCGAAGCTTCATTGATTCCGAGGCCAAGTCTTGTGCCAAGCTGTTGGCACATAGACTGAAGTAGGTCTGGAACCGAAGCGAGAGTCCTTCCTTCAGTGGAGGGGCTAGTGCGCTGCTTTCTTCGTCACCTTCCTTCCGGTAAGGTAAGAAGCGAGTTGCCATCTTGGCTGCCATCTCCGGAAGAAGTTCGCGGAGACGGGTTAGTGCCTTGAGTGCAGCAGCCTCGGCAGCGAGTGGTAGTGTTGCCATCTGGGGTCCCTCGAAGAACCAACTTGTGGGAGGATCGTTTGCCTTCACGATCACTTCCACATGGTACTCCACCTCAGTATCGCTCACCCAATGCTCAAGGTAGGTGAGGATGGGTGCTCGGTGGAACTGACACTCCTGGAGGCTATCCTCGAGAAGTAGGGGAAACCCAGTGGTCAGGTGCTCTTCGGGAACAGCGGCCATCTACAAAGGTGGAATAGGAGGGGTCAATAAGCTGAGAAAATCTCAGGTTTAGAAAAGAAGAGAGGTTCAGAAGGTTTTGAAAAAGGGGGTCTCAACTAACTAACGCCCATGCTAACTAAGGCTTCCTACAGTCAGGATGGCTCTGATACCAGCTCTGTGGGGACCCCGACTCGGAAGTCGAGATCACCGAATGCACGTGTACAGTGATCCCAGAGATCAATGCTCACTGAACACACAGAAGCTGAAATAACAAGAGTCTTACATCCATACAAATAGTCTTACACGAATTAAGGCCGTTATGGCCAAGTCTTACATGGATAGAGCCTCACGGGCTGAATAGCAAATAACTCAAGTAGCGGAAGTCTTCGATAAAACGGGTAGAACCCATGCCATCTGCCTTAACCCTACAGGCATTCTGACTGGGATAGCGTCCTAGTTTGCATGGTCGTCTCCAAAGAATTCTTCCTCATAATCTTGTTCTTCCATGCCTGGCCAATTAAATAACCAGTGGCAAGCCAATGAGTACTTTGAATGTACTCGCAAGCAACCCATGATGTGGTTCAAGTAACAATGCAATTGAATAATAATGAACAATCTAGCAGGAGGCTAGAACAATATGCTATCATCAAGTTATGCATCAATAACCTCGCGTAACCTCGAGAACAGGTTACCGACATCAACATGAATATGATTCATCTCATTGAGTCAAGTCACCACCTTGACTCATCACACACATATTATCACCGATGAAGTAAAATTCTGGACATAGTTTAAGTAGCACCACCCAACTGTCCATGACCGTGGACACGGCTATTCGAATAGTTTTACACTCTGCAGAGGTTGCACACTTTACCCACAAGATCCGGGGAACTTCCGTGTCATCCACGACCCGCGGTACCTCAAGTACCCGGGGTAAGCACCCGGTCATTACCTTTCCTTAGACGACACTAACATAGAGTCCACTCGTTGGCACACGGCCCTCGGGTACAAACAAGAGATCACGGGACTTGCCCTAATTTCAATGTTCACGCGTACCCGAAGGGACCAACGATGTGTCCGGTGCCCTGTGAAAACAGTCATGGCCGCCTATCCAAGCACGACATCGTCCCGGGAAAGACCTCAAGTCTTCCCGTCACTAGTAATGCGGGCACTATGCTAGTATCGACCTAAGTAATCAATAAAGCCCCGTCCCATAAGGGGTAGTGTGGTTGCACATGTTTGGTTGGGACGGTAGTCACACATAAATCTAATCCATCATTCCACCATGCACATGATCTACAGGCACATCACTTCTTTCTTAAGTGATGACCTAACACTTCATCACCCTCGGGCATTAGGGGCACCCGATGGGTTCATGCAAAGTTTTCAACTACGGGGGTTCATCTCACACATGCATCATATAGCTTCATGACCAACTATTTGCATGTCATCTAGCACATAGCAAGATCAACAATAAGGCATGCATCATGTGGTGGTTTATCTAGGTTACCATCGTAACCCTAATCATCATGCATCGGAAACAAACGGGTTCCGAAGAACAAGTGTATCATGGTCAAAGGGCTGCTTGCCTGGATTGGCTTGGTCTTCAAAGTCTTCTAGTCCTTCTCCTTCTTCTTCCACAGCAACTTCGTCAAATACGGGATCTATACGTCGCATAATAACCACGGAAAAATAAGAATACAAATAAAACAGAAAAACCAAAGTGCTCAGAAAAATGTCAACTCATTTTTGTAAAATACTAGAGGGTTTTCTAAGATGGGGAAAAATCTTAGTTGGAGTTTTGGAGTTACAGAATAGGATATATTGATTTTTGAACAGGAGTTATACTGCTCAAATTTGAATTTAAATTTGAACAGTACAGAAAAGTTTCATTGATTTGAGTGAAAGTTGTACCATTAAATAGGTTGGAATATTACAAGATTTTTGGAGTTGGAAATATTTAATTTGGATCCATATTCTTTTCTGCATAAATGTTTAAAACATTAACAGAAAAAAAAAAGAGAAAAAGGGTCCTGTGCACTGGGCCAGAAGAGGCCACAGTGCACGGCCCAGACGGACTGGCCCAGCCGCACGGAGCCAACGCGCGCGCACGTCAGGTTTCAAACCTGACGGGCGGGGCCCGTGGGTCAGCGGCACAGAGGAGGGGAGAGAGGTGGGGGGATGACAGGCGGGGCCCGCCTGTCATCTCTAACCCCTCGGCCACGGCGGCGGCGAGCTCACCGGCGACGATACCGGCCACGGCGACGGCAACGGAGGCCAGGGACGGACTCAGTGTCGTGTCGCGGTTGCAGCGGTGGTAGTGCGGCACGGCGGGGAGCCCTGGTTCACCGGCGGCGAGGTGCGACGGCGGAGGCTCGTCGGAGGACGGTGGTCGGGGTCGTTTCCGACTGCAAATGGAGGGGGAAAGAGAGGGGAAAGGGTCAGTGAGGTGCGGCGGTTCCGAAACGAGCGGAAGGAGAGGCAGGAGAGGCCTGTACCTCGAGATCGCCGGCGGCCCGACGCAGCGGAGCTCCGGTCGATCCCGAGCACTGGGGCGCTCTGGGGTCGAACTGAGGGTGCAGGAGGGATCAGTGGAGTGGTGCGAGGCTGGTGGTGGTGTTGGAGGGGCTCGGGGAGGCCTATATATAGGAGCTCGACAGGGACCCACGGTCCAGTGCGCCGGCGAGCTCATCGGCAAGGCTACAGCGCACGGGAGGCTTGGGGAATGGGTCTGGGGAGTTCCTGGACGAGCTCCACGTCCAGTAGAGGTGAGAGGAGGAGCGGGGGAGCGACAGAGAGGCGCGCGCGTGCGAGGCAGAGGAGTGGCTGCCGCGGGCGGCCAGCGCGCGTGCGACGGCGGCTACTGGAGGGCGCAGGAGGAGGGGGGACAGCGCCGGGGAGGTCGCGGACGTCGAGGCGCCTTGACTGGCGCGAGTGGGAGGCCCGAGGCTGTCGGGGATCGACGATTGGTTGGAGCCACCGTGCGAGATGCACTGTTCACGCGCTCTGGAGCGTGTGTATGACTGGCATCAGCGTGCTCTCGTCGGTTTGGCTCGTCCCATCGTGTCCAACATTGTTTGGTGTGTAGAGGAAGGAGTAAAGAATTGCCCTGAGGCCTTGGATGCTCTGGGGTTGCAGAGAGAGAGGGGGATGGCTGGTAACAAGATGAAAGTTGGCTGTACAGCAAGGTAAAGCTGAGGTTTCACCCCCCAATCATGGAGCTGAGGTGCTGGGGGAGTTACTGGAGGTAGCTGGTAACTCAATGAGCCTGTGGTAAGAAGTTGAGGCTATGGAGAAAAGTGAAAGTGGTCAAAATGGAGGTTTTAGCATTTCTGCAGAAGGTGTTTGAGCTGTGTTTGATCAAGTAAATGAAGTCCACTTGACATGGCACTTGGCAGGGTTGAAAGACATAAGAAAATAGGGTGCTTCACCAAATTTGGGCTCATTTGAAGAAACTAGCCAATGTAACTTTGGTGAACCCTAGAAATCAACAGAAACAGTTTCATCTTGATTGAGTCAAGCTAATCATCTCCCCTTGATGCACCACTTGGTGTAGCATCATTATTTGGGGTATTGATCATGCTCACAAAGTTTGAAGCTCCAGATAAAAAGTTGGTAATGTAAAGTTGTTCAAATTTGCATTTGAACAGAAAGGGTTTTGAGGTGATCTGATCAAGTTGCTCTATTCCAAATCTTGTGCCATTTGGTCTAGGTGCCTTATTAGGCCATTCTAGCATGTGCACCAAGTTTGAGAGCATTTGGACACGTTTGGCAATGTAAAGTTGCTCAAACTTCAAATATGGACAGAATGGTTATGAAGGGGTTTGAGGAGGTTTTCTTGCTTCCCAAGGCATGGGACTTGGCAAGATCATCAAATATGTCATATATGACATGATAGAATTTCCCTGGAATTTTTGGAGAAAAAGTCCTTTGTAAATATTTCAAAAGCTTGAAATATCCAGAAAGGGTTTTAGAGGGTTTAGCCCATTATTTTGAACATGACCAAGTGTTGAAACTCTTATATATGGACAATATATGTCCTATGAGTCTCTCTGAATTTTGGCAAATATTTTTGAAACAGTTAAATAATTTTCCCCTATTAAAGACCATTTCTGGCCTTAAGAAAAAGCTTTTAAATAAAATAGGAAAATAACTTCTAAAATTATACCTTTGTGGTTTCTGGGAGTCCTATGACTACTAGGTCTCAAATAAACCTTTTGAAATAATTTTCTCACCCTAAATCAAGTACTTGCAGTGCAATTCTCAATTCAGGGGTTTTTGGAAAACTAAATTTATAAAATACTTTTTGGCCAAATTAATTTTGTAGGAAAATACTATACTGTTATATAATACTTGGCATGATCATTGGGCAGAAGTTTTGGGTATGGAGATGAAATCTACAAGAGGTCATAGTTGACTTTAATGAGCACATGAAAAAGCAAATGAAGAAAACTCAATTCCAAATAAAAGCCAAATGATGCTAAAAAAAATTTGCTGGTCCAAATTTTCATGCTTCAAAGTTACAATCAACATGTTACAAAATGCAGGGTGTGACAGGATGCTTTCCCGGGGCATCCCCAAGCTTAGGCTTTTGGTTGTCCTTGAATTTTACCTTCGGGTGCCTTGGGCATCCCCAAGCTTAGGCTCTTTCCACTCTTCATTCCATATTCCATCAAATCCTTACCGAAAAACTTGAAAACTTCACAACACAAAACTTAACAGAAAATATCGTGATCTCCGTTAGTATAAGAAAACAAACCACCACTTTAAGGTACTGTATTCAACTTATTCTTCATTTATATTGGTGTTAAACCTACTGTATTCCAACTTCTCTATGGTTCATACCCCCCGATACTAGCCATAGATTCATCAAAATAAGCAAACAACACACGAAAAATAGAATCTGTCAAAAACAGAACAATCTGTAGCAATCTGTATCTTTTGAATACTTCTGTAACTCTAACAATTCTGAAATAAATTTGTGGACGTGAGGAATTTGTCTATTAATCATCTTCAAAAAGAATCAACCTAAAAACACTCTCCAGTAAAAAAATGGCAGCTAATCTCGTGAGCGCAAAAGTTTCTATTTTTTACAGCAAGATCGCAAAGACTTCACCCAAGTCTTCCCAAAGGTTCTACTTGGTACAACACTAATTAAAACACAAAAACATATCTAACGAGAGGCTAGATGAATTATTTATTACTAAACAGAAGCAAAAGAAAAGAAAATAAAATTGGGTTGCCTCCCAACAAGCGCTATCGTTTAACGCCCCTAGCTAGGCATAAAACAATAATAGATCTAGGTATTATCATCTTTGGCAGGCAATTCTTCAATTGAACACTTATAACCCTTAGGAGTTTCCTTCTTTTCATTAATAATCAAACTCCTAGGCAAGAAATCAAGAAATTCATTTGTAGCAAAAGATTCCTTAATGATAGCGAGAAAGTTGGGGTGAACACTTATTGATTTGAGATCCGCAGTTTCTTTACTAGAAGATTCACCCTTATTTTTAGGAACATACATAAATTTGGCAACTCTGGTACTAGGTGGGTTTCAAGCATTTCTCATGGCAGAAACAGCTGACCCTACGTTGGTAATAATATCCTCAAGTTTATCAATTCTAGTGGAGTCTTGATCTATTTTTTCATTAACTAAGGGTTCTTTTTCTTTAAAAAACTTCAGAGTGACTCCTACCTTAGATCCATCTTGGGTAATTTGGTTGTGGATCTTTTTATCTAAACTCTCAATCAACTCCACAGTGGCAACTTTATTTTCAATAATTTCAAGCCTTTGCATTATGTGTTCCAAAGTTAAAATAGTTCCATTAACCAAAAGAGGTGGTGGGCCAAACAAATCTATCATAGCATTATAAGAATCAAAAATATGGCTACCCAAGAAATTCCCTCTGGTAATGGTGTCAAGAATATATCTGTTCCAAGTAGTGATGCCTACATAAAAATTGCGAAGAAGAATGGCAGTAGATTGCTTCCTAGTGGATCTATTCTGAGCATTGCAAATTCTGTACCAAGCATCTTTTAAGTTTTCTCCCTCCCTTTGTTTAAAATTAAGAACTTCATTCTCGGGAGTACTAACAATGATAGAAGGATTGGCCATGATGGCAAAACAAACGATCTAACACACGGACACACAAGAAGCAAACGAACGGAGGCGAACGGAAAAGGGCGAATAAAACGACAAAGGTGAAGTGGGGGAGTGGAAAACGAGAGGCAAACGGAAAATAATGTAACGCGAGGGATAAGAATTTGTGATGGGTACTTGGTATGTCTTTACTTGTGCGTAGATCTCCCCGGTAACGGCGCCAGAAAACCTTCTTGCTACCTCTTGAGCATGCATTGGTTTCCCTTGAAGAGGAAAGGGTGATGCAGCAAAGTAGCGTAAGTATTTCCCTTAGTTTTTGAGAACCAAGCTCTCAATCCAGTAGGTGACTACATGCAAATTGCCTAGTACCTGCACAAACAATCAAGAACCTTGCAACCAATGCGATAAAGGGGTTATCAATCCCTTCATGGCCACTTGCAAAAGTGAGATCTGATAGAGATAAAAAGATAAATATTTTTGGTATTTTTGTTGAATAGATTGAAAAGTAAAGATTGCAAAATGGAAGAACGGCGACATAAATTGGCAAGTTGACGGGAAACTAATATGATGGAAAATAGACCCGGGGGCCATAGGTTTCACTAGTGGCTTCTCTCAAGATAGCATATGTTATGGTGGGTGGACAAATTACTGTCGAGCAATTTATAGAAAAGTGCATAGTTATGAGAATATCTAGGCATGATCATGTATATAGGCATCACGTCCGTCACAGGTAGACCGAAATGATTCTACATCTAGTACTATTACTCCACACATCGATCGCTATCCAACATGCATCTAGAGTATTAAGTTCATAAGAACAGAGTAACACATTAAGCAAGATGACATGATGTAGAGGGATAAACTCATGTAATATGGCATAAACCCCATCTTTTTATCCTCGATGGCAACAATACAATATGTGCCTTGCTGCCCCTGCTATCACTGGGAAAGGACACCGCAAGATTGAACCCAAAGCTAAGCACTTCTCCCATTGCAAGAAAGATCAATCTAGTAGGCCAAACCAAACTAATAATTCGAAGAGACTTGCAAAGATATTAAATCATGCATAAAAGAATTAAGAGAATAATCAAATATTGTTCATAGATAATCTGGATCATAAACCCACAATTCATCGGATCTCGACAAACACACTGCAAAAAGTATTACATCAAATAGATCTCCAAGAAGACCGAGGAGAACTTTGTATTGAGATCCAAAGAGAGAGAAGAAGCCATCTAGCTAATAACTATGGACCCGAAGGTCTGTGGTAAAATACTCACACATCATCGGAGAGGCTATGGTGGGTATGTAGAAGCCCTTCGTGATCGATTCCTCCGGCGGAGCGCCGGAAAAGGCCCCAAGATGGGATCTCACGGGTACAGAAGGTTGTGGCGGTGGAAATAGGGTTTCATGATTCTCTCGAATGTTTTGAGGGTATATGAGTATATATATAGGCGGAAGAAGTAGGTCGGTGGATCTAGGAGGGGCCCACAAGGGTGGGGCGCGCCCTCCTGCCTCGTGGCCGCCTCGTGGCTTCCCAGACTTGTCCTCCAAGTCTCCTCGATTGCGTTTGTTCCAAAAACAATCCTCGCAAAGTTTTCATTCCGTTTGGATTCCGTTTGATATTCCTTTTCTGCGAAACACTGAAATAGGCAAGAAAACTGCAATTTGCACTGGGCCTTTGGTTAGTAGGTTTGTCCCAAAAATAATATAAAAGTGCATATTAAAGCCCATTAAACATCCAAAACAGATAATATAATTGCATGGAACAATCAAAAATTATAGATACGTTGGAAATGTATCACTCCTTTGTGTGAAACATGTAATCAACTGTTGTTCTCCTCCTTACAGCATAGGGATCTGACTTCCTCCATTCTCTCAGTCCTGCATCTCTTCTTAGCTTCATATCTTGAGCCTTAGGATGAGCATCATTATGCTCTGGAATCTTAGGCTTGAGTTTTGTCAGCATTTGTGACTCGTCATGGTCACTATCTTCTGCCTGCTCTTTGATATATCTCCAATGTATCTACTTTTCCAAACACTTTTGCCCTTGTTTTGGACTCTAACTTGCACGATTTGAATAACTAACCCGGACTGACGCTGTTTTCAGCAAAATTGCCATGGTGTTATGTTTGTGAAGAAATAAAAGTTCTCGGAATGACCTGAAACTCCACGGAGAATATTTTTGGAATATATGAAAAATACTGGCAAAAGAATCAAGACCAAGGGAGCCACACCCTGTCCACGAGGGTGGGGGGTGCACCTGCCCCCCTGGGCGTGCCCCCTGTCTCGTGGGCCCCCTGAGGCTCTACCGACCTCGACTCCAACTCCATATATTCACTTTCGGGGAGAAAAAATCATAGAGAAGGATTCATCGCGTTTTACGATACGGAGCCACCGCTAAGCCCTAATCTCTCTCGGGAGGGCTGATTTGGAGTTCGTTCGGGGCTCCGGAGAGGGGAATCCATCGTCATCAACCTTCCTCCAACACCAATTCCATGATGCTCACTGACGTGCGTGAGTAATTCCATCGTAGGCTTGCTGGACGGTGATGGGTTGGATGAGATTTACCATGTAATCGAGTTAGTTTTGTTAGGGTTGATCCCTAGTATCCACTATGTTCTAAGATTGGTGTTGCTATGACTTTGCCATGCTTAATGCTTGTCACTAGGGCCCGAGTGCCATGATTTCAGATCTTAACCTATTATGTTTTCATGAATATATGTGAGTTCTGGATCCTATCTTGCAAGTCAATAGTCACCTACTATGTGTTATGATCCGGCAACCCCGAAGTGACAATAATCGGGACCACTCCCGGTGATGACCGTAGTTTGAGGAGTTCATGTCTTCACTAAGTGTTAATGCTTTGGTCCGGTACTCTATTAAAAGGATGCCTTAATATTCCTTACTTTCCAATAGGACCCCGCTGCCATGGGAGGGTAGGACAAAAGATGTCATGCAAGTTCTTTTCCATAAGCATGTATGACTATATTCGGAATACATGCCTACATTACATTGATGAACTAGAGCTAGTTCTGTGTCACCCTATGTTATAACTATTGCATGAGGAATCGCATCCGACATAATTATCCATCATTGATCCAATGCCTACGAGCTTTTCACATATTGATCTTTGCTTAGTTACTTTTCCGCTGCCACTGTTACAATTGCTACTGTTACTTTTGCCACCGTTACCATTACTTCCCTACTACTTTGCTACTAAATACTTTGCTGCAAATATTAAGTCTTTCAGGTGTGGTTTAATTGACAACTCAACTGCTAATAGTTGAGAATATTCTTTGGCTCCCCTTGTGTCGAATCAATAAATTTGTGTTGAATACTCTACCCTCGAAAATTGTTGCAATCCCCTATACTTGTGTGTTATCAAGACTATTTTATGGCGCCGTTGCTGGAGAGCATAGCTATATTGTTTGAGTCACTTGGGATTTATATCTGTTGATCACTATGAAGAACTTTAAAGACGCAAAAACCAAGATTTATCCCTCAACTACGAGGGGAGGTAAGGAACTGCCATCTAGCTCTGCACTTGATTCACCTTCAGTTATGAGTAAATTTGCGACACCTACACCTGCTATTGAATCTGATATGTCGCAAGTTATTGATGATACCACTTGTGCTATGCATAATACTTATGATGAAACTACTTCTATGGTTGATAATACTGTGCCACTAGGTGAATTTCTTGATGAACAACTTGCTAGGGCTAGAGAGAATGAAATTATTGAAACTGATAATATTGATGAAAGTGATGATGAAGATTCTCCCCCTAGATATGAATTGCCTGTTGTGCCTGAGGGTTATGTTATGGATGAAGAAACTGTTAGAGATCCTTTAGCTTGCAAAGATAGATATGATCTTAAGAAACTATTAGCTAAGTTGAAAGATAAGTCTTTGAATGCTAGAATGAAATATGACCCTGCTTTTGCTGCTTCACCTATCTGTATTTCTGATAAGTATTATAATTTCTCTGTCATTCCTGAGTTAATTACTTTGGTTGAATCTGATCCTTTCCATGGCTATGAATCTGAAACTGTTGTGACACATCTTACTAAATTGAATGATATAGC
This sequence comes from Secale cereale, assembly GCA_902687465.1. Classification (NCBI taxonomy): domain Eukaryota; kingdom Viridiplantae; phylum Streptophyta; class Magnoliopsida; order Poales; family Poaceae; genus Secale; species Secale cereale. The sequence continues at coordinate 212,597,102 of LR738709.1, read as the reverse complement.
CACCCTATTCACCAATGAGGGAAAAATCGTTATTATTATATCCTTAAGCCATTTCCGTTCTCGTTAAAGGGTGATGCTAAAACATGGTTTAATTCTCTTGATCCTGGTTGTGTGCGTAGTCCCTAGGATATGATTTATTACTTCTCTGCTAAATTTTTCCACTCATAAGAAACAAGCTGCCTTAAGGGAAATATATAATTTTGTGCAAATTGAAGAAGAGAGTCTCCAGCAAGCTTGGGGGAGGCTTCTCCAATTCCTTAATGCTTTGCCTGATCATCCTCTTAAGAAAAATGAAATACTTGATATCTTTTATAATGGACTAACCGATGCTACCAGAGACCACCTGGATAGTTGTGTTGGTTGTGTTTTCAGGGAAAGAACTGTTGATCAAGCTGAATTGCTATTAAATAATATGTTGAGTAATGAAAATAATTGGACACTTCCTGAACCAACTCCTAAGCCAACTCCGAAGAGAAGGGGTATTCTATTTCACAGTCCTGAAGATATGCAAGAGGCAAAGAAATCTATGAAAGAAAAAGGTATTAAGACTGAAGATGTTAAGAATTTACCACCTATTGAAGAAATACATGGTCTTGATAACCCGACACAGGTAGTAAAGGTAAATTCTCTCTATAGATTTGATGAATGTGATATTCCTCGTAATAAGTCTGCTAGCCAATGCTTAGATAAGTTTGACAATTTTATTGTCAAACAAGAAAACTTCAATGCTTATGTTGGTAGACAATTGAATTGTAATGCTTATATGATTGAACATTTTAGTGATTATATGTCTAGAGTTAAAGGTGAACTTAAACTCATTAGTAAACATGCTTCTATGGTTACCAATCGGGTAGAACAAGTGCTTAAAGCACAAAATGATTTGCTCAATGAATTAAATAATGAGATAAATGATAATGCTATTAGAGTTATGACTAGAGGGGGTAAAATGACTCAGGAACCTTTGTATCCTGAGGGCCACCCTAAGAGAGTTGAGCAAGATTCTCAGAAAACTAATGTTATTGCACCTAGTCCTTCTAAGAAGAAGAAAAAGAAAAATGATAGGACTTTGCATGCCTCTAGTGAACCTGTTGTTGACACACCTGAGAATCCCAATGATATTTCTATTTCTGATGCTGAAACACAATCTGGTAATGAACATGAACCTAGTGAAAATGATAATGATGATGTTCATGATGATGCTCTACCTAGCAATAACAATGATGTAGAGATTGAACCTGTTGTTGATCTTGATAACCCACAATCAAAGAATCAACATTATGATAAAAGAGACTTCACTGCTAGTAAGCACAGTAAAGAAAGAGAACCATGGGTTCAGAAAACCATGCCTTTTCCTCCTAAACCATCCAAGAAAAAGGATGATGAGGATTTCGAGCGCTTTGCTGAAATAATTAGACCTATCTTTTTGCGTATGCGTTTAACTGATATGCTTAAAACAAATCCTTATGCTAAGTATATGAAAGATATTGTGACAAATAAAAGAAAGATACCAGAAGTTGAAATTTCCACCATGCTTGCCAATTATACTTTTAAAGGTGGAATACCAAAGAAACTAGGGGATCGAGGAGTACCAACTATACCATGCTCCATTAAAAGAAACTATGTTAAAACTGCTTCATGTGATCTCGAAGCTGGTGTTAGTGTTATGCATCTCTCTTTATATCATAGACTTGATTTGTATAAGTTGACACCTACTGAAATATCTTTGCAAATGGCCGATAAATCAACTACTATACATGTCGGTATTTGTGAGGATGTGCCTGTTGTGGTTGCAAACGTTAATATTGTAACGGACTTTGTTATTCTTGATATTCCCGAGGACGATAATATGTCGATTATCCTTGGTAGACCCTTTTTTAATATTGCAGGGGCTGTTATTGATTGCAACAAAGGCAATGTCACTTTTCATGTTAATGGTAATGAGCATACGGTACACTTTCCGAGGAAACAACCTCAAGTCCAAAGTATCAATTCTATTGGGAAAATTTAAATGATCACTATTGGAGGTTTTGAATTCCCTCTTCCTACTGTAAAGAAGAAATATGATATTCTTATTGTTGGGGACATACATATCCCCGTTGAGGTAACCTAGTGTTATTCAAAAATTCTCTGGTTTCATGTTATTCGGAAAGAGTTTGTTAACAAGACTTGATCAACCTTGTTAGTGGATTCCTTTTGATGAGCATGAGATGGGTGAAGTTAGAAAGCACAACTCTCTGTACCCTCCATTTACTTTCTGTTATTTAGGGGCTGTTTGGTTCTCAGCCACAGTTTGCCAAGCCAAAATTTGGCAGCCACAGTTTATTTGGCATGTGTTTGGTTTTTGCCATACTTTGGCTTGCCACACTCTATTGCCCCTATGGCCCACTTGTCATAGAGACAATTTTTTTGCCAACTTTTGCCAAAGTTTGACGTCCGATTTCTCAGCCACACTTGTGTGGCTTGCCATACTTGTGTGGCTAGCCACACTTTGGCTTGGCCACACTAGTCTCCAACCAAACGGACCCTTAGATTAAATAAAGCAAAAATAGTGTTTTTGTCTGTTTTCTGAGTTATCCTTGCAATAAAAATACCCCGAAAATAAAAGTTCTCCAAATGTCTCGAAAATGAAATATGTTTTTTGTAGAATATTTAAGAATATTTGGCACTGGGAACACATCAGGGGGCCACACCACTTGGCCATGAGGGTCCAGGGCGCGCCCACCCCCCTGGGCACGCCCCATGCCACGTGGCCCCCCTCCACTTATTCCAGCACCCACACATTCCTTCCTCCCAAAAAAATTACCAACCATCTCAAGCATGAGTTCTAACTCATCTTGCTGCCATTTTCGATATCCTTGCTCAAAGCTCCATTCACAAAACTGTTTGGGAACATTGTTCTTCGGTATGTGACTCCTCCAATGGTCCAATTATTTTTTGATCTAGTGCTTTATTTATTGCAATTTTTTGCTGCTTAGGTGACCCTGTTCTTGAGCTTGCATGTCAAATTTATATGGTCCCAAGTAGTTCTATTGCATGATATAGTCTCTAGGCACTTGTGGGAGTAGTTGCTATCAATCTTGATTAGTTTGTTTCACTTTTATTTTAAGTCACTAAAATTTCTGAAATTTTTGAGAGGAAGAAAATGTTGAGGAGATTGTTGAGAGGCTCTTCGAGTCGAAGCTCGGAGGATAAGTAGAACGAGTAGAATAAGAAACCCAAATACATTCTTCCTCGTACTACGGAAGTTCGATCGTGTGAATGGCCTTGTGATGAGTTCTTGAGAGCCGCCAGAATTTATGAAGACTTTTATTACTTGGCTGAGAATGCAGGCCTTACCGACTTCCTCCACGACCCACGCGAACAGTATATCTTACTCACTAATATTTTCGTGCAATTTTTTTACTTCCATGCTAAGACATCACCACCTTCAGTGGAGTTTCACTTATATTATGAGGTTAGGGATATGTCACTATGTGATTTTTGTCAGGTCTATAAGATACCCTTTGCGGGTAACTTAGAGGAACCACATCGTAAGGATGTGGAGGGGTTTATTGATACAATTGTTGTAGGGGAAACGAGGAAAGTTTCAGAGGTAAGGATTATTAGTATACATTTCCCTGTTCTACGCTACTTTGCGATATTTGCTAGTAGATGCTCAATTGGTCGCGGGAACAGTGGAAATCTTAGTGCCCCTGATTTTGTCATTTTGCACCATGCTTTGTTTCGAGATACCACTTTTAGCTTAGGCGCTATTATTGCTAAACGATTGAGTCTGAACCATACAAAGGGCCCCATCTTCAGAGGCATCTTTGCTTCATGCCTTGTTGAACACTTTAAGATACCTATTAGGCATTATGAGAAGGAGGAGAAGTTGCTACCCCTTGTTTTTCTAGATTATAAGAGTATGGTAGCACATGATTTTATTGTTAAAGATAAGAAGAAATTGCTTAAGTATAAATTGATATTTGTTAAAAAGTACTGTGAGATTGTTACCTTGCCGGCACCCTCTTTGTTTACCATACTTTCAGGCATGTACCTCGTCTTGCCAGAAGTTGTTTATGCGTACTGGAGCCTGGCACAAGTTCTAGAGCCTGAGCCGGGGCCACTACTTGACCCTTATCGAAAGTCGGTTTATCAGTGGCACCCAGAGGACACTCCTCCGTACACTGGAGAGAGTAGCTTTGATCCGTGGCCATAGACCAACTTAGGCCAAAAGCCTAAGCTTGGGGGAGTACGTATTTCTCACCGACATTACATTCATGTTCACAAACTCATTCCAGTTGTCGGTGCTCATACTTTTTCATTGTACTATCCATGCTTGTTTATTTTCTTTTCTAAGTCTTTTTCTTGTATGTTAGAAAAACCTTAAGAAAAAACAAAAACATTAGTTGTATTTTTTAGCTAGTTTACTTTCCATGCCTGTAGTAGTAGTAATTAAAAGAAAACCCAAAAAGATTCCTCGTTCTTCTTTTGCTTGTTGGGAGCTTTTCCGTGTAAATAGTTTTATTTCTTTTCTTTGGGGGTCAAGTGGAGAAGACCATGATGAAAATGTTTAGTGGCTCTCATGTGCATTATTGTTGATTTAACCAAGAGCCCATATTGCCTTGTCTTCTCCCTTGTATTAAAATGTTTGCATATTCCAGCTTAGTCCAATGCACGTGCACTATCATTATCCACACCATTCGGTCGTGCGAGTGAAAGGCAATAATGATGATATATGATGGAGTGATTGAGATGAGAGAAGCTGGTATGAACTCGACCTGTCTTGTTTTTGTAAATATGAGTAGTTCATCATTCCTGATTCAGCTTATTATGAATGAAACATGCTTGCAATGACAATTAGAGATTATAGTTGATCATGCCATGCTTAATCAGCTAGGAGTATATAATGGTTTACCTTGCATGCCAACACGCTATTAAAATGGTTGTGATGTGGTATGATAGGGTGGTATCCTCCTTTGAACGATTCAAGTGGTTTGACTTGGCACATGTTCACGCATGAAATTGAAACAAAATCAACATAGCCTCCATGATATTTATGTTCATGGTGATTTATATCCTACTCATGCTTGCACTCACTGTTGATTAATCTTAATGCATGTTCATGACTATTGCCGCTTTCTAGTTGGTCGCTTCCCAGTCTATTTCTAGCCTTCACTTGTACGAAGCGGGAATACTGCTTGTGCATCCACTTCCATAAACCTAAAGTTATTCCATACGAGTCCACCATACCTTCCTATATGCGGTATTTACCTGTCGTTCCAATTAAATTTGTATGTGCCAAACTCCAAACCTTCAAATGAAATTTTGTTTTGTATGCTCGAACATCTCATGTATCAACTAGGGTTGTCTATATCTTCCATGCTAGGTGGGTTATTCTCGCAATGAGTGGACTCCGCTCATCATTCACGAGAAAATGGCTGGTAACCGGGATGCCAGTCCCATGCTCAAATAAAATCAAAATAATTAAACAAAACTCCCCCAGGATTGTTGTTGGTATGGACGGTACTCGTTGTTTCGTGCCAGCCATGGAGTGTGCTTGTTGGTGGTGGGGGAGTATAAACTTTACCATTCAGTTTGGGAACCGCCTATAATGTGTGTATCATGGAAGATATCGAGATCTCTTGGTTGTTATGTTGACAATGAAAGTATACCACTCAAAATATTATCTATCTCTATTTCAAAACTCGAGCTCTGGCACCTCTGGAAATCCCTGCTGTAAGGGCATAGTTCTCCCTAAGTAGTTTTGGTGATTGATGACAATGCATTTGCGGACTAATCGTGTGCTCTAAGCTCCTACAGGTATATCTCACTTAGGCACAAGACGATTGCTTGCCCCTAGGATTCGATGGAAGACGGTGTTTTCTTTTTTCTCCCTGTCGGTGGCTTTGAGTAATAGGTCAGCTGTACTATTAAGAGGGGGTCCGTTTCGGAAAGGTTTGGATGGAATCAACACGTACACATCTTACTCTCACACCACCTTTCCCTTGCTTCTCTGGAGTTCCAACCGTTTCCTATCGTATATGAAAACCATGACTTCTTAACTAAACATCTGCCTGGCAAGCGGTAGTACCGCTCCACAAGCGGTAGTACCGCACATCAACACGGTAGTACCGCTTGACGACACGGTAGTACCGCACCAGCGGTAGTACCGCGTCTCCAGAGCGGTAGTACCGTGTACCTGGCCCGTCACTGTATTAAGTGTAGAAGTAGGTGCGGAAGTAATTTTTTACTTCCGCATCCTATGCGGTAGTACCGCTTACTCCAAGCGGTAGTACCGCATCGTGTTTTGCTACTACCGTATTTCTGCGGATGTAGCCACGGATGTAATTTATTTCATCTGTGGCTGTCATCGCCTCACTTGTTTTTGCCTAGCGGTAGTACCGCTCCCAGAGCGGTAGTATCGCTCAGCAAGCGGTAGTACCGCAATTTACGTGCGGTACTACCGCTCTCTGCGGGCAGAAAACGGGCATAACGGTTGGATTAGCTCTCCCAATATATATAGGGGGTCTTCTTCCCCAAGAAGACTTACCTCTTCCCCCACATACTCCATTGTTGCTCCAAAGCTCCATTTCCGCCCGATCTCTCTCCCTAGCCAATCAAACTTGTTGATTTTCTCGGGATTGCTTGAGGAGGCATCGATCTACACTTCCACCAAGAGATATTTGATTCTCCCCACTAATCCCTTGCGGATCTTGTTACTCTTGGGTGTTTGAGCACCCTAGACGGTTGAGGTCACCTCGAAGCCATATTCCATTGTGGTGAAGCTTCGTGGTTTTGTTGGGAGCCTCCAAGTTGTGGAGATAGCCCCAACCTTGTTTGTAAAGGTTCGGTTTCCGCATTCAAGGGCACCACTAGTGGAATCACGGCACCTTGCATCGTGTGAGGGCGTGAGGAGAATACGGTGGCCCTAGTGGCTTCTTGGGGAGCATTGTGCCTCCACACCGCTCCAACGGAGACGTACTTCCCCTCAAAGGGAAGGAACTTCGGCAACACATCCTCGTCTCCACCGGTTCCACTTGTGGTTATTTCTTACCTTTACTTGTGCAAGCTTTACTTGTTTAACTCCTATAGCTTGCTTGTGTAGTTGTTATCTTTACTTTCCTTTAGTTGTCATCTTAGTAGAATATCTAGACAACTTACTTTGACGCTTAATTTAAAGTGGTTAAGAAAAGCTAAAAATTGTTAGTTGCCTATTCACCCCCCCCCCTTCTAGTCAACCATATCGATCCTTTTAATTGGTATCAGAGCCTCGTCTCTTTTTAAGGACTTTACCGTCCAAAGAGTATGGGTGACAACGTAGTCGAGACGGAGGACCATTCCGGTGGAACTCCGTCCTTGCCTACGTTAGATGGGGGAGCCTCGGTCTCTCGTGAGGAGTTCAATGTGGCCTTGACCACATTGAAAGAATCACTAGCGAGCGAGGTCAAAGGCATGTTTAAAGATTTGCTTGAGGGGCTTAAATTATCCACCACACCGTTGGAAGTGGCTCGTCCCGCTACCAACGTGTCGGAGGCTAATCCCGACAAGGGAGAAGCTAGTAGTGAACAAGCCCCTGTTACTAAGAATGGGAGTGGGATATTTGCCCAATCCGCTCCTCCTACTCACTATGGAGGACCCGTTCCCACACCGCATTTAAATTCCGTTGGGCCCCCTGTCACACCCTGCATTTTGTAACATGTTATTTGTAACTTTGAAGCATGAAAATTTGGACCAGCAAAAAATTTTAGCATCATTTGGCTTTTATTTGGAATTGAGTTTTCTTCATTTGCTTTTTCATGTGCTCATTAAAGTCAACTATGATCTCTTGTAGATTTCATCTCCTTATCCAAAACTTCTGCCCAATGATCATGCCAAGTGATATATAGCAGTATAGTATTTTCTTACAAAATTATTTTGGCCAAAAAGTATTTTATAAATTTAGTTTTCCAAAAACCCCTGAATTGAGATTTGCACTGCAAGTACTTGATTAAGGGTGTGAAAATTATTTCAAAAGGTTTATTTGAGACCTAGTAGTTATAGGACTCCTAGAAACCACAAAGGTATAATTTTAAAAGTTATTTTCCTATTTTATTTAAAAGCTTTTTCTTAAGGCCAGAAATGGTCTTTAATAGGGGAAAATTATTTAACTATTTCAAAAATATTTGCCAAAATTCAGAGAGACTCATAGGACATATATTGTCCATATATGAGAGTTTCAACACTTGGTCATGTTCAAAATAATGGGCTAAACCCTCTAAAACCCTTTCTGGATATTTCAAGCTTTTGAAATATTTACAAAGGAATTTTTCTCCAAAAATTCCAGGGAAATTCTATCATGTCATATGTGACATATTTGATGATCTTGCCAAGTCCCATGCCTTGGGAAGCAAGAAAACATCCTCAAACCCCTTCATAACCATTCTGTCCATATTTGAAGTTTGAGCAACTTTACATTGCCAAACTTGTCCAAATGCTCTCAAACTTGGTGCACATGCTAGAATGACCTAATAAGGCATCTAAACCAAATGGCACAAGAATTTGAATAGAGCAACTTGATCAGATCAACTCAAAACCCTTTCTGTTCAAATGCAAATTTGAACAACTTTACATTACCAACTTTTTATCTGGAGCTTCAAACTTTGTGGGCATGATCAATACCCCAAATGATGATGCTACACCAAGTGGTGCATCAAGGGGAGATGATTAGCTTGACTCAATCAAGATGAAACTGTTTCTGTTGATTTTTAGGGTTCACCAAAGTTACATTGGCTAGTTTATTCAAATGGGCCCAAATTTGGTGAAGCACCCTATTTTCTCATGTCTTTCAACCCTGTCAAGTCCCATGTCAAGTGGACTTCATTTGCTTGATCAAACCATGATCAAACACCTTCTGCAGAAATTCTAAAACCCCCATTTTTACCACTTTCACTTTTCTCCATGGCCTCAACTTCTTACCACGGACTCATTGGGTTACCAGCAAACCCCAGTAACTCCCCCAGCACCCCAGCTCCATGATTGAGGGGTGAAACCCTTGTTTTACCTTGCTGTACAGTAGGTTTCCACCATGTTACCAGCCCTCTCCCTCTCTCTTTGCACCCCCAGAGCATCCAAGGCCTCAGGGCATTTCTTTAGTCCTCCCTCTATGCACTAGACACTGTTGGGCACGCTGGAACGGACCAAACCAGCGAGAGCGCGTCGATGCCGGTCACACGCGCGCTCTGGAGCGCGTGAACAGTGCTCCCGCACGCTGGCTCGGGCCAATCGTTGATCCCCGACAACCTCGAGCCTCCCCCTCGCGCCAGTCGAGGCGCCTCGACGTCCGCGACGTCCCCGGCGCTGTTCCCCCTCCTCCTGCGCCCTCCAGTGAGCGTCGCCGCACGCGCACCGGCCGCCCGCTTCGGCCATTCCTCTGCTCCACACGCGCACGCTCCTCTGACACTCCCCCGCTCCTCTTATCCCCTCAGCTGGACGTGGAGCTAGTCCACGGACCTCCCCGGCGTGTTCCCAGGCTCCAGAGCTCTCCACAGCCTCGCCTGCAACCTCGCCGGCGCACGGGTCCACGGTGAACTACGGGCGCGGATATTTAAGCCCCTCCCGAGCTTCTCCAACACCCTCACCAGCCTCACACCTCTCCACTAAGACCCCCAACACCACCAGTTCGACCCCGGAGTGCCCCAGTGCTCGGGATCGACCGGAGCTCCGCCGCGTCGGGCCGCCGGCGAACTCGAGGTACAGGCCTCCCCTGCCTCTCCTTCCAACTGTTTTGGAACCGCCGCACCTCCCTGACCATTTCCCCTCTCTTTCCCCCTCCATTTGCAGTCAGAAACGGCCGCAGCAACCCCCCTCCGACGAGCCTCCGCCGTCGCACCTCGTCGCCGGCGAGCCAGGGCTCCCCGCCGTGCCGCGCTACCACCCCTGCAACCGCAACACGCCACTGAGTCCGACCCTGCCCTCCGTTGCCGTCGCCGTGGCCGGAATTGTCACCGGTGAGCTCGCCGCCGCCGTGACCGCGGGGTTAGAGATGACAGGCGGGCCCTGCCTGTCATCCCCCCACCTCTCTCCCCTCCTCTATGTCGCTGACCCACGGGCCCCGCCCGTCAGGTTTGAAACCTGACGTGCGCGCGCGCTGGCTCCGTGCGGCCAGGCCGAGCCGTTCGGGCCGTGCACTGTGGCCACTTCTGGCCCAGTGCACAGGAACCCTTTTTCTTTTTCTTTTCTGTAAATGATTCAAACATTTATGCAGAAAAGAATATTGATCCAAATTAAATATTTCCAACTCCTAAAACCTTGTAATATTCCAACCTATTTAATGGTACCACTTTCATTCAAATCCATGAAACTTTTCTGTACTGTTCAAATTTAAATTCAAAATTGAGCAGTATAACTCCTGTTCAAAAATCAATATATCCTATTCTGTAACTCCAAAACTCCAACTAAGATTTTTCCCCATCTTAGAAAACCCTCTAGTATTTTACAAAAATGAGTTGACATTTTTCTGAGCACTTTGACTTTTCTGTTTTATTTGTATTCTTATTTTTCCGTGGATATTATGCGACGTATAGATCCCGTATTTGACGAAGTTGCTGTGGAAGAAGAAGGAGAAGGACTTGAAGACTTTGAAGACCAAGCCAATCCAGGCAAGCAGCCCTTTGACCATGATACACTTGTTCTTCGGAACCCGTTGGTTTCCGATGCATGATGATTAGGGTTACGATGGTAACCTAGATGAACCACCACATGATGCATGCTTTAATGTTGATCTTGCTATATGCTAGATGACTTGCATATGGTGGTCATGATGCTTACATGATGCATGACATGACCTTGACCTTGATATATGCTAGATGACTTGCATATGGTTAGTAGATATGGAAGTGATGCATGAGTGACATGAACCTTCAAGGTTGAAGTCTTTGCATGAAACCCCGTCGGGTGCCATTTATGCCCGAGGGAGATGATGATGATGAGTTGGGTGACCACTTGATGACGAAGTGGTGTGCCAAGGCAGGTGTGTGTGTTTTTCAAACGGATTGGTTGAAGTTGCGACCGTTATTCCAACCATACATGTACAACCCCACTACCCCTTATGGGACGGGGCTTTATTGATTACTTAGGTCGATACTAGCATGGTGCCCGCATTACTAGTGACGGGAAGACTTGAGGTCTTTCCCGGGACGGGGTCGTGCTTGGATAGACGGCCATGACTGTTTTTACAGGGCACCGGACACACCGTTGGTCCCTTAGGGTGCGTCAACATTGAAATTAGGGCAAGTCCCGTGATCTTTTGTTTGTACCCAAAGGCCGTGTGCCAATGAGTGGACTCTATGTTAGTGTCGTCTAAGGAAAGGTAATGATCGGGTGCTTACCCCGGGTACTTGAGGTACCGCGGGTCGTGGATGACACGGAAGTTCCCCGGATCTTGTGGGTAAAGTGTACAACCTCTGCAGAGTGTCAAACTATTCGAATAGCCGTGTCCACGGTCATGGAAAGTTGGGTAACCGCTCTTGGGCTACGTCCAATGTTTGTGAAACCATGCGTGTGTGTGTGAGTCAAGATGGTGACTTGACTCGATGAGATGAATCATATTCATGTTGATGTCGGTAACCTGTTCTCGAGGTTACGCGAGGTTATTGATGCATAAGCTTGGTGATAGCATATTGTTCTAGCTTCCTGCTAGATTGTTCATTATTATTCAATTGCATTGTTACTTGAACCACATCATGGGTTGCTTGCGAGTATATTCAAAGTACTCATTGGCTTGCCACTGGTTATTTAATTGGCCAGGCATGGAAGAACAAGATTATGAGGAAGAGTTCTTTGGAGACGACCATGCGAACTAGGACGCTATCCCAGTCAGAATGCCTGTAGGGTTAAGGCAGATGGCATGGGTTCTACCCGTTTTATCGAATACTTCCGCTACTTGAGTTATTTGCTATTCAGCCGTGAGGCTCTATCTATGTAAAACTTGGCCATAATGGCCTTAATTCGTGTAAGACTATTTGTATGGATGTAAGACTCTTGTTATTTCAGCTTCTGTGTGTTCAGTGAGCATTGATCTCTAGGATCACTGTACACGTGCATTCGGAGATCTCGACTTCCAAGTTGGGGTCCCCATAGAGCTGGTATCAGAGCCATCCTGACTGTAGGAAGCCTTAGTTAGCATGGGCGTTAGTTAGTTGAGACCTCTTTTTCAAAACCTTCTGAACCTCTCTTCTTTTCTAAACCTGAGATTTCCTCAGCTTATTAACCCCTCCTATTCCACCTTTGTAGATGGTCGTTGTTCCCGAAGAGCACCTTACCACTGGGTTTCCCCTACTTCTCGAGGATAGCCTCCAGGAGTGTCAGTTCCACCGAGCACCCATCCTCACCTACCACGAGCATTGGGTGAGCGATACTGAGGTGGAGTACCATGTGGAAGTGATCGTGAAGGCAAACGATCCTCCCACAAGTTGGTTCTTCGAGGGACCCCAGATGACGACACTACCACTCGCTGCCGAGGCTGCTGCACTCAAGGCACTAACCCGTCTCCGCAAGGTTCTTCCGGAGATGGCAGCCAAGATGGCAACTCGCTTCTTACCTTACCGGAAGGAAGGTGGCGAAGAAAGCAGCGCACTAGCCCCTCCACTGAAGGATGGACTCTCGCTTCGGTTCCAGACCTACTTCAGTCTATGTGCCGATAGCTTGGCACAAGACATGGCCTCGGAATCAATGAAGCTTCGAGAAGAACTTTACAAGACCAAGGCACTTCTTCGTCGAGCCCAAGAGAAGGCAAACAGGATCAAGAAGGAAGGAGCACCTTCTGGACAATCCGCTATCGCATATCGAGGCGGAAGGCCCTCCGAGGATGTGTCTTCCAAGGGTGAAGAACCACCTCGGCGACGCCGGATGACAGCAAGGGAATACTGCAAGCTTTTCCCTGCACCACCATCGAAGCACCGTCGTATCCAACTCCTCCACTCCCCCGCTCCCTCCAGCGACAAGGGAGCCCAGACAGATGAAGACAAGGAGGAAGACCCAGAAGAGCCGGAATACGCGACCGAGCATTCCGCCGCTTAGGCATTATTCGCTACTCGAATATGCCAGTTGTAACCCTACAGTAGGATAGGTCGTGTAACCCCTATGCGCAGTCGAGTCCTTGTATGGTTCATATGAAACCATCTAGTGCTTGCTTTTGTTGTGTCTGGATGTATGTCGTATTCTTCCTTCGGGAAGGTGTAAATGACTACATCACTCATTTGGATTTTAATGAAAGTGTTTTGGCCTTATGGCCCTTGCATGATTTTGAATTAGTGTCACACCCACCCCCTTACTAGGCACCTATCTATCTTGCTTTTCCTCTTCCGAGTCATGAGACCTTTTACCGCTCCAACAGGATGCCTGTTGTAACTCGTACTGGTACCTCTACCCAGCAGCCCGAAGCCGGAGCATCCTCTCAGCCAGAGGCAGACCACGACCAAACCAACGACCAAGCTCCACCACCACCTCCTCCAAGCATGGACATGGCTCAGCTTCTCCAAGCTTTCCGAGAGGAACGCCAAGCCAACACTGCAGCTCTTCAGCTGATTGCTCAAGCTGTTGCCAACAACCGCCAGCCGGCAGGGAATGGCAATGGACGTTCCACGTTGGCAGAGTTCAAGAATCATGCACCGCCAACCTTCATCGAGACTGCTGAACCCCTGGATGCAGATGATTGGGTCCGTTCCATTAAGGAAATCCTGGAACTAGTCGGATGCACCGAAGATCGCGAGAAAGTGGCTTATGCAGCCCACTACCTCGGGGGAACCGCAAGAGCTTGGTGGGATGGATTCAAGGTCATGCATGCTAAACAAGACATCACTTGGGTTAACTTCAAGGCAGAATTCCGCAAGGCCCACATTCCTTCTGGAGTCATGGCTATCAAAAAGCGTGAGTTCCGAGCCCTGAAGCAAGGAAGTGGCACTGTCAAGGAGTACATGCAGAAGTTCAGTATTCTGTCAAGGTATGCCCCTGAGGATGTCAGCACTGATGCTGCCAAAAGAGAGCGCTTCATGGAAGGCCTTAATCAGACTCTGCAATATTCGCTTGTCGTGTGCGACTGCCCGTCTTTCCCTGACCTGGTGAACAAGGCACTTATGCTTGAAGACAAGCGGCGTGCTTTGGAAGACACTCGAAAGCGCAAGTTGGTCAGTACGGGAAGTTCCAGCAACCAGAAGCCTCGTCCATGGCAGTCAGCCCCGGCCAAGCCAACCTATCAACAGCCAAGAGCTCCTGCACCTCGTGCCAATCCTCAGCCTCAGCAGTATGCCAACCCCAGGCCAGCTTTCAACCCCAACACCAATGGTGGCAACAAGATCAACACTCCAAATCAAGTCACTTGTTTTGGGTGTGGTCAGCCCGGACACATCTCCAGGGTGTGCCCCAACAAGAAGCCTGATGCCCCGCGCCCCAATGCGCAGAACCAGGGACAAGGCCGTGGAATGCCACCAAGGAACCCAGCTCCTCGCAATCCACCGAACTATGGGAAGGGGCGTGTGAATCACGTCACTGCTGAAGAAGCCCAGGAAGACCCGGACGTCGTGCTGGGTACGTTCCTTGTCAACTCAGCACCTGCAACTGTCTTGTTTGATTCTGGAGCAACGCATTCTTTTGTCACTCAAAGATTTGCATTAAAAAGTGGCATGACCCCTACACCCCTGAATAACCCTATGGTGGTACAAACCCCCGGAGCCGAGATGAGAGCCAAGATAGGCTGTAAAGGAGTCAGTATTACCATTAATGGTGTAGGCTTCCTAGCAGACCTTATCGTCCTGCGATCGCAAGGCTTGGATATGATCCTAGGTATGAATTGGCTCAGCAAGCACCAAGGCTTGTTAGACTGTGCCAATCGGACAGTCACCGTGACCAATGACCAAGGAGTAGAAGTCAAGTTTGCCCCCAACTCCTATTCCGCTCAAGCCGCTAAAGTCAACTGTCTGTCTGAAGTTGGGCTAGATCAAGTACCGGTGGTATGTGAGTATCCTGATGTCTTTCCGGATGAACTACCGGGAATGCCCCCTGACCGTGACAATGAGTTCATCATCGAGCTCGTGCCCGGAGCAGGACCCATCTATAAGAAGCCTTATAGAATGGGGACGGAAGAACTAGCAGAGTTGAAGAAGCAGCTAGAAGAGCAGCTAAGGAAAGGATTTATCCGTCCGAGTGCCTCCCCTTGGGGATCTCCTGTTCTGTTTGTGGCAAAGAGGGACGGTACCATCCGCTTATGCATTGACTATCGTTCCCTCAATGAAGTTACAATCAAGAACAAGTACCCACTTCCCAAGATCGAGGATCTGTTTGATCAGCTCAGCGGAGCCAAGGTATTCTCCAAGATCGACCTCAGATCTGGGTATTACCAACTGAAGATCAGACCCCAAGATATTCCAAAGACGGCATTCGTAACCAGATATGGCCTGTACGAGTGCACGGTCATGTCTTTTGGGTTAACCAATGCCCCAGCTTACTTCATGTTTCTCATGAATAAAGTCTTCATGGAATATTTGGACAAGTTCGTTGTTGTATTCATTGATGACATCCTTGTGTTCTCGAAGTCGGAGGAAGAGCATGAGCAACATCTGAGAATGGTCCTAGACAAGCTTCGTGAGCACCAACTGTATGCCAAATTCAGCAAGTGTGAGTTTTGGCTGCACAAAGTTGGATTCTTAGGTCATGTCTTGACCGAGGAAGGATTATCTGTTGATCCTGCGAAAATCGAAGCTGTGACCCAATGGCAATCTCCAACGACCGTCAAGGAAGTCAGAAGCTTCCTCGGATTGGCGGGCTATTACCGCAAGTTCGTGGAAGGATTCTCTAGCATTGCACGACCAATGACTCAGCTCCTCAAGAAGGACAAGAAGTTCGAGTGGACGCCAAAATGCGAAGAGAGCTTCCAAGAGCTCAAGAAGAGATTGACCACCGCCCCAGTTCTGGCAACACCTGATATTCACAAGGAGTTCGTGATATATTGTGATGCCTCTCGAACCGGATTGGGAAGCATTCTGATGCAAGAAGGCCGCGTCATAGCATACCTCTCCAGGCAGCTACGACCCCATGAGGAGAACTACGCTACTCACGATCTTGAGCTAGCCGCAGTAGTTCATGCCTTGAAGACATGGCGGCATTACCTCCTAGGGAAACGGTGTGAGATTTACACAGACCACAAAAGTCTGAAGTATATTTTCACCCAAAAAGAGTTGAACATGAGGCAGCGGAGATGGTTGGAACTCATCAAGGATTATGATCTCAGTGTTCAATATCACCCTGGGAAGGCTAACGTGGTGGCCGATGCCTTAAGCAGGAAGGCTTGCTCTTTGAATGTCATTATTCAGGAAAGGCAGCCAGCCTTGTTTAAGGAGATCGAACAATTCAGTTTGGAATTGGTCACCCCCGGATTTCTGGATCATTTGGAAGTTAGACCAACCCTGATGGACGACGTCAAGAAGGCTCAAGATGGACATGCAAGCATCGAAGGCATCAAGAGGAAGATGAAGATGGGCAAGGCCCCAGGATTCTCTGAAGATGAGCACAGGATTGTTTGGTACAAAGGTCGTCTCTGCGTACCAAACAACACCGAGTTGAAGACACTGATTCTGCAAGAAGCCCACGACACCCCGTATTCCATCCACCCCGGAGGAACCAAGATGTACCAAGACTTGAAGGCACGATTCTGGTGGCACGGTATGAAGAGAGAGATTGCAACCTATGTTGCAAAGTGTGATGTGTGCCAAAGGGTCAAGGCTGAATATCAGCGACCTCCTGGATTGCTTCAACCACTCAAGGTTCCAGAGTGGAAGTGGGATAAAGTCGGAATGGACTTCATCACTGGATTACCAAGGTCGAATAGAGGACATGACTCTATCTGGGTCATAGTCGATCATTTGACCAAGGTGGCTCATTTCATTCCTGTCAAGACTACCTACTCAGGCAACCAGTTGGCAACTCTCTATATCAACCGAATCGTAAGTCTTCACGGTGTTCCCAAGGAGATTGTGTCAGATCGAGGCACCCAGTTCACTTCAAGGTTCTGGAAGCGATTCCAAGAGGCCTTGGGAACCAAATTGTCTTTCAGCACAGCTTTCCACCCACAGACCGGAGGACAGACTGAGCGAGTCAATCAGATTCTCGAAGACATGCTCCGAGCCTGTGTCCTGGCATATGGAGCCAAGTGGGAAGACTGTCTCCCTTTTGCCGAGTTCTCCTATAACAACAGTTACCAGTCAAGCCTTCAGATGGCACCATTTGAGGTGTTGTACGGACGCAGATGTCGCACACCCCTCAACTGGTCAGAGACTGGAGAAGGACTAGTCTTTGGACCGGATATTCTCCGCGCAGCAGAAGAGCAAGTCCAACTAGTCAGAGAGCGATTAAAGGCAGCCAAGTCAAGGCAGAAGAGTTATGCTGACACTCGACGCCGAGACATGAGTTTCCATGTCGGAGATCATGTGTACCTGCGGGTAACTCCTCTGAAGGGAACCAAGCGTTTCCACGTCAAGGGGAAGCTCGCACCAAGGTTCATTGGCCCTTTCAAGATCACCGACCGACGAGGAGAAGTGGCTTATCAGTTGGAACTACCACCTGAGCTATCCGATGTGCACAATGTGTTCCATGTGTCACAACTCCGGAAATGTCTCCAAGTTCCAGACAAGCCCAATCTCTACAAGGATGTGGATCACCAAGCCATTGATCTGCAGCCTGACTTGACCTACCGCGAGAAGCCCATTCTTATTCTAGACGAAGCAGAACGTCGTACGCGGAGCCGTACCATCAAGTACTTCAAGGTCCAGTGGAGCAATCACACCGAAGCAGAAGCAACCTGGGAACGAGAAGACTATCTTAGATCCGAGTTTCCCGACCTCTTTTAAGCCCTAGTTTAGGAATCTCGGGGACGAGATTCTTGTAAGGGGGGTAGGTCTGTCACACCCTGCATTTTGTAACATGTTATTTGTAACTTTGAAGCATGAAAATTTGGACCAACAAATTTTTTTAGCATCATTTGGCTTTTATTTGGAATTGAGTTTTCTTCATTTGCTTTTTCATGTGCTCATTAAAGTCAACTATGATCTCTTGTAGATTTCATCTCCTTATCCAAAACTTCTGCCCAATGATCATGCCAAGTGATATATAGCAGTATAGTATTTTCTTACAAAATTATTTTGGCCAAAAAGTATTTTATAAATTTAGTTTTCCAAAAACCCCTGAATTGAGATTTGCACTGCAAGTACTTGATTAAGGGTGTGAAAATTATTTCAAAAGGTTTATTTGAGACCTAGTAGTTATAGGACTCCCAGAAACCACAAAGGTATAATTTTAAAAGTTATTTTCCTATTTTATTTAAAAGCTTTTTCTTAAGGCCAGAAATGGTCTTTAATAGGGGAAAATTATTTAACTATTTCAAAAATATTTGCCAAAATTCAGAGAGACTCATAGGACATATATTGTCCATATATGAGAGTTTCAACACTTGGTCATGTTCAAAATAATGGGCTAAACCCTCTAAAACCCTTTCTGGATATTTCAAGCTTTTGAAATATTTACAAAGGAATTTTTCTCCAAAAATTCCAGGGAAATTCTATCATGTCATATGTGACATATTTGATGATCTTGCCAAGTCCCATGCCTTGGGAAGCAAGAAAACATCCTCAAACCCCTTCATAACCATTCTGTCCATATTTGAAGTTTGAGCAACTTTACATTGCCAAACTTGTCCAAATGCTCTCAAACTTGGTGCACATGCTAGAATGACCTAATAAGGCATCTAAACCAAATGGCACAAGAATTTGAATAGAGCAACTTGATCAGATCACCTCAAAACCCTTTCTGTTCAAATGCAAATTTGAACAACTTTACATTACCAACTTTTTATCTGGAGCTTCAAACTTTGTGGGCATGATCAATACCCCAAATGATGATGCTACACCAAGTGGTGCATCAAGGGGAGATGATTAGCTTGACTCAATCAAGATGAAACTGTTTCTGTTGATTTCTAGGGTTCACCAAAGTTACATTGGCTAGTTTCTTCAAATGGGCCCAAATTTGGTGAAGCACCCTATTTTCTCATGTCTTTCAACCCTGTCAAGTGCCATGTCAAGTGGACTTCATTTGCTTGATCAAACCATGATCAAACACCTTCTGCAGAAATTCTAAAACCCCCATTTTTACCACTTTCACTTTTCTCCATGGCCTCAACTTCTTACCACAGACTCATTGGGTTACCAGCAAACCCCAGTAACTCCCCCAGCACCCCAGCTCCATGATTGAGGGGTGAAACCCTTGTTTTACCTTGCTGTACAGTAGGTTTCCACCATGTTACCAGCCCTCTCCCTCTCTCTTTGCACCCCCAGAGCATCCAAGGCCTCAGGGCATTTCTTTAGTCCTCCCTCTATGCACTAGACACTGTTGGGCACGCTGGAACGGACCAAACCAGCGAGAGCGCGTCGATGCCGGTCACACGCGCGCTCTGGAGCGCGTGAACAGTGCTCCCGCACGCTGGCTCGGGCCAATCGTTGATCCCCGACAACCTCGAGCCTCCCCCTCGCGCCAGTCGAGGCGCCTCGACGTCCGCGACGTCCCCGGCGCTGTTCCCCTCCTCCTGCGCCCTCCAGTGAGCGTCGCCGCACGCGCACCGGCCGCCCGCTTCGGCCATTCCTCTGCTCCACACGCGCACGCTCCTCTGACACTCCCCCGCTCCTCTTATCCCCTCAGCTGGACGTGGAGCTAGTCCACAGACCTCCCCGGCGTGTTCCCAGGCTCCAGAGCTCTCCACAGCCTCGCCTGCAACCTCGCCGGCGCACGGGTCCACGGTGAACTACGGGCGCGGATATTTAAGGCCCTCCTGAGCTTCTCCAACACCCTCACCAGCCTCACACCTCTCCACTAAGACCCCCAACACCACCAGTTCGACCCCGGAGTGCCCCAGTGCTCGGGATCGACCGGAGCTCCGCCGCGTCGGGCCGCCGGCGATCTCGAGGTACAGGCCTCCCTGCCTCTCCTTCCACCTGTTTTGGAACCGCCGCACCTCCCTGACCATTTCCGCTCTCTTTCCCCCTCCATTTGCAGTCAGAAACGGCCACAGCAACCCCCCTCCGACGAGCCTCCGCCGTCGCACCTCATCGCCGGCGAGCCAGGGCTCCCCGCCGTGCCGCGCTACCACCCCTGCAACCGCAACACGCCACTGAGTCCGACCCTGCCCTCCGTTGCCGTCGCCGTGGCCGGAATCGTCGCCGGTGAGCTCGCCGCCGCCGTGACCGCGGGGTTAGAGATGACAGGCGGGTCCCGCCTATCATCCCCCCACCTCTCTCCCCTCCTCTGTGCCGCTGACCCACGGGCCCCGCCCGTCAGGTTTGAAACCTGACGTGCGCGCGCGCTGGCTCCGTGCGGCCAGGCCGAGCCGTTCGGGCCGTGCACTGTGGCCACTTCTGGCCCAGTGCACAGGAACCCTTTTTCTTTTTCTTTTCTGTAAATGATTCAAACATTTATGCAGAAAAGAATATTGATCCAAATTAAATCTTTCCAACTCCTAAAATCTTGTAATATTCCAACCTATTTAATGGTACCACTTTCATTCAAATCCATGAAACTTTTCTGTACTGTTCAAATTTAAATTCAAATTTGAGCAGTATAACTCCTGTTCAAAAATCAATATATCCTATTCTGTAACTCCAAAACTCCAACTAAGATTTTTTTTCCCATCTTAGAAAACCCTCTAGTATTTTACAAAAACGAGTTGACATTTTTCTGAGCACTTTGACTTTTCTGTTTTATTTGTATTCTTATTTTTCCGTGGATATTATGCGACGTATAGATCCCGTATTTGACGAAGTTGCTGTGGAAGAAGAAGGAGAAGGACTTGAAGACTTTGAAGACCAAGCCAATCCAGGCAAGCAGCCCTTTGACCATGATACACTTGTTCTTC
The DNA here is from genome assembly GCA_902687465.1 of Secale cereale. NCBI lineage: Eukaryota > Viridiplantae > Streptophyta > Magnoliopsida > Poales > Poaceae > Secale > Secale cereale. The sequence goes on along the minus strand of LR738709.1, from coordinate 212,576,194 downwards.
GGAACCCGTTGGTTTCCGATGCATTATGATTAGGGTTACGATGGTAACCTAGATGAACCACCACATGATGCATGCTTTAATGTTGATCTTGCTATATGCTAGATGACTTGCATATGGTGGTCATGATGCTTACATGATGCATGACATGACCTTGACCTTGATATATGCTAGATGACTTGCATATGGTTAGTAGATATGGAAGTGATGCATGAGTGACATGAACCTTCATGGTAGAAGTCTTTGCATGAAACCCCGTCGGGTGCCATTTATGCCCGAGGGAGATGATGATGATGAGTTGGGTGACCACTTGATGACGAAGTGGTGTGCCAAGGCAGGTGTGTGTGTTTTTCAAACGGATTGGTTGAAGTTGCGACCGTTATTCCAACCATACATGTACAACCACACTACCCCTTATGGGACGGGGCTTTATTGATTACTTAGGCCGATACTAGCATGGTGCCCGCATTACTAGTGACGGGAAGACTTGAGGTCTTTCCCGGGACGGGGTCGTGCTTGGATAGACGGCCATGACTGTTTTTACAGGGCACCGGACACACCGTTGGTCCCTTCGGGTATGCGTGAACATTGAAATTAGGGCAAGTCCCGTGATCTTTTGTTTGTACCCAAAGGCCGTGTGCCAACGAGTGGACTCTATGTTAGTGTCGTCTAAGGAAAGGTAATGACCGGGTGCTTACCCCGGGTACTTGAGGTACCGTGGGTCGTGGATGACATGGAAGTTCCCCGGATCTTGTGGGTAAAGTGTACAACCTCTGCAGAGTGTCAAACTATTCGAATAGCCGTGTCCACGGTCATGGACAGTTGGGTAACCGCTCTTGGGCTACGTCCAATGTTTGTGAAACCATGCGTGTGTGTGTGAGTCAAGATGGTGACTTGACTCGATGAGATGAATCATATTCATGTTGATGTCGGTAACCTGTTCTCGAGGTTACGCGAGGTTATTGATGCATAAGCTTGGTGATAGCATATTGTTCTAGCCTCCTGCTAGATTGTTCATTATTATTCAATTGCATTGTTACTTGAACCACATCATGGGTTGCTTGCGAGTACATTCAAAGTACTCATTGGCTTGCCACTGGTTATTTAATTGGCCAGGCATGGAAGAACAAGATTATGAGGAAGAGTTCTTTGGAGACGACCATGCGAACTAGGACGCTATCCCAGTCAGAATGCCTGTAGGGTTAAGGCGTATGGCATGGGTTCTACCCGTTTTATCGAAGACTTCCGCTACTTGAGTTATTTGCTATTCAGCCGTGAGGCTCTATCTATGTAAAACTTGGCCATAATGGCCTTAATTCTTGTAAGACTATTTGTATGGATGTAAGACTCTTGTTATTTCAGCTTCTGTGTGTTCAGTGAGCATTGATATCTGGGATCACTGTACACGTGCATTCGGAGATCTCGACTTCCAAGTCGGGGTCCCCACACCCCCTCCCAAGTTTATCAAAAATTCTGATTTTGCTACTTGGGTGTTTCGTTTTAAACGTCATATTAATCATTGTTCTACTAACCTCTGGAGAATCATTGAGCAAGGTTTTTATCCACATGATCCCGACAACATGACTCCAAGAGAAACTGCGGATCATCAATTCAACGAGTTCGCTCTTTGCATTCTTCAAGATTCCATCCCTCCTGAAGACATTGCACACCTTCGACCCTTCACTGTGGCCAAGGAAGCTTGGGAGCATGTTGGCACGATGTACAAGGGAAGCACCAGTATTCAATGCTCCAACTATGAAGTTGTGCAAGATGAAGCTGATGAGTTTGCTATGATCGAAGAAGAAGATCCTCGTGAACTTTATCAAAGATTAACTATCCTTGCGTTCTCTCTTCAAGATCATGGCAGTAAGGATACGGATGACAATTGGATCAAGCGCAAGTTCCTCAAGGCCATGATGCCCTACCATAAGGCCATGTCCTCTGTCATTCGTCAGAGACCGGACTTCCACCACTTATCCTCAAATGAAGTGTTGGATGAGTTTGTTGCCATGAGGATCTTGGATGTGACCGCCGACAATGCGGTCTTAAGAGCTCAACGATCAAAGAAGCCTAATCTTGCCCTGAAGGCCAAGGCGTGTGTGGAAGAAGAGGAGGTGGAAGATGATGATGAGTGTAGCCCCGAGGACACCAAATATGCCTATCATGAGCACATGGCTCTTACTTCAAGGCAATTCTGGGGCAAGAAGAACACAAGACCCAACTTCAACAGGAACAACTCTAGTGGGAACAAGGGCAAGCAACGAGTGAGGACATGCTTCAACTGTGGAAATGTAAGCCACTTCGTTGCGGATTGCCCATATGAGAAGAGAGAAGACTTTGGAGGCAAGCTTATCCGGAAGGACAAGTCAAAGTCCTATCCTAACAAGAACAACTTCAACAAGAAGACTCCTCCGAAAGTGTTGGTGGCCCAAGAAGAATATGCTGAGGATGATGATAATGATGAAGATGATGAGATGGTCACTATGGCCGCAATTGCTATTGCTACTACTCCGCACACATCTCTCTTCGACTCGCCTAATGAGAACATCACCGCCAAGTGTCTCATGGCCAAGGCCACCAACAAGGTAACCCCTAACATCAATACCACCATCACTTCTCCCTCATTAATGAATTGTATTGATGAAAGTGAGGGAACTAAGGAGGGAGAGAATGAATTTGAGTTGTTCATGAAAAATCTCAAGGGCAAACCCAAGAAGCATTTTGTTGCTCTCTTGGAACAACTCGGTGAGGCCAACGACATGATCGAGGCTCACGAGGAAACCATTACTAAAATGGAAGGACATAGTCGAGACTATGCCGATGAGATATCAGATCTCTCTAACGCCCTAGAGGAAGAGCGTGGTCTTCGTTTGGCTCTTGAGGAGTCACACAATGATGGTCATGCTAAATTAAAGAAAGATCTTGATCATGCGTTAGTTGTCTCTCGTGTGCTTAATTCCGATAAGGCAAAACTTGTGGTTGACCATGCTAAACTCAAAGAGGAGTTTGACATACTTGACAAGGCTCCCAAGGCCTTGAAAGGTATGCATGCTACTCTCAAGGAGTCTCATGATCAACTCCAAACTTCGCTAACCAAGGAAAAGGCTATTTTTCCTCGCATGGTATTAATTGATAATACAAATGCTACTGACCCGTGTTGCGAGCATGTGCATCTTGTTGAAGAGAATGCCGAGTTGAAGAAGCAACTTGAGAAAGGCCTTGTGACTTGTATACAAGGTGAGAAGAACCTCAACAACCTTTTGAGCAATCAAAAGGAGGTTGTGGCAAAGGAAGGAATTGGGTTCGTTCCTAAGCCCAAGAAGAAGAAGAATGACAAGACCAAGCAACCACCCCCTCTCCGGCAATCTTTTGTGAAAGAAGGAGAGGGCACATCAAAGAAGAAGAAAATGGTGAACAAGAATGGTGTCAAGAAAGACTCCACCATACCATCAAACATGGCCGGCGACTTTAATCCTTCATATGTTTTCTGTCGTGCTAGTGATGGTCATGTGTTTGCTAAATTTGTTGGTTCTTCTTATGAGTACATTGAATGGTCCATTTGGGTTCCTAAGACCCTTGTTACTAACCTCAAAGGACCCATTACCAAATGGGTACCTAAAACCAAGCATTGATCTCTTGTAGGAGTTTGCTTCCGGTGGGGGATCATGGTTGCTCAATAGCGGAGCCACAAATCATATGACCGGAAGCAAAGACTTGGTGGTGGACGTGCATCTCGGTTCATCTATGGCCACCAACGTCGAATGGGGTAATGCTTCATCTTCTAAGGTATTGGGGCATGGCAAGGTTGTTGTCTCTCATGATCTCACGATCGAGAAAGTCATGCTTGTTGAGTCCCTTGCATACAATTTACTTTCTGTTCGCCAACTTGCACTCATGGGCTTTGCTACATTCTTTGATATTGATACCGTGGCCCTCTTGTGGAGCAAGACTCTTAAAGTAGCCTATGTTGGGCATGTCGAGAACGGTCTTTATGTGGTTAACTTCTCGAAGCAACCCACTAAGGTCGCGACATGCCTAATGGCTAAAGTTGATGTGGGATGGCTTTGGCATCGCCGTTTGGCCCACGTCAATATGAGATCTTTGCAAAGTCTTCTCAAGGGGGACCATGTCCGTGGACTAACAAATGTTAGCTTTGCCAAAGATCGTGCTTGCAGGGCTTGCATTGAAGGAAAGTTACATGAGACGGCTCACCCTCCCACGACTATCATCTATTCAAAGAGACCCCTAGAGCTCCTCCACATGGACCTCTTTGGGCCTCCATCTTTTGATAGTCTTGGGGGTAGAAAGTACTGCTTGGTGATTGTGGATGATTACTCAAGATACACCTAGGTATACTTCTTCAAGAAGAAGAGTGAGACCCAACAAACCGTCATCAACTTTGCAAATGAAGCTCAATGACAACATGAAGCAAAGATTTTGATGATCAGAAGTGACAACGGCACCGAGTTCAAAAACTACACCTTGGATGATTTTCTTAGTGATGAGGGGATCAAACATCAATATGCAGCCCCATATACCCCTCAACAAAATGGTGTAGCGGAGAGAAAGAACCGAACTCTGATGGATGCAGCAAGAACCATGATGGCTGAATTCAAATCTCCATACAACTTTTGGGCCGAAGCCATCAACACCGCTTGCCATGCATCAAATCGGCTCTATCTCCGCAAAGGCTTGAACAAAAATCCGTATGAGATACTTACCGGTAACAATCCCAATCTCAAGTACTTCCGGGTATTCGGGTGTAAGTGTTTCATTCTCAAGAAAGGTGTTCTCTTGTCTAAATTTGAATCTCGAGCTCATGAGGGCATATTTGTTGGTTATGCTACAAACTCTCATGCTTACCGTGTCCTCAACAAGTCCAATGGACTCATTGAGGAGACGAGTAATGTAGAGTTTGATGAAAATAACGGCTCCCAAGTGGAGCAAAGTGGTACTTGTGATGTAGGTGATGAAATTCCTCCTCAAGCCATAAGAAGAATGGGTGTTGGATACATCCTACCCATTGAGGAACCCCTTGTGGCTGAAGGAGAAGGACAATGTGCCACTCAAGTGGAACCATCGCCAACCCAAGACCCACACGCTTCCGAAGAACAAAGTGAAGGCCCTCAACCTGACGAACAAGGCCAAGTGCAAGATCAATCACAAGATGGTGGAGAGCCACCAAATGATGCACAAGGCCAAGTTCTGTCCTCCGAGCAAGATCAAGATCAAGAGGAAGCTCAAGATCAAGATCGAGCTCCTGATGATGCTCAAGATGATCAACTCAATGCTCCTCAGTTAACTCTTGAAGAGCAATTACAGCGCCGTGCTGCAAAAGTTGCCTCCAGGCTTGCTTCCAACGAACATCACATCGAGAACATTCTAGGAAGCATCAAAAGGGGGGTAAGCACTCGTAGACAATTAGCAAACTATTGTGCTCATCAAGCTTTTGTCTCTTGTGTTGAACCTCAGAAGGTTTATGAGGCGCTCGAAGACCCTGATTGGCTTAATGCCATGCATGAAGAACTCCATAACTTCGAGCGCAACAAGGTGTGGCGTCTGGTGCCAAGACCAAAGGATAACCATAATGTCATTGGAACCAAATGGATCTTTAAGAACAAGCAAGATGCTCATGGCATTGTCATCCGCAACAAGGCGCGTCTGGTGGCTCAAGGCTACTCCCAAGTCGAGGGTATCGACTACGGTGAAACCTTTGCCCCCGTTGCTCGTCTTGAATCCATTCGTTTGTTGCTTGCTTATGCTTCCCATCATAACTTTAAACTACAACAAATGGATGTGAAAAGTGCATTTCTTAATGGTCCTATTAATGAGTTGGTATATGTTAAACAACCCCCGGGGTTTGAGGATCCTAAGTTCCCCAATCACGTGTTCCAACTCGATAAGGCACTCTATGGCCTTAAACAAGCCCCACGTGCGTGGTATGAGCATATTACCGAGTTGTTACAAGATCATGGGTTTGAAATTGGGAAAATCGACCCCACTCTTTTTACTAAGAAGGTCAAAGGGGAGTTGTTTGTACGCCAACTATATGTTGATGATATTATCTTTGGTTCTCCTAACAAAGCTTTCAATGATGAGTTCGCCGCACTCATGACCACACATTTTGAGATGTCCATGATGGGAGAGTTGAAGTATTTCCTTGGGTTTGAGATCAAACAAAGAAGAGAAGGCATCTTCATCAAACAATCCAAGTACACTCAAGACATGCTCAAGAGGTTCAATCTAAGTGATGTCAAGCCGGCTACTACTCCAATGCCAACCAAATGCCAACTTGACATTGATCCAAATGGTAAAGTGGTGGATCAAAAGGTATATCGCTCTATGATCGGATCCTTGCTTCACCTTTGTGCATCTAGACCGGATATTATGTTGAGTGTAGGAATTTGTGCACGGTTTCAAGCCTCACCTAAGGAGAGTCACTTTGTGGTCGTCAAGCGAATCTTTCGATATTTGGCTCATGCCCCAAACTTTGGCTTATGGTACCCGAGAGGAGCAAACTTCAACCTTGTAGGTTTCTCTGATTCTGACTGGGCGGGAGACAAAGTGGATAGGAAGTCCACTTCGGGAGGGTGCCAATTTCTTGGTTGCTCTCTTGTTAGTTGGTCTTCCAAAAAGCAAAGTTGTGTGTCTCTCTCGTCCACCAAAGCAGAGTATGTGGCTGCTGGCAGTTGTTGTGCTCAACTCTTATGGATGAGGCAAACTTTAAAGGATTACGGTGTCACTTGTGATAAAGTGCCTCTGTGGTGTGACAATGAAAGTGCCATCAAGATCTCTCTCAACCCGGTGCAACACTTCAAGATGAAGCATATAGAGATTCGGTATCACTTCATCCGGGATCACATAAGGCAAGGAGAGATCGAGCTTCACTACGTCAACACTCATGATAACCTTGCAGATATCTTCACGAAGCCATTGGATGAAGCAAGATTTCGCGAGTTAAGGCATGAGCTAAATATCATCGATTTGAGCAATGTGGCTTGAGTCTTTGCACACACTCCTCACACTCAATATAGTTATCTTGTCTAGATGTAGGCATGGAGATAGGGGGAGTATTGTTCTCTCAATGAACCATTCCTCCCCCCATTATGCATAAATTGATCAAGTCTTTATCATTTTCCATACATAGTTGGCTTAAGTGCTTCAAGACGAGTATTGGTCATGGGCCCAAGGATAGTTCTTCGCGGTGCCATACCAACAAACTCAAACATAGGTGGCCTCGGCCACCGCCCTCCTCTGTGGAGTTGCATTATTTTCCTCTCTTGTGCGTCCGTTTGTTTTTCTCTCTTCTTTGCTAAAAGCCTCGTGTCGAAACGTGCTTGTTCTTGGAGGAGCAGTACTACCGTGCAAGGTTACGGTACTACCGCAAAGGAGGTTATGGTACTACCGCACATCCAGCATGGCAGTATTTATTTACTGCCGCTGGTAGAGCGGTACTACCGCCCAAGCGGTACTACCGCGATGACCGCGGTACTACCGCACATATTCGCACGGGTGGGGGTTATAAGCGGGCAGGGGGAGTTCCAACTCCCCCTTACCCATTCACTCCTAAACCCCACGCCGTCCCTCTCTCTCCCTGTCAAGAACGTCGCCGGAGGACCTCGCCGGATCTCCTCCCTCGGTCACTCTCCTCGCATTCCGACCGGTGGGATCGCTCCCCACCTCGCCCTCTTGCCATGGATGAAGGTTTCTCCCCTTTTCCCCTCTTCTTGTTGCCTTGTTGTTGTTTTAGGGTTAGGGGAGATGCTTTGTGTTCTTGCGTTCTTCGTGTTCTTATCCATGGAAGATTAGGATGTAGGAGAGTGTTTTTGCTCTAGAAATGTTAGTATGTATGTTTCTATCAAGTTACTATGATCAGCCGTAGTACCGTTGTTCGATCTACATGGCCTTATCTAGATCAGTTCTGTTTAGATCTGTTCCGTGCGGTACTACCGCTGGCGAACCGCGGTACTACCGCCCGATCTGGTCCAGATCCGTTCGTTAGATCTGACCAGAGCGGTACTACCGCTGTCCTCCGCGGTACTACTGCTCTGGAGAGGAAGTAAAATTTTACTACTGCTTACCGAGCGGTACTACCACAACCCCAACGCGGTACTACCGCTGCGTAAGCAGTACTAACTTTTTACTTCCGTTTCTGTTCACGGAAGTAAATTTTTACTACCGCAGAGTGTGCGGTACTACCGCTTCCACCAAGCGGTACTACCGCTCACTAAGCGGTACTAATTTTTTACTTCCGCGTCAGTCAGGCAGTACTACCGCTTGGGTCATAGTTCCTTCATAGCACGCACATATTTCCCTTTCTACTCGTTTCTTGTGCTTTTTGAGGCTTTTGCATTGATTCTCGTTGTGCTTTTGTCATGTTCTTGTGTTTGTGTTTTAGGTGGTGGCTCTGGTTTCGATGCTCGTCGTACCAATCCAGTCCGCGACACCGGGTCCAAGCGTCTGCGCAACCCTAGTAATGTGCCACAGGGCTCCAATCCCCAGCGCAGGTTCAAGACTGCCGCCAACAAGCGAAAGGAATCCTCTATGACTATGGAAGAGATGCCAGCTAATGAGTTCATGGCACGGAGGAAGCAAAACCCTTATGGAGAACCCCGTGCTCAGTTTCCTGGAGATGATCTTTTCTGGACTAAGCAGCAGTATCGCATCTACTCAGAGGTGCTCAAAAACAAGACCAACCTGTATGTGGATGCTCATTGGGTGGACGTGGCCCACATGCGGAGGGACACCAACCGGGCCTACTTTGCCGAGGCTCTGGATCTGGTCGAGCAGTTTGGACTTGAGCACATCATGACCTTTCAGCATGATTTTGATCTGGAGATTATTGCTCGGTTCTATGCGTCAGTCCAGTTCCACACCAAGGATGATCGCCCAATGACATGGATGACCAATGGTCACAAGATGACTGCATCTTGGAAGGATTTCATGGATCTTCTACAGATTGCTGACGAATGACTCCCAACCCAGTTGGAGCTAGGCCTCATGCCCCACCAGAATCTGCCAACAAAGACAAGCTGCTGCCATTCTATGTGGAGAAGACTCTTGCAAGTGGCAAGAAGACATGGGTGTTGAACCCATTTTTGGACATCATGTATCGGATCTTTCGCAACACTTTGTTTCCTCGCGTTTGCGACAAGGACAAGGTCCATGCATACCTGGTTGACATGCTGCTGATGTGTGAAGCGGCTCGCACGGAGCAGTCTCCACCACTTGACATATCCCATATCATGTGGTGTGAGCTTCGCTTTGCGATCTACACTCGCAAGGTACCCATCTATGGTCCTTTCCTGTTTCTGCTGATCTCCAAGACTTGGGAGAAGCTGTACCCTGATGAAGAGTTTGAGGCCGACTGTATCCGTCATGATCCCATTCGTCTTCGCATCAAGACTCGATGGGACAACACTACCACTCGTGCGCAAGCTGCTGCAACTCAAATGGGCACTGATGAGGAGCCCGTAGAGGAGGCTGATGAGGAAGGCCCTGGAAGATTTGCTCCTTTCTCCTCAGAGCCTTCTTGGGCTAAAAAGCTAAAGCAGAAGATGAAGGCACTTTTCTGCATGCAGGCTCAAGGTCAATACAGGGCTCATGTCACTGACAAGAAGACTCGCCAGCGTGACAAGAAGCTCTTGGCGGTCTACGGTGAGGATGTGTCGAATGGGTCCGAGGACAACATCACCCCTGAGGCAGCTTGGATGGCCCGTCAGGGGTACAAGTGGTCAGAGTCTGACGAGGAGCATCAGGAGGAGCAGCAGGAGTCTGATGACGAGTACGATGACTGAGTCTCTCCGGGGCTGCCACCCTTCTTGTGTCCTCTTTCCCCTTTGTGGTGTCTCGATGCCAAAGGGGGAGAGAGTGATTTGCGTCTTGTGCCAGTTGTTTCTTTTCGTTGGTCGAACTCTGCTTGTTTATTTGCGTGCTTTTGTGTCGTGTGCGTGAGACTATCGTATGGTGTAAGACATATGCTTCTCTATTGTTAAACTCGTCGTTATGTCTTTATTATTATATCGTGAGCAGTTAGTTTACTTTCCCTTGTTTATGTGCTCTGTTTTATATGAGGAGTATATTATGTGTAGAATATAGGGGGAGCACTGAACCTAGTATGTGTGTTGTGCAGTCCAAATCACACTCTTGTGTAGGCACACATCCAGGGGGAGCTCACCTATATTCTAGTATTTAGGATTGCATACTCTCTTATCTTATCACTGTGCAAATCCCGTATTGTCATCAATCCACCAAAAAGGGGGAGATTGTAAGGGCATAGTTCTCCCTAAGTAGTTTTGGTGATTGATGACAATGCATTTGCAGACTAATCGTGTGCTCTAAGCTCCTACAGGTATATCTCACTTAGGCACAAGACGATTGCTTGCCCCTCGGATTCGATGGAAGATGGTGATTTCTTTTTGCTCCCTGTCGGTGGCTTTGAGTAATAGGAAAGCCGTACTATTAAGAGGGGGTCCGTTTCGGAAAGGTTTGGGTGGAATCAACACATACACATCTTACTCTCACACCACCTTTCCCTTGCTTCTCTGGAGTTCCAACCGTTTCCTATCGTATATGCAAACCATGACTTCTTAACTAAAACATCTGCCTGGCAAGCGGTAGTACCGCTCCACAAGCGGTAGTACCGCACAGCAACATGGTAGTACCGCTTGACGACACGGTAGTACCGCACCAGTGGTAGTACCGCGTCTCCAGAGCGGTAGTACTGTGTGCCTGGCCCGGCACTGTATTAAGTGTAGAAGTAGGTGCGGAAGTAATTTTTTACTTCCGCATCCTATGCGGTAGTACCGCTTACTCCAAGCGGTAGTACTGCGTCGTGTTTTGCTACTACCGTATTTTCTGCGGATGTAGCCATGGATGTAATTTATTTCATCCGTGGCTGTCATCGCCTCACTTGTTTTTGCCTAGCGGTAGTACCGCTCCCAGAGCGGTAGTACCGCTCAGCAAGCGGTAGTACCGCAACTTACGTGCGGTACTACCGCTCTCTGCGGGCCGAAAACGGGCATAACGGTTGGATTAGCTCTCCCACTATATATAGGGGGTCTTCTTCCCCAAGAAGACTTACCTCTTCCCCCACATACTCCATTGTTGCTCCAAAGCTCCATTTCCGCCCGATCTCTCTCCCTAGCCAATCAAACTTGTTGATTTGCTCGGGATTGCTTCAGGAGGCATCGATCTACACTTCCACCAAGAGATATTTGATTCTCCCCACTAATCCCTTGCGGATCTTGTTACTCTTGGGTGTTTGAGCACCCTAGACGGTTGAGGTCACCTCGAAGCCTTATTCCATTGTGGTGAAGCTTCGTGGTTTTGTTGGGAGCCTCCAAGTTGTGGAGATAGCCCCAACCTTGTTTGTAAAGGTTCGGTTGCTGCCTTCAAGGGCACCACTAGTGGAATCACGGCACCTTGCATCGTGTGAGGGCGTGAGGAGAATACGGTGGCCCTAGTGGCTTCTTGGGGAGCATTGTGCCTCCACACCGCTCCAACGGAGACGTACTTCCCCTCAAAGGGAAGGAACTTCGGCAACACATCCTCGTCTCCACCGGTTCCACTTGTGGTTATTTCTTACCTTTACTTGTGCAAGCTTTACTTGTTTAACTCCTATAGCTTGCTTGTGTAGTTGTTATCTTTACTTTCCTTTAGTTGTCATCTTAGTAGAATATCTAGACAACTTACTTTGACGCTTAATTTAAAGTGGTTAATATAAGCTAAAATTTGTTAGTTGCCTATTCACCCCCCCCCCCTCCTAGTCAACCATATCGATCATTTCACCTGCTTTCCTCTACGAAGGGCCTATCTATTTAGTTTTATGTTGAGTCATCATCCTCTTATTAAAAAGCAGTAGTTTGAGAGCACCACTGTCATTTGCATGCATTGTTATTAATTTACATTAAGTATGACTGTGACTGGATCTCTTTTACCATGAATTACAATGTCTAGTAAGTCCTTGATCTTCAGAGGTGCTTTGCATTTATGTTTTGCGGCAAAAGAAAGGGCTAGCGAGATACCATCTCGTTATATTACATGATGATTGTTTTGAGAAAGTGTTGCCATCCGACGTTTATTATTATTGCTCGCTAGTTGATTATGCCATGATATGAGTAAACATGAGACCTAAATGTTATTGTGAATGTGGTTAGTTCATAATCTTTGCTGAAAACATGAATGTTGGCTTTACATATTTACAACAACAAGAGCAAACAGAGTTTGTAAAATTTTTCTTTATCACTTTTAGTTTGTCAACTGAACTGCTTGAGGACAAGCAAAGGTTTAAGCTTGGGGGAGTTGATACGTCTCCAACGTATCTACTTTTCCAAACACTTTTGCCCTTGTTTTGGACTCTAACTTGCATGATTTGAATGGAACTAACCCGGACTGATGATGTTTTCAGCAAAATTGCCATGGTGTTATTTTTGTGCAGAAATAAAAGTTCTCGGAATGACCTGAAAATCCACGGAGAATATTTTTGGAATATATAAAAAAATCTAGCAAAAGAATCAAGACCAGGGGCCCACACCCTATCCACAAGGGTGGGGGGCGCGCCTGCCCCCCTGGGCGCGCCCCCTGTCTCTTGCGCCCCCTGAGGCTCCACCGACCTCGACTCCAACTCCATATATTCACTTTCGGGGAGAAAAAACCAGAGAGAAGGATTCATCATGTTTTACGATACAGAGCCGCCGCCAAGCCCTAATCTCTCTCGGGAGGACTGATCGGGAGTCCGTTCAGGGCTCCGGAGAGGGGAATCTGTCGCCATCGTCGTCATTAACCTTCCTCCATCACTAATTCCATGATTCTCACCGCCGTGTGTGAGTAATTCCATCGTAGGCTTGCTGGACGGTGATGGGTTGGATGAGATTTACCATGTAATCGAGTTAGTTTTGTTAGGGTTTGATCCCTAGTATCCATTATGTTCTAAGATTGATGTTGCTATGACTTTGCTATGCTTAATGCTTGTCACTAGGGCCCGAGTGCCATGATTTCAGATCTGAACCTATTATGTTTTCATGAATATATGTGAGTTCTTGATCCTATCTTGCAAGTCAATAGTCACCTACTATGTGTTATGATCCGGCATCCCCGAAGTGACAATAATCGGGACCACTCTCGATGATGATCGTAGTTTGAGGAGTTCATGTATTCACGAAGTGTTAATGCTTTGGTCTGGTACTCTATTAAAAGGAGGCCTTAATATCCCTTAGTTTTAAATAGGACCCCGCTGCCACGGGAGGGTAGGACAAAAGATGTCATGCAAGTTCTTTTCCATAAGCACGTATGACTATATTCGGAATACATGCCTACATTACATTGATGAACTGGAGCTAGTTCTGTGTCACCCTATATTATAAATATTGCATGAGGAATCACATCCGACATAATTATCCATCACTAATCCAATGCCTACGAGGTTTTCACATATTGATCCTTGCTTAGTTACTTTTCCGCTGCCACTATTACAATTACTACAAAACTGCTACTGTTACTTTTGCCACCGTTACTTCCATACTACTTTGCTACTAAATACTTTGCTGCAGATATTAAGTCTTTCAGGTGGGGTTCAGTTGACAACTCAACTACTAATACTTGAGAATATTCTTTGGCTCCCCTTGTGTCGAATCAATATATTTGGGTTGAATACTCTACCCTCGAAAACTGTTGCGATCTGCTATACTTGTGGGTTATCACTCTTCCTCTTCTTCTTGAGCTTGAGGCATTGGAGCCTTGTTCTTTTCTGCAGCTGGAATGTTCCTTGTGTTTCTCTTGGGTGCAGACTTGGTGGCTTGAGCAGCAGCTTTGGGGGCAGTTTTGGACTTTGAAGGAGCAGCCCCGACTTAATAGCATCCCCCATCAGCTTCTAAGATTTAGATGCTGGTGCAGCAATCTCTTCTTCTTCATCATCATCACCATCATTTCTCATAGATGGCCACTCTGGATGTGGTTTTCCTAGCCCTTTTCTTAGTTCATGTTGGCTCATCATCTCTGGTTGCAATTGTGAACTGCATAGTTTCTTGAGTTGATGCTCTGGCTTTTGACATGAGCACTCTCTTGGCTGGAGCTTTCTTATTGAAACCAGGCTTGGTTGAAGCAAATGTGCCGTATTCCTTCCTAGCAACTTTCTTCTTTGAGGTGGCCTCATCAGCTACAAAGTCTTCATCCTATGAATCTGAAGTTTTTTCTTCCTTGACTTGGTAGCAGCCTTTGGAAGGTCACTGGGAGTGCTTCTGCTGCTCTCATAGTAGCTGGAGTTATTGGGACTAGAGCCCTCACTCAATTGTGCATGTTCCTCTGACCTGTTCTGACTGTCACTGCCTTCTAACATCTCTGAAACTGCAAGCTATCCCTGTGAATAGGTATAGATGAGATAGAGTGGATGAGCATCACAAAGCATAGCTGGTTTTGGAAATTTTTATTTGAAAAACTTAACTTTAGTTTTCTGCAGAATCCATTTTGGTGCTATCGAGTTTACCAATTCAGTGATACCGAAGCAAAGACAGAACCAAAACACTTGTTTCGGTAAGACCGAGGTAGTTTTGGTGGCTTCGAGTTGCTAGGGTTTCACTGAGCTGCTAGCTTCGGTCTCACCGAGTGATACAATTCGGTTGGACCGAGGTGTATAAGTGCAATGGCTTACAGCAACCCGGTGACACCGAGACTTGCAAATCGGTCGGACCGTGATGGGTTCGGCGGAGAACTAACCCTAAGTTTTTAGAAATCCATCTATTCTAAAGACTAGCTTTGCTGGATAAGAGGTTTGCAAATGTGTCAAGATCAATGGCAAGTTGTTTTGTGCATGAATTAGATTTGGAGAACACAAAACAAGCGAGTCGTACCCTAACTTGGTGACGATCTCCTACGACGGTGAGGGGCGGAGACGAATGCCCTCGGCGGCAATGCATTCCAACGGCAGGAGGCGGTTGGAGGCAACGGCGAAGATCCTTGGACTACAGCGGCGGCAGAGCTGGGGTGCGAGATTAGAACTGTTGGAGAAGTTTCCAAAAATTATGTCCGCGGGTTATATACCCAGATCTGTTGGTGGGACCGAGAAAACTTTTTCGGTGGCACCGAGATGCATTTAGCATTGGGCTGTTGCAACTCGGTTGGACCGAGACTTATTCAGTTTCACCGAGATACAAAAATTGATCAACCTAAATGATTCCGGTGGGACCGAATGAGATTAGTTGGTCTGACCAAAATGCATTTTGGAGGTTTTGGAAGTTAAGTCCTGATAAGTTCGGTGACACCGAGTGCTCCTCACTTGGTGGGTCCGATAGAGACTTGTTCGAACATTGTGATGTATAGCATGAATAGAGTTTGAGACGATAAAAGCATAGATAGCTAGAGGGAGTGCTTAGGCATTCTTGTCCATCCATTTGGCAAAAGGGAAAAAGAGCCAAACAATCAAAGCAACAAATGGATGTCCTCGAATGATTAAAATATGCAACCAACATGCTCACACAATAAAATGGCAAATGAAATATGTGGCAAAGCATGCACAAACATTCCAGCATCTATCAAGCAATTGGCGATGACTAGGTCATCTATATATGAGTATATTGACTTAGGAGTCAAATGAGAACATTTGATCATAGGTCATACTCATCATTTAAGCACAAGTGGGGTTACCACTTTTACATAAAGCATTGTTGTGTTCACACCATTAGAGTTGATTTAGCTCAATCTTTAGAGTGAAGCTCCCCCTAGATGTGATATGCCCCCTAAGAGGGATGAACTAACCTTGGGTTTTGTCGATGATGACTTCATGCAGATGTTGAAGATGTGGATGCTCAATGTTGATGTAGATCATTTGGAGCAATCCATTGGAGTGAGTTGCACTTTCAATACCTACACAGGTTAGTCCCACAAGGAACAAACAAAGATATCCATGGACATAGAGTGAATTGCACACAAGATGATGTCCATGAAAGCATTAGGTTACCTTGTCCCTTGTCTTACCATCAAGAGGGTTTGTGACTCCTTGAACTAGTGCAAGATGTGGAAGTTGTTTCCACTTGTCCTTGCTGAGATGATATGAGTGAAGTATGTTGGCGAAGTCACCCTCAAGAACTCTCTAGTTCTTCTTCTTCGGGATCCACATCAACTTGATGGGAATCCTTGGAGTTGTAGTAGAACTTGAGGTAGTCTTGGGAACCCACTTGACCAAGGCCTTAGGAGCTTCTTCAAATGCATAAATCTCTTCTTGAAGCTTGTCCTTGCCCTTTAGCTTGTGGTCTTGTGGTGGAAGATCATCTTGTGCTTGTGTCCCCTTGAAGGAAATAGGATCATACTTCTCTTATTGAGGAACATAATTGGTCTTGGGATATTGATCTTCTTCCCACTCAACTCCATTGGCATTGACCTTTCGTTCAAAACCAACACCTTGATTCTTCCAGTGCCTTCCTTGCTTGCGTACAATTTCCTCGAATTTCTTACTCTCGGCAAGGCTCTTGTATACACCTTTCTCTATAATTCCCTTCAATAAGCTATTTTCTTGCTTAAGTGTAACTTGGCTAAGAGACTCGTTAGTGCAATCAAGAGAACTACTAGAAGCAACATCATTGGATTTAGCATGATTATTGTTACTACTAGAGGAAGAATCTTTCTTGTTCTTGTTGCTATATTTTACTTGTGGCATGTAAGTAGACAAGAGTAAATGCTTGGCAATGTAAGAAGAACTTTTCTTACGAAGATCATCATTGATTGCTTTCAAGAACTCACGCTCTTGCTCTAGATTGAGCTTTTCAAAGCGTAGCTTCTCATGAGTCCTCAAAAGTTCTCGATGATCCTCTAAGGTAGTTTCATGAGCCAACTTGAGAGTGTTTAATTCTTTAGTTATACACTCAACCTTCTCCTTATCATTGTCATTCATTTTATCTTGATTAGCATGATTAATAGCAATTTCATCATAGGTTTCATCATAGGTTTCATCACTATTGCTACCAACAAGTAAATAATCATCTCTTAGCAAGTCATTATCATCGCTATTAAAATCAAGATACTCGGGGTGTGATACCTTAGGGCCTTTAGCCATGAAGCATCTTCCAATTCCTTCATTTGGTGAGTCAAATATGTCGTAGGAGTTGGATGACACAAGAACAATTCCGGCAACACCTTCATCTTGAGTATCTTCTGAGTTGGAGTGATAGCTTCTCTCAGAGTAGTTATCGGAGTCAGAACCGGATACCCATTCACCAACATGAGCTTGATGTATTCATCTTGTATAGCTCCTTGATGATTTGTCCTTCCTTTCCGAATATTTGCTTCTCCGAGAAGGTCTTCGTTCATAACAATCATCTCTACTCCTTCTGTCTCTTGGTGGTGAATCTTCTGTTCTACTCCTCCTTTTAGGTGAGTCTTCTCTTCTTTTGTGGGGAGCTGTACACTCATTGGAGTAGTGTTCGGGTCTTCCACAATTGTAGCAATTACGCTCACGGTAGAAGATTTTTTTTCATTGTAGGACCTTGACTTGGAACTTCTTTCTTTTCTTCTATTCTTGTAGAACTTGTTCAAGTTCTTCACCATTAAGCTCAATTCTTCATTGAAGACTTGTTTCTCACTTGATGATGTAGGAGCATCACATGAAGCTTTGTAAGCACCACTAGACTTGTTGTGAAGCTCTTCTTTATCCTTGAGTGACATCTCATGAGCAACAATTCTTTCAATGACTTCTGTTGGCTTGAGATCTTTGTAATTGGGCATCATTTGGATCAATGTGCACACGGTGTCATACTTTCCATCCAAGGCTCTTAGGGTCTTCTTGAAGATGAATCTATCGGTCATTTCTTCGCTTCCTAAGCCGGTAATCTCATTTCTGATGAGAGCAACCCTAGAGTACATTTCAGCGACACCTTCACCATCCTTCATCTTGAACTTGTCAAGTTGACTTTGAAGCACATCCAACTTAGATTCCTTGACGGAGTCGGTACCTTCGTGCATATCAATGAAAGTATCCCAAATTTCCTTTGCATTCTCAAGACGGGTGATTTTGTTGAATTCTTTGGGGCACAATCCGTTGAAGAGGATATCGCAAGCTTGAGCATTGTATTGCAACATCTTCAATTCTTCCATGGATGCTTCACGGTTTGGTTCCTTCCCATCAAATAATTCACCTTGCAAGCCAATACACACAATAGCCCAAACGGCGGAGTTATGTCCAAGAATATGCATTTTCATCTTATGCTTCCAACTAGCAAAATTTGTACCATCAAAGTAAGGACCTCTACGATGGTAATTTCCCTCGCTAGACGCCATACTCTCCTAGGTTGTGAAACCAAGGCTAGGATCACCAAAGCTATGGAAATCAAGGCAAATGGAGACCAAAGCTCTGATACCACTTGTAGGATCGAAAGTATGTCTAGAGGGGGGTAATTAGACTACTTGACCAAATAATAATCTTGCCTTTTCCCAATTATAATTCTTGGCAGATTTTAGCAACTTAGCACAAGTCAAGCAATCAACCTACACATGCAATTCTAAGAGTATAGCAGCGGAAAGTAAATCATTGCATATGAAGGTAAAGGGAGGGGTTTGGAGATTGCAAACACAAGTGTAGACACGGATGTTTTTGTCGTGGATCCGATAGGTGGTGCTATCGTACATCCATGTTGATGGAGACTTCAACCCACGAAGGGTAACGGCTCCGCGAGTCCACAGAGGGCTCCACCCATGAAGGGTCCATGAAGAAGCAACCTTGTCTATCCCACCAAGGACTTGCCTCACTAGGGTAGATCTTCATGAAGTACACGATCTCCTTGACCTTACAAACTCCTTGGTTCAACTCCACAATCTTGTCAGAGGCTCCCAAGTGACACCTAACCAATCTACGAGACACCACTCTCCAGAAGGTAATAGACGGTGTGTTGATAACGAACTCCTTGCTCAAATTCTTCAAATGATAGTCTCCCCAACACTCAAACAGCTCCTCACATATTTGGATATGGTGGAAGAAGACATTGAGTGGAAAGCAACTTGGGGAAGGCTAGAGAACAAGATTTATGTGGTAGGAATGGAATATCTTGATCTCAACACTTGAGTAGGTGGTTCTCTCTCAGAAAATGAGTAGTGGAAGTGTAGGCTTGTTCTGATGGCTTTCTTCACGAATGAAGAGGGGTGGAGGGGTATATATAGCATCCACACAAAATCCAACTGTTACACACATTTTTGCCAACTCGGTGGGACCGATTTAGTGAACTCGGTCTGACCGAAAGGTTCAAATATGTGAATGTTAGGAATCTCGGTGGGACCGACCAGGACATCTGGTGGGACTGAAAGCTAGGGTTAGGTCATGAGAGAGTTGGCAAGCTAAACTCGGTATGACCGATTAATGAACTCGGTATTATCGAAATAAATTAACCTGTAACAGAGAGCTTACAGAACCAACTCGGTGAGAACGAAAGCCTATATCGGTGAGATCGAAACGTTAGGGTTTGTGGCTCTGGCTAAGTCAAAGGAAACTCAGTGGGACTGGATATGAAAATCAGTGAGTCCGAGTTTGGCATTTTGGTTTTGACTTGTTTGGACTGGAGAGGTTGTGTGAGGGTTTTGGAGCATATCATCAAGCATTGGCTTTCCTAAGGACTCAATGTGATCTTGGATCACTAAAAGTGAAAAGGTAGAGTCTTGAGCTTTTTCCAAACTTGCTTCCTTAGCTTTTGAGGGGTCCACATCTCCACAATAGCCATGCCATTCATTGAACTTTCCTGAAATATTTAGCTTGAGGAATCATTAGTTCAATGAGCTATATGTTGTTATAAATTACCAAAACCACCCGGGGATTAGTTGCACTTTCACTTCGCCAAAGAAATAGAAGAGCCCAGAGCTTGGAACGTGGACCTGCTCCTCAAGTTTTATACTTAGAATAAAAAGTCTCCTTTGTTTTCCTGAATGGACTTAGATGAATAAAAGTCTTACTTTTCCTATATATCATTTAGTTCGGCCTACAGTCATGTTTTCACTCAGGTGACTAAATGCATTCGGAAACTAACACACACCAAGTGGTTGTAGGAGAGGAGCTTAGCCGCGAACTAGTTTGCGCCTAAGTTAAACGATAATCCGAGTGAGGACATGCTCCACACTCAGGGGATCAGCCGCGAACCAGTTTTTGCCTAAGCTAAAAGACAATCATAGTGTGGACATGCTCCACACTCGGGGGCTCAACCGTGGACCAGCTTTCTCCTGAGTTAAAAGACAATCCAAGTGAGGACATGCTCCACACTCGGGGGCTCAGCCGTGAACCAGCTTTCACCTGATTAATAAAATCCGAGTGAGGACATGCTCCACACTCAGGGGCTTAGCTGCAAACGAGTCTTCACCTAAGTTAGAAAACAATCCGAGTGAGGACATGCTCCACACTCGGGGGCTTAGTTGTGAACCAGGTTTGCCAAAATACAAATAATATCGAGCAAGGACATGCTCCGCACTCGGGGGCTCAGCCACGAAATCGGCTTTCGCCAGAGACAAATAAAAGCTCAAAAGTTTCCAAACCAAAGAGTTCAATCCGTTCGAATGTTCCAACCGAAACTAAAGCGAGCGCGAAGCCCATCATAGTATATGGTTACATCAACCACCCGGCATTCCAGGGCAAATTTAAGCGAGTTTTTTAAGCATCAGGCTAAGGGTTGGCCGGCTCGACGAAAGTCTCTAAGTCGATCCCATTGGTAATGCGCATGGCAGCCTTGGCGAATGTCTCCATGAAGTCCTCGAACTTGAGCTTCTTGATGTTAGCCACTCGGAGGTTCTTCAGTTTCTCCTCGTCCACGTCCTTGCAGTGGACCCGGACAAGTGACAATGACACATGTCCGCCACTCCGAGCTGCCGACTTCTTCCATGCTTGCACTTGAGCGGGAATCTCATTCAGTCGAGTCATGATTGACTCTAGGTCCATCTAGGCCTTCTTGCCGGGCTGCAACTCCTTATCAATCCGCTCTATGGCGCCCCTCCCCCGAAGTATATAGCCCAAGCAACTCTCCAAACGGTCCTCCAGACGCAGGACGGCAAGGGTTGCCTTGTCATCAATGGTGGATCTTCATGGGTTCAGGTCCCTCTCGATCCTCTCCGTCTCCAGCTATTCGTTATAGCAATGCTTTGTTTGGGAGAAACAATTCGCAAATGATTAATTGAAGAAAACCACTCGGCCAAAGAAATTCCACTCGGACAAGAAGGGGCTTACCGACAAGCTTCTCATACATCTCCGTCTAGAAATCTTCAACGTATCGCTCCAACGTGTTCTTCTTCTCGTTCACGGACTTCTTCTCCTGCCCAAAGGTGTTGGTTTGGTCCTTGTATTTCTTCTCCCAGTCGGATGATTCACCCTTTGCAATAGTAACAACAGTCTTGAGGGTCTCTATCTCCTTCTCCAGCTTGCCGACTGACGCCAGCTTCTCCTCGGCAAGTTTGGTCTCGGTCCGAGCTTCCTTCTGAGCTAGCGCCAGATCCTTATCCTTGTTCTCTAGAGCCTGCTTCATGGTTTCTAAAGAAATAGAAGTCATGAGCCTCTTAACGAGTTCAGAGTTCTCACTACGAACATCTATTGGAGCGGATTGACTCGGGTAAAGGGAGGAAATGATATGTAATAATCAGTCGGGAGAAACGCCTTACCTCCCATGATCCTCTTCTCTTGGTTCAGTCGAGCGTTCTTGTGCTTCTCTGTATCCAAATCCACCAGGAGCAATGTCACCTCCTTCTCTAGGGCGGCGTAGTGGGATACCAGCTCGAAGGCCCTCTACACCATGCAAAGGATAATACATTAGAAAGACATGGAAACGATCAATATATATTGTCACTCGGTCGATCTCCGAGTCTCCGATGAAGAAGATTGAGGACAAGAACACCCTGGTCTTGCTTCACTTGGCTGACCCCCGAGTCAGCCATGAAGAAGATTGAGGAAAAAAACACCCTAGTCTTGCTTCACTCGGTTGGCCCCCGAGTCAGCCATGAAGAAGACTGAGGACAACAACACCCTGGTCTTGCTTCATTTGGCTGAACACCGAGTCAGCCATTAAGAAGATTGAGGACAACAACACCCTAGTCTTCCTTCATTTGGCTGACCCCAGAGTCAGCCATGAAGAAGATTGGGACAACAACAACCTAGTCTTTCTTCATTCAGCCGGCCTCCGTGTCAGCAATGAAGAAGATCCTATCTCATCATAATACCACCTTGGTCAGACGAGTACGGACGAGAGCCACATGACAGTTCTAAAAGACTACTACCAGTCGCCCGCAATCGGAAGTAGCCTTAGGGACTACACCCAGCGGGTTCACTCAGCGTGCTCCGCTGGAAGGCGACTCGTGTTGATGGGATAAGCTAAAAAGGAGGCAATCGCCCAACGGGCGAAGAGGCCACAATTCTAAGACTACCACCGAATGCTTCCAGTCAGTGGTAGCCTCGAGGAATACACCTACTGGGTGCACTCAGTGTGCCCCTACTAGATCACAATCACTCGGAAACATCACGGCTAAACCTGAGTGAAAGCAACTACAAAAAAACACAAATCAGTTCTAAGACTCCTGCGGACTGCTTCCAGTAAACAGGAGCCTCGGGGACTACACCCAGTGGGTGCACTTAGCATGACCCCACTGGACTAAAAACACCCGGTGGGTGTGCCCTGTGCAAACCCACTCACCAGAATCTTTCTCAGAACGGAAACCAAAAGAGAAGTAACTTCGATTGCAAATTTTACTCACAATAATACTTGCTCCGACGTTGGCCTGCATCGCCTCAGTGGCGTCATAAGCATCCTTCACTCGGCTACACATCAAACACACCTAGATCAAGGCCTCCTTCCTTGCCCTTACATGGTCTTCTAGGACATGGTACATGGGGAAAGCAGTGGCAAGGATCGACAGAGACACTGATGCAGGCCTCGGAGCCGGAACCACCACGGCTGTGGGCGGTGGCCTCCTCAGAGGAGTTGGCGTAGGCCTCGCAATCGGGACCACTGTGGTCATGGACGCTGAGCTGCCTTGGGCCAGAGGACTCGACCCCGTGGCTTTCACGGCGGCCTTCGCCGAGGGAGCACGATCCACTCGACGAGGGAAGGCCTCTTGCATGGTCACGTCGGCACCCAACGCCTTTTCCTTGCCCCCTGGTTTGGGTGAGTCGGGTCTCTCTTCTTCATCCAACTAGATGATCTCAGGTGGATCTCAACGAATAAACGGACCAGAAAAATCAGCGAAGAATAGTCGGAAGAGATTTGGCCGTCATGATCAGTCGACACGAAAATACCTTTGGAAGTGGCGGCGAGTCGATGTCGCCCTGGTCCTGCTTGTGAGCATGCGAGTCCGGTAATGTCGTCGAGGTGTCGTTGCTACAAAGATCAAACAACACTCGATGGTCGGCCGATTTGATACAATAACATACAAAGAACTGACAAGAATACTTACGTGGAGGCCATGGGTACTGTCACCCGGATCCGGGGCACCGCAACCTTCCGAGGCTTGGGTACGTTGGGTTGCTTGGGCTATTTTTTAGCGGAACTCCCCACCTCTGCGCGTGAGCGCTTCGAGCTGCGGGTCGCCCACCCCGAAGCAGTCAGTTGTCGAGCTCCCCCTGCCTTGCCACTTGGATCGTGCAGCGCCTTCGGATGGGATTCCTTGGGGGCATCCTACGACGGGGAGGATTCAGCTTTCGTACCTTCCTCGGAGCTCTCATCCTCGTCGCTTTCCTCTTCATCATCGTTGTCATCAGACTCCTCCGAGTAGTGGCGCTCGGTGTCACTCGCCACGTCCTCAGGCGGCCAGTCAACCACCAAAATGTTAGAGATCATATTCTATAAATCCTGAAGGGTGAATTCATCGCAACATCAAAATCAGGCACGCGAAGAATAATACATGTACAATCCGATTGAACATCGTATACGTACCTCCAGGGGCTGCATGTCCTTGGAGTATGGGGGCACCCTCCTGGCCCCCCTCGGGGTGCCTCGAGCGCAAGTGATTTCTTGGATCTTTGCCCCCACGTCCTTCTCAGTGAGGTCTTTCGGATGCACCTAAGTGGGGTCACCCGGCCCTTCATACATCCACATCGGGTGAGCCCTGGCCTACAGCGGCTGGATCCGCCGAGTGAGGAACGTCTATAGCAGATCCATCTCGTTCACGCTGGCATTCATGAAGCTGACGAGGGTGATAGCCAAGATGCCGATATCCGCCTTCTCCTCCTTCGTCAACGAAAGGAACTCTGGAGCTTATGTCACTTATAGCTACGTCGGTATTTCCCCAAATAGGAAGGGATGATGCAGCACAATGGCGGTAGGTATTTCCCTCAGATGTGAAACCAAGGTTATCGAACCAGTAGGAGAACCAAGCAACACAACGTAAACATCACCTGCACACAAATAACAACTTCTCGCAACCCCACGTGTAAAAGGGGTTGTCAATCCCTTTCGGGTAACGGACGTGAGAGAGATATAAATATTGGTAGATTGGTTGATAAATAAGATAAATTGCAGCAAGGTCTTTTTGGGGTTTTGGTTTAATAGATCTGAAAATAAATGCAAACAAAAAATAGATCGCAAAGGAAAATAATATGAGAAAGAAGACAGGGGGCCATAGATTTCACTAGTGGCTCCTCTCAAGAAAATAGCAAACGGTGGGAAAACAATTACTGTTGGGCAATTGATAGAACTTGAAATAATTATGACGATATCCAAGCAATGATCATTATATAGGCATCACGTCCAAGATTAGTATACTGACTCCTGCCTGCATCTACTATTATTACTCCACACATTGACCGTTATCCAGCATGCATCTAGTGTATTAAGTTCATGGAAAAATGGAGTAATGCATTAAGAACGATGACATGATGTAGACAAGATCCATTTATCTATGGCATTAGATATGGATCTCGTCATTTTATCCTTAGTAGCAATGATACATACATGTCGGTTCCCTTTCTGTCACTGGGATCAAGCACCATAAGATCGAACCCACTGCAAAGCACCTCTTCCCATTGCAAGATAAATAGATCAAGTTGGCCAGACAAAACCCAAATATCGGAGAAGAAATATGAGGCTATGAGCAATCATGCATAAAAGAGATCAAAGAAACTCAAATACTTCCACGTATATAAAAAGATAGATCTAATCATAAACTCAAAGTTCATTGGATTCCAACAAACACACCGCAAAAAGAGTTACATCATATGGATCTCCAAGAGACCATTGTATTGATAATCAAAAGAGAGAGAGGAAGCCATCTAGCTACTGACTACAGACCCGTAGGTCTACAGAGAACTACTTAAGCATCATCGGAGAGGCACCAATGGAGGTGGTGAACCCCATCCGAGGTGGTGTCTAGATTGGATCTGGTGGTTCTGGACTCTGCGACGGCTGGATGAATATTTCGTCAACTCCCCTAGGGTTTCTGGAATATATGAGTATCTATAAAGCAAAGAGGTGGTGCGGGAGGCCACCGAGATGGGCACAACCCACCTGGGCATGCCAGGGGGCCTGGCACGCCCTGGTGAGTTGTGCCCCCCTCGGGGCACCCCCCAGGTGCAGCTCTGGCCCATCAGGTGTCTTCTGGCCCATAAAAATTCTGCGAAAAGTTTTGCGGTGTTTGGACTCCGTTTGATATTGATTTCCAGCGATGTAAAAAACATGCAGAAAACAACAACTGACACTTGGCACTATGTCAATAGGTTAGTACCAAAAAATGATATAAAATGACTATAAAATGATTGTAAAACATCCAAGAATGATAATATAATAGCATGGAACAATCAAAAATTATAGATACGTTGGAGACGTATCAGCATCCCCAAGCTTAACTCCTGCTCGTTCTCGAGTAGGTAAGTGATAAAAACAGAATTTTTGATGTGGAATGTTGCCTATCATGTCATATCATAATCTTTTCTTTATAGCATGGACATTTGGAATTTATATGGTTCAAAGCAATAGTCTAGTTTTGACATAATAATTGAGATACTCAAGCATATCAATAAGCAACCATGTCTTCCAAAATATCAATGCTAAAATAAGTTATCCCTAGCCCATCATGCTCAACCATTGATCCATTCATGAAACACACTCGCATATTAGTTACACACAATGCTCAAGTACGATCATAGTGTTTCCTAGTTGGTGCTTGTAAGAGAAGATGGAGACTCAAATTCAAAAATAAAAATTGCGTAAGTAAAAGAAAGGCCCTTCGCAGAGGAAGTAGGGATTTGTAGAGGTGCCAGAGGTCAAAGCTGAAATTGAGAGATAATTTTTTTGGGAGGTATACTTTTCCCACCAACAAGAACGACTTGAGGTTCCCAAAACTTTCCATGCTAGATATATCATAGGCGGTTCCCAAATAGAAAATAAAGTTTATTCCTTTTCCACAAAACTTTCACAAGCCATGGCTAGCCAAATCCATGGTTGCCTTCCATACCAACACTTTCCAAGCATGAAACGAATAATCTCGTAAGCGAACATTGAGCACAAATAATACCGAATAATGCACAACAAGTAAGATATAATTTCATTGCATAATTATAGACTTTCGTGCTTGCATAGGGAATCACAAACTTTAACACTAATATTCTTACTAAAGCATACTTACTCATTAACATGACTCACATATCATATCATCGTGCCTCAAAACTATTACAAGGAATCAAGTTTATTTTGTCCAATGATCTTCATGAAAGTTTTTATTATATCCTTCTTGGATATCTATCACTTTGGGACTAATTTTTATGTGTTGCTTTTGATAAGCTCAAACAAATATAAGTGAAGATCATGAACAAAAATTTTCTTCATTCTCTCAAAATAATATAAGTGAAGCAAGAGAGAATTTATTTAAAATTTACTAACTATCAAATAAATCTAAGTGAAGCAAGAGAGTATTTCTTCAAAAATACAAAGCACGCCGTGCTCAAAAAGATATAAGTGAAGCACTAGAGCAAGTCCATTGCTCATAAATTTTTTAGTGAAGCATAGAGAGCAATTCTAGCAAGTCATGACATAATTTTGCCTCTCTCAAATAAGTGTGTACAGAAAGGATTGATGACTTAAAAAGAAAAACAAAACAAGAAAAGACTCATATCATACAAAACGCTCCAAGCAAAACACATATCATGTGATGAATAAAAATATAGTTTTGAGTGAAATATAGATAGTTGTTGGAAGAAAGTGGGGATGCCACTCGGGGGCATCCCCAAGCTTAGTTGGTTGCTCATTTTTGGATAATAGCTTGGGATGTTGGGGCATCCCCAAGCTTGGGCTCTTCCATCCTTCCTTCATCCATCGTAAGATAACCCAAAACTTGAAAACTTCAATCACACAAAACTCAACAAAACCTTCGTTAGATCCGTCACTATAAGAAAGCAAATCACTACTATAAGTATTGTATCAAACGAATTCATATTTGGTTTTTGTATTATATCTACTGTATCCCAAATTTTCTATGGCAAAAACTCATCAAAGAAAACCATAGAGCCATCAAAATAAGCACACAACACAAAGAAAACAGAATCTGTCAAAAACAGAACAATCTGTAGTAATCTGGAAGTTTCGAATACTTCTGGAACTCTAAAAATCTTGAAAAAATAGGGTCACGTGGGAAATTTGTATATTAATCTTCTGCAAAAAGAATCAACTAAAAAACACTTTTTCTGTTAAAATGAGGTATTTTTTTTCTCGTTAGCGCAAAAGTTTCTGATTTTTTAGCAAGATCAAATCTACTAACACCCAACGTGTTCCTAAGGCTTAGCTTGGCACAAACCTTTATTCAAACCACAAAAACACATCTCAACAGAGATATTAAAGGTTTTTTTATTGAAAACAGCAAGGAAATCAAAAAGCAAAAAGATACAAGTTGGGTTGCCTCCCAACAAGTGCTATCATTTTACGCCCTTAGCTAGGCATAATACCAAGATTTCAAGTATTGTCATCCTTGTTGGATGTTCCATAAGATGCCCTCATTATAAATTCATAAGGCAACTTGATCTTGGTTATAGGGAAGTGTTACATGCCCTTTCTCAAGGGAAATTGGAATTTAATATTCCCTTCTTTCATGGCAATCATCGTGCCAATAGTGCGCAAAAACGGTCTACCAAGTATAATAGGGCAAGACAGATTGCAATCGATATCAAGAACAATAAAGTGTATGGGTACATAGTTCCTATTTGCAACAATAAGAACATCATCAATCCTTCCCAAAGGCTTTTTAATAGTGGAATCCGCCAAATGCAAATTAGGAGAGCAATCTTCAATATTGGTAAGACCAAGAACATCGCAAAGAGATTTTGGAATAGTGGAAACACTTGCACCCAAATCACACAAAGCAAAACACTCATAATTTTTAATTTTCATTTTGATGGAAGGTTCCCATTCATCATGCAACTTTCTAGGAATTGATATCTCTAATTCCGACTTATTATCTAAAGCTTTTATCATAGCATCAACAATATGTTTAGTAAAAGCTTTATTTTATTCATAGGTAGGGTGAATTAATCATGGATTGCAACAAAGAAATACAGTCAATCAAGGAACAACTATCATAATTAAAGTCTTTGTAATCCAAGATAGTGGGCACTTCACTAGCTAAAGTCTTGACCTTTCCAAACCCACTTTTATCAAATTTCTCAACAAGATTTTCACCCTCCAAAATATTGGGACGGCTTCTACCTAAAGTTGACTCTTCTTCGGTCCCTTTATCATTAAGTTGAACTTTACTAAACAAAGAATCAATGGAAGAAACACCAATCATTTTAATTTCTTCATCATTTTTATAAAAGCAATCACTAGAAAACGCATTTTCTAAAAATACTCGTTTAGCTCTAAGCATGGCGATTCTTTTCTTACTTTCATCCACAGAAACATAAAGAGCTTTAATTTATTCTTCAACTTTAGGCACAAAAAATTTCAACTTGAGATTTTCCACATCATGAGAAATCATATCAATACTCTTAGACATATCATCAATCTTATTCAATTTTTCTTCTATGGAAGCATTGAAAACTTTTTGAGTATTGATAAATTCCTTAATATTATTCTCTAGATCAGAGGTATTCCTATTATTATTGTAAGATTTATTTGCATAGGAATTACCATAATTATTAGAGGAATTACTAGGAAAAGGCCTAGGATTAAAATTACCTCTATAAGCATTGTTGTTAAAATTGTTTCTAGAGATAAAGTTCACATCTATTGCATCACTAGTTTGCTCAGTCAAGGTAGACAAAGGCATATCATTAGGATCAATAGGAGCATTTTTACTAGCAACCATTTTCATAAGAGCATCAACTTTTTCATTCAAAGAATCAATCTCAACCGCATTAATCTGTTTGCTTGTCAGCGCCCTTTCGGTATGCCATTGCGAATAATTCCTCATAATATTATGAAGCAATTTGGTGGCTTCACCCAAAGTGATTTCCATAAAAGTGCCACCAGCGGCGGAATCCAAAAGATTTCGAGAAACAAAACTCAATCATGCATAAAAAAATGTATGATCATCCAAATATTTAACCCATGAGTTGGGCAATTCCTTAGAATCATTTTCATCCTTTCCCAGGATTGTGCAATATGCTCATGATCAGGTTGCTTGAAATTCATGACCTGGGTTATGAGGGATATAATTTTTGCGGGCGGAAACTATTTAGTGATAAAAGCATCTTTGCATTTGTTCCAAGAATCAATGCTATAGCAAGGTAATGAAGAAAACCAAAATTTTGCATGATCTCGCAAAGAAAACGGAAATAATTTCAATTTCACAATATCATTGTCCACATATCTTTTCTTTTGCATATCACATAATTCCATGAAGTTATTGAGATGGGACGCGGCATCCTCATTGGGAGTGCCGGAAAATTGATCTTTCATGATAAGATTCAACAAAGCAGTATTAATATCACAAGTCTCTGCACTAGTGGCGGGAGGAGCAATCCGAGTGCCAATAAAATCATTGTTGTTGGTATTGGAAAAATCACACAACTTAGTGTTCTCTTGCGTCATTTTTGAGCAATTGTAAACAAGAACACAAGTGGCGATAGATCCGGTCGGAAGAATGGCAAATGGAAAAGATGTCGAATAAAAACGGCAAATGTTTGTGAAGTGGGGGAGATGAAAACGAGAGGCAAATGGCAAATAATGTAATTGCGAGGAGATGAGATTTGTGATTAGGAACCTGGTATATGTTGAAGGTGCTCCCCGGCAACGGCACCAGAAATTCCTTTTGATGTCGCTTAAAGCTACGTCGGTATTTCCCCAAAGAGGAAGGGATGATGCAGCACAGCAGCGGTAGGTATTTCCATCAGATGTGAAACCAAAGTTATCGAACGAGTAGGAGAACCAAGCAACACAGCGTAAACAACACCTGCACACAAATAATAACTTCTCGCAACCTGACGTGTAAAAGGGGTTGTCAATCCCTTTCGGGTAACGGACATGAGAGGGATATAAATATTGGTAGATTGGTTGATAAATAAAATAAATTGTAGCAAGGTATTTTTGGGTTTTTGGTTTAACATATCTGAAAATAAATGCAAAGGAAAAATATATCGCAAAGGCAAATAATATGAGAAAGAAGATCCGGGGCCGTAGGTTTCACTAGTGGCTTCTCTCGAGAAAATAGCAAACAGTGGGAAAACAATTAATGTTGGGCAATTGATAGAACATCAAATAATTATGACGATATCCAGGCAATGATCATTATATAGGCATCACGACCAAGATTAGTAGACCGACTTCTGCCTGCATCTACTACTATTACTCCACACATCGACCGCTATCCAGCATGTATCTAGTATATTAAATTCATGGAAAACGGAGTAATGCATTAAGAACGATGACATGATGTAGACAATATTTGTTTATCTATGACGTTAGATATGGATCTCATCGTTTTATCCTTAGTAGCAATGATACATACATGTCGGTTCCCTTTTTGTCACTGGGATCAAGCACCGTAAGATCGAACCCACTACAAAGCACCTCTTCCCATTGCAAGATAAATAGATCAAGTTAGCCAGACAAAACCCAAATATCAGAGAAGAAATACGAGGCTATAAGCAATCAGGCATAAAAGATATCAAAGAAACTCAAATACTTTCATGGATATAAAAAGATAGATGTGATCATAAACTCAAAGTTCATCGAATCCTAACAAACACACCGCAAAAAGAGTTACATCATATGGATCTCCAAGAGACCATTGCATTGATAATCAAAAGAGAGAGAGGAAGCCAACTAGCTACTGACTACGAACCTGTAGGTCTACAAAAAACTACTCACGCATCATCAGAGAGGCACCAGTGAAGGTGGTGAACCCATCCGAGATGGTGTCTAGATTGGATCTGGTGGTTCTGGACTCTACGGCGGCTGGATGAATATTTCGTCGACTCCCCTAGGGTTTCTGTAATATCTGAGTATTTATAGAGCAAAGAGAGGTGCGGGAGGCCACCGAGGTGGGCACAACCCACCTGGGCACGCGAAGGGGCTGGCATGCCCTGGTGGGTTGTGCCCCCTCGAGGCACCCCCCCCCCCCCAGGTGCAGCTCTGTCCCAGCAGGTGTCTTCTGGCCCATAAAATTTCTCCGAAAAGTTTCGCGATGTTTGGGCTCTGTTTGATATTGATTTCCTGCGATGTAAAAAACATGCAGAAAACAGCAACTGGCACTTGGCACTATGTCAATAGGTTAGTACCAAAAATGATATAAAATGACTATAAAATGACTCTAAAACATCCAAGAATGATAATATAACAACATGGAACAATCAAAAATTATAGATACATTGGAGACGTATCAGGAGCCCGCACCCTCTCCGCCGAGTACGGAGGAAGGCCTGACTGGTTGTTGGCCCCGGGGACGTCTTTGTAGAACCAGGTTCTTACCACCCCTTAACTGAGTCGGGGACACTCATTTTGGGGAAGGCGCTACCGCCCCTGAGCTGGATGCCCAGGCCCCAGCAAATCTGGGTGACCTGGATCTTCTCACTAGTCGACGAGTCCTACTTGGTGGCCATCGACCGACAAGTGAAAATATGCTTGAACAGGCCCTAGTGGGGATGGCAACCGAGGAAGTTTTCGCAAAGAGAAATGAAAGCCGAAAGGTAGAAGATAGCATTGTGAGGAAGACGGTGGAGCCGCACACCGAAATAGTCAAGAAACGCTCGGAAGAAAGGGTGGGGATGCATTGAGAAACATCTCTCGATGTGAGTGACCAGAAGGACGTGTTCATCCTCCAGCGGTGCCGGCTGGACCTCCCCCGCCACCGGGCGACGCCATCCGTCCTACAGGCATAGCCCCTCCACGGCAAGCTCCTCCAACTGCCTGGCCAAGATGCACAAGGGGATCCAATCCCTGGACGCGCCCCC
Source organism: Secale cereale (assembly GCA_902687465.1). Lineage (NCBI taxonomy): Eukaryota > Viridiplantae > Streptophyta > Magnoliopsida > Poales > Poaceae > Secale > Secale cereale. Next base: position 212,543,883 of record LR738709.1, on the reverse strand, counting down.
TGCTGCCGCGCCCTAGCCCGAGGAGAAAGCTTTCCCGACCTTCCTCGCCTTCTCTGCCTTGGCCATGGAGTCCTTCGCCATGGATTTAGTCGTCCTACGCTCGAGTGAGGAGAAAAAATGGAGGTGTCGAGAAGGAGAGAAGGGGATCTGGAGGCCTGACCCCAACCCCCCTAATTCTTTTATATCTCACACATAATCACGCACCGGATCTCACTCCGCTGATCTCTAAATCAACGATGCACACAACGAAGCGGTACGCAGGGAAACTACGAAATGCGGAGGATTTAGCACGTGAAAATCGAGGAGTCGCGCCCCTACTTTCCCCACTAGCGCACGCCGTTACCGCTTCCACGCGCGCACGCGAGAATTCAAATCCCGGGATTTCCAGGACGGATCGACCCGATTGATCTCCCATGATTCCTTTCCTAAATGACGTTTGTCAGTCCGACTGACCACCCTCCGCAGGGACCCGTGCACTCGACCGTGCTAAACACCTGACTGAAGTCCTCTTCAGGATCGTTATGAGGAGAGCTTTACGCCCCTCCGCGGGTTGACTTGGTCCTTTCATTAGGATCCAAGATGCATGACTCGTAAATCTGGACTTGTAGACGACCTACGCTGGCGTTCCCCGGGGATAAGGAGTGGCACCTCTCCGGAGGGTCAGACCACGCGCCGGCGTTGCCACTTGAGTTATAATGGCATGCTCTCACTCGGGCCTCAAGTCCATCTCCTCCGAGAGACATGCGAATGCAACCAGGTTTTTCTTGGCGATCAACAATACCCGGACACCTGGAAAAACGTGTAATCCAGAATCCATTGTGTTTTCGTCCGAGGGACAACGGGCCACGACTCGAAAATGTATTCCGAGTGCCCTTGTGGCATTCAAACTTAACCCAAGGATCGACTCGCTTGTCCTACGAAACCTCAACCGATCCAGGGGCTAATGATGAGGTCACCTATTCACGGTAGGGTCAAGGACTCATCATATGGGAACCACATGGGGCCCCACACCACTGAGGGTAGGTCCATGTACCATACCAACATTCGAATGCTTATACCAGGAAGTCCACTTGGACGCCTCGACATTACTCGGACGACCACCTGTCACTCGGCTGACTAATCACCACTCGGACCAAGGAGGTGAAGGGACGGCGTGGGAGGTGCAATGGTCGAGGAATCCTAAATCATCCATTAAACAGAGGCAAGGCTCCTGTTACCTATAACTGTCGTGGTAGAGGCTCGTTACACCTGTAACTAACACATTCAATGTGTTGGGGAACGTAGTATTTCAAAAAAATCCCTACGATCATGCAAGATCTATCTACTAGAAGCATAGCAACAAGAGGGAAGATTGTGTGTACGTACCCTCGTAGACCAAAAGCGAAAGCGTCTACTGACGCGGTTGATGTAGCCGAACATCTTCGCTATCCAACCGATCCAAGTACCGAACGTACGACACCTCCGCGTTCAGCACACGTTCAGCTCGATAACGTCCCACGAGCTCTTGATCCAGTTGAGATTCACGGGAGAGTTTCGTCAGCACGACGCCGTGGTGACGGAGATGATGAAATTACCGGCGCAGGGCTTCGCCTAAGCACTGCAACGATATGACCGAGGTGCGTTTCTGTGGAGGGGGGCACCGCTGTCGGTGTGAAAACCGGCGGATCTCGGGTAGGGGGTCCCGAACTATACATCTGAGGATCGATGGTAACAGGAGGCTGGGGACACGATGTTTACCTAGGTTCAGGCCCTCTAGATCGAGGTAATACCCTACTTCCTGCTATATTAATATTTATGAATATGAATACAAGAGTTGATCTACCTCGAGATCGTAATGGCTAAACCCTAAGTCTAGCCTGTGGAGATATTATGATTCTGTTCTAGCCTCTACGGACTGAAACCCTTCGGTTTATATATACACCGGGGGGACCTAGGGTTTGTACATGTTATCTTGCAGAGGAAGGAAAATCTACACCCGAACCTAAAACTTGCCGTTACATGAATACATGAGTCCTATCCGGATACGAGAGATAATCTTCTGTAATAATCTTCACGGCCCACCAGTCCGGCCCACCAGGAGTTTGTCCGGTCACATGAGGACCCCCGATCCAGGACTCCCTCAGTAGCCCCTGAACCTGTCTTCGATGACGATGAGTTCGGCTTCCGTATTGTCTTCGGCATTGCAAGGTAGGTTCCTTCTTCCGAATATATCTTCTGCAAAAAGGCGTATTGTGTTCAGCTCTGCAAGATTAGTACAACCCTTAGCCTCGAAGGCAAGGCCCTTAAAACAAATTGAATAGTGTGTCTCTACTGATAACTTTTGGGTGAAGCATCGCGTCCAACCCACTAACACATTGAATCATTTTATTTGGTCCTAGTTTTGCGTTTTGAGGTATATCCTCATTGACACGTCCCATCAGAATAGAGATCATGCCCGCTTATTGTGGGATCCTTATCAATGTGACGTGAGCACCCACGCCGCGCATTACGCACAACCGTTTTGGGAACCGGCGAGGTTTATGGCTAAAGTGGGGGGGACGTTCTGTATTCGCAGCGTTATAAAAGGACATCGATCCCTTTCATCAGCCCCACGCCTTCCTCAAGCTCGAGCTCTCCAATCTCCCTAGCCCCAGCACTCTCATCTCCTGCGCACACTGATCCTCGTTCCTCAACCACAACTCCCCTTCCCAGCGATGGCTGGATCCGGTGCCAGGGGCAAGTGGGAAGCTTCCATGGTCACTGGAAAGACCATGGCGGATGTCAAGAGCGCACGCTATCCGCCACCGACATCGTGCACCGAGTCCCTGCCAAGGGTCAGGTAATCCCCGTCCCTAAGGCGGGTGAGAGGGTGGTGTTTACATCCCACTTTGTTAGGGGGCTAGGGTTTCCACTCCACCCGTTTGTTTGGGGTCTTTTGTTCTTCTATGGGCTAGATTTCCATGATCTAGCCCCGAACTCAATCCTCCACATATCCGCCTTTATAGTGGTATGTGAGGCCTTTCTCCGCATCCCCCCACACTTCGGCTTATGGCTTAAGACCTTCAACGTGAAGCCGAAGGTGGTGGACGGGGAACACGCGGAGTGCGGGGGCACCATGATTAGCAAGCTCCCGGATGCAACTTGGCCCAAGGGCTCATTCGTGGAGACGAATAAGGTCTCGCAGCAGGAGTGGTTCTACATCACCGAACCTCACGACGCCAAGTGGACGGCGGAGCCTGCTTCAGATCTGGACCCCCAGAGAGGCTGACTGCTAATTCTCGAGCTTGTTTTGTATTCCCTCGAAGAGGAAAGGGTGATGCAGCACAGTAGCGTAAGTATTTCCCTTAGTTTTTGAGAACCAAGGTATCAATCCACTAGGAGACCACGCGCGAGTCCCTCGCACCTGCACAAACAAATAAGTACTTCGCAGCCAACGCGATAAGGGGTTGTCAATCCCTTTACGATCACTTACGAAAGTGAGATCTGATAGATAGGATAGTTTGGTATTTTTGGATATAAGAATAGAAAGTAGAACAGCAAAGTAAAGTAGATTGTAGATTTATATGTTGAGAATAGAACCGGGGGCCATAGGTTTCACTCGTGGCTTCTCTCATGATAGCAGATTTTTACGGTGGGTGAACGAATTACTATCAAGCAATTGATAGAAAAGCGAATAATTATGAGAATATCTAGGCATGATCATTATATATAGGCATCACGTCCGTGACAAGTAGACCGAAACGATTCTGCATCTACTATTATTACTCCACACATCGACCGCTATCCAGCATGCATCTAGAGTATTAAGTTCATAAGAACAGAGTAATTCTTTAAGCAAGATGACATGATGTAGAGGGATAAACTCAAGCAATATGATATAAACCCCATCTTTTTATTCTCGATGGAAACAATACTATACATGCCTTGCTGCCCCTGCTGTCACTAGGAAATGACACCGCAAGATTGAACCCAAAGCCAAGCACTTCTCCCATTGCAAGAACTATAGATCTAGTAGGCCAAACCAAACCGATAATTCGAAGAGACTTGCAAGGATATTATAATCATACATAAAAGAATTCAGAAAAGAACCAAATATTTCTCATAGATAATCTTGATCATAAACCCACAATTCATCGGATCTCGACAAACACACCACAAAAAGATTACATCGAATAGATCTCCTCGAAGACCAAGGAGAACTTGGTATTGAGATCCAAAAAGAGAGAAGAAGCCATCTAGATACTAACTATGGACCCGAAGGTCTGTAGTAAACTACTCACAACTCATGGTGAGGAGATGGTGTTGATGTAGAAGCACTACCTAGGAGATCCCCCCTCCGACGGAGCTCCAGAACAGGCCCGAAGATGGGATCTCGGAGGAATAGAAGGTTACGGCGGTGGAATTAGGGTTTTCTCTGTTGCTTCGGTGTTTTTAGGGTACATGGGTATATATAGGAGGAAGGAGGGCATCGGGGAGCAACATGGGGCCCACGAGGCAGGGGGCGCACCCAAGGGGAGGGGGTGCTCCCCCCACCCTCGTGGCCGCCACGTGTCCCCTCTGCCTTGGTTCTCAAGTCTCTCGTGAAGATATCGTTCCAAAAATATCTCTCCCGAAGGTTTCATTCCGTTTGGACTCTGTTTGATATTCCTTTTCCGCGAAACCCTGAAACAGGCAAAAAACAGCAATCTGGACTGGGCCTTTGGGTTAATAGGTTAGTCCCAAATATAACATAAAAGTGTATAATAAAGCCCATTAAACATCCAAAACATCATATATAATAGCATGGAACAATCAAAAATTATAGATATGTTGGAGACGTATCACTGACCTCCTGGACCAAAAAGGGTCTGAACTGGGGGTCTACAACTGAAGTAACGACTCTTGTGAGCCGCGTGTCCGGCATGATTTCAAAGGGGCGCCTGCTCTCCTCCGTGGTCCAGGTGATGCTGACCCGACTTGTTCTGCCTTGCTAAAGCCGGGACTCCTCCCTATGGGAGTTCGATCCGGCAGGAGACAAGCCGCTGAAGCATCTCTTCGGCTTTACGCACAAGGAGATCTGGAAGCATCTCTTCAAGAGCCAGAAGGAATGGCTCGAAGAGACCAAGGATGCGGGCTATAGCACTATGGCCTCCGCCCCAGAGGTAATAGGAATCATTGCCGAACACATACCCTTTCCTTTATTTGACGATAACAGGAATTGGAATTTGTACGTGATATACAGGGCTGGACGAAGAAGGCGACCCGGATTAAGAGTCCGACACCTTTGCCCGAAGACCCAGAATCGCCTCTGGTGACGGCGATGCTGGTCCCGGCGCCGTATAAGGCACCGACCAAGAAGCCCAAGAAGACGAAGGGCAAGGGGACCAGGGATAGCCCTCGTCCCTCGGGCAAGAAGCCCGAGGACCTCCATATCCTATCCTCTGACGAGGTGGAGGAAGATGATGAGGAGGAAGAGGAGGAAGAAGAAGTGCCCCCTGCGCAAGGCAGGGGGAAGAGGGGGCCCATCGTTGACGCGGGTACGGCTGTCGGATTTCGGGCTCCGCAAAACCCAAGAAGTTCGAACACAGGGGCGTGAACGAAGATCTCTCCCCCTCACGTCTACCTAGTGTCTCGCCCTCGCCTAGTGAAGAGATTCAAGCAAACAACAAGTGAAGCATGCAAGAGTTTACCCACGTTCAGGCCACCTTGTGGTGTAAAACCCTACTTATGCTTTGGTGGATTGGCCTCAGGAGGGTTGGAATATGAACTAGTACAGTGGTTCATGAGCTCAGGAGGTGAGCTCAGGAGGGTCAGGAGGCAAGTGTTCTTGCTCCTTTGCGTGGTGGCAGAGTTTATGGATTTGCCTCCCTTCCGTCCCTTCATAGTGGGGATCCTAACTACTTATATAGGCGGCAAGGGTCCTCTTCCCCCGAAATGTTTAGGCGGGAAGGGATCCCACAACGGTCATTTCGAGCGGGAACACAATGACGTTCCTACCCTGACAAAAGCAGTCTTCGCCTACCAAAGGACTAGGTGGTGACGTGGTGGTGGGCTCGGTGGTGACATCCTCCCTGTCATCCTTGCGGTCTTCGATCTTGTTGCACCAATGGGGAAACCTTTGTCCCGCTCCTCGGGAACCTACGCCTGCGCTGCCTCCTTTGCACTGAAACGGCAACAGCGCCGCTGGCGAGCGCTGGTACCTGCTGGCGCGGTGCATCACTGCTAACGTCACTGCCTCCTCCTGAGGCAGGCTTGGCCTTTGATTCTCCGCCCCTCCGGAGCGCCTTTGCCGAGGCCGCTCCAGAGGGGGTCTTGACGTTGTTCTCCTCGCGAGGCCTAGCCCCCTCGCGAGGGTCTTGGGTAGCTGGTCGATCAGCTGGGCCGTACCAGGCCGTGGTAGGAGCGCATCGTGGCCCGCAGACAGGCAAGTCTAGGTACCCTGGTTCCCAGGACGCCGACAGTAGCCCCCGGGCCCAAGGCGCACGCGGAGTTGGCTTCGAGGCGAAGCCTTAGTCGAGGACGAAGCACCGCGGGCCCCAAAGGCTGCGGGCCAGGCTGGCGTGCGACGGTTGGATGGGACGTGGCGACTCCACTCCCCACGCAGTCTTGGTAATCGTGTGACTTGGCAACTCCTCGGCGTAGACGACTGGGCTGTTATGGTTGTGACGCTAGTGGCTGGCGGTTGGGCTCCTTCGCCCTATAAATGGGACTAGGGGGGAAGCCCCCAAGCCATTTTCAAGCCAGCGTCGTCTCCCTCCTTGCTTGTTCCTTGCTCTCCCTCTTGCTGCGAGATCTCCATGGCGCCGCCGAGGAAGCCGTCCGCTGTGGAGAAGGGGAAGGCCCCAAAGGATCTGGCCCTGCTGCCGCCAAAGAGGGGTCGCGGGCGTCCCCGCAAGCATGCCGCTGCGCCCGCGGCGACTCCTCAGGGAAGCGGCCGCGGCCTTCCAGGTTCTGTCGTGGTCGTTGGTGAGAGGCGCGGTACGTCCTATGTGGTGAAGGTGGTCGCGACCGTGGTGGGAGAGGAGGCGCCAGACGGCGCATGGCGGTCGTGTGTCCTCCGCGCCCGCAGCCCCACTCCTTCGATGTGTCGTCGGAGTTCATGGTGTGGGTGGAGAAGCCTGGTGGGTCGTGGCTCCGGCTTCCCCGCTCGTTCGGCGACGTGTTACCAGCCAGAGGTCCTGGTGGCGTCTGGTTGCAGGCTGACGGTTGCTGCAGTGGTGCATCCTAGGTGGAGGTTGATGTGGCTTCCTCGGGCGATGTGTTCCTGGAGCGCGGCTAGCAATCATTCGCTCGCGCGCGCCGGCTGCAGGGGAGGTGCGCACTCCACTTCAGGTATGATGGCGCCTCCACACTGTTTATCAGGGTCTTCTCGGAGGAAGGGAGGCGCCTTGGGTGCTGTCCCGAGGCCGATGATGAAGAGGACGACGGGGACGGCGTCCGGAGGAGCAGCTCCTCCTCCGGAGACGATCTTAGTCCTGGAGGGCGCCACGGGTCCCCCCCTCTGTGGCAGTAGTAGCTCCTCCAGCAGTGGTGGCCGCGACGAGCCACCACGCCGCCGAGCTCGGCCTGGTGAGGGGAGGGGGTTGCCGCACCGCTGTGGCTCGGTGAAGCCGGAGGAACTGGGAGACTCCGACTGAGCGGGAGCGGCCTCTGCTTCTTCTCCTTCTTTTTCCTTCATGTCCTTTCTGTGTCAAAATTTCAAGTTGCCTCGAGAAGGCGTGTAATGGACTGTGAAATATGTATGAAGCGAGAACTTGATGTCATTTTTTTTGTTGCCTTGGTGAGATTACTTAGCTTTTATGCGTCGCGATGTCTTGAGGCGGAGCCTCCTGACTCTTTGGCGTCATGAGCCCCATCGGGTCGTGAGGACGGCCGAATCTAGAGAGCTCGTGCAGCCCCCGAGCATGGGTGAGCCACTGAGAGCTGCTGAGAGCGCCGAGCGCGGGTTAAAGCACCAAAGCCTGAGCCGGCTTGGTAGGATAGGTTGCGCGGACTGAGAAGCCCGACGCTAGAGCCTGAGCAAGCTTGGACAGGCGAGGTCACGGGTCCGTGGCAGACAAAGGCCGGTGACCGACCGTGCCCCAGCCCAAACGCGCTAGGCGCGCGAAGAAAAGCGGGTGCCGCAGCCCTGCTCAACAAACTGAACTTAAAACCGGCAAGAAAGATCCCAAACAAGACTTTCAACCAAATGCAAGAAGCGCGAGAAACACGAGAACTTCATAGCACGGGGTAGAGGAAGGGCTGATAGCCAAGGAAGTAGAAAAGGCTGACAGCCAAACACCAAGCCAAAAAGGAAAAAGGTCGCGTCCGACCCCTACACTATGTCTTCTTCCCAGAGAGGAGCTAAGGACTGCCACTGGGGCGTGGGTGGGAGCCCTGTCTGAGGGCCCGTAGGCAACGCACAGGAGACTCTGAGGCGTGTACAGCCCCAACTCATTATTACATGAGAGTGTCACGGGCGGAGACCTTCGCGGGCACGGAGCCTTGATTACGGATAGAACCTCCTGAGGTGTTCGATATTCCAGGAATTCTGGATAGGTATCCCATCATGTGTCTCCAGGCGCACAGCACCGGGCCTAGAGACACGGGCGATTCTAAACGGGCCCTCCCACATGGGCGAGAGCTTGTGCAACCCCTCCCGGGAGAGGACCCGCCTCAGGACCAAGTCACCAACTTCAAGTGTTCTTGTGCGGACACCGCAGCAGTGGTACCGCCGCAGCGCTTGCTGATAACGTGCCGCCCTGAGGGCAGCTCGGCGGCGGCCCTCCTCGCCGAGCACGAGGTCCATCCGCCAGGCGGCATCCTGGCATTCCTCACTGAAGGTCAAGACCCGTGGGGAGTGATGCTTCACCTCGTGAGGGAGGACCGCCTCCGCCCCATAGACGAGAAAGAAAGGAGTCTCCCCCATGGGTTTGGTGGCACTGGTTCGGATTGACCACAGCACGGACTGAAGCTCCTCGATCCAGCCCCTGCCGCAAGCCTCAAGCTTCTTCTTAAAGTTGCGCGTCTTGAGGCCACGCAAGACTTCCGCGTTGGCGCGCTTGGCCTGACCGTTGCTCCTGGGGTGAGCCACCGAAGCGTAGCAGATCTATGTTCCAAGGTTAGCACATTATGACCTCAAGAGATTGCTTGTGAACTGCGAACCGTTATCCGTGATGATGCGGCTGGGGACCCCGAATCGCCTCACGAGGCCCTGGATGAACTTGACAGCCGACCCGGCTGGGATCGCGCGAACAAGCTCCACCTCTGCCCACTTGGTGAATTTGTCGATGGCGACGTACAGGAAGCGGTAGCCCCCCGCTGCCCGGGGAAATGGACCCAGGATGTCCAATCCCCAGACCGCGAAGGGCCAGGAGAGCGGAATCGTCTGGAGGCCATGCGCCGGTTGGTGGATCTGCTTGGCGTGAAACTGGCACGCCTCGCAAGCCCGTATAAGCTCTGTGGCGTCGTTGAGCGCCGTGGGCCAGTAGAAGCCGTTGCGGAAGGCCTTGCCTACGAGGGTGCGGGGCAACGAGTGATGACTGCAGTCTCCATCGTGGATGCCAGCCAACAGCTCGCGCCCTTGCTTCCTCGAGATGCATTTTAGCGAGACGTCATTGGGGCGCCTCCTGTAGAGTTCACCGTCTTGGATGCAGTAAGCTGAGGCCTGTCGGACCACGCGCTCTACGTCTTCTTCCTTGTCTGGCAAGGTGTCCTGTTGCAGGTACATCTTGAGTTCTTTGGTCCATCAACCCTCCTCGGGCTCCGTGGCGAGCAGCGGGCGGGCCATGGAGGGCGGCCCGCAGGACGGGGCGCCATCCGGAGGCACCGTAGATAACCCCTGCTGAGGGGATGCCGGCTCACGAGCTGGCAGTGCTGCCGGCGGTTTGAGTAGTCGCTCCTCGAAGACGCCCGGCCTCTGAGGCTCTCGCCTGGAGGCTCGTTTCGCAATGTCATCCGCTTCCTTGTTGGTGCCTCTTGGTACGTGCTGCACCTCCAGCCCTTGGAATCGCTTCTCCATCTTGTGCACCTCCTCCGGATATGCCTCCATGTGCTCGTCCTTGGGCTTGTATTTCTTGTTGGAGAAGTCGATGAGGAGTTGCGAATCACCCCTGATGGTGAGACGATTGACCCCCAGCGCAGCGGCGGCCTTGAGCCCAGCAATTAGGCCCTCGTACTCTGCGATGTTGTTGGAGACCTTCTCGCCTTGCTTGAAGCAAAGTTGCACAGCATAGTACAACTTATCTTCAATGGGAGATACTAACACGGCGCCAGCCCCCGTGCCAAGGCGCGAGAAGGCGTCGTCGAAGTATACCACCCATCCGTCTGGGGCTTCATCGTCGGGGGCCAACGAGCGGTCCTTGCTAGCCCCCCGCTCCGGCGCGTCAGTCCACTCCGCCACAAAGTCTGCCAGAGCCGCTCCCTTGATCACTCGCGTCGTGCTGAACTCCAACTGGAACGCTTGAAGCTCGATGTTCCACTCGGCGACCCTCCCGACGACATTCGGGCCCCGCATTACCTTCTCGAGAGGATATGACGAAACAACCTTGATAGGATGGCCTTGGAAGTAGTGGCGCAGTTTCCTGGAGGCGACGAGGAGCGCCAGCAGCAGCTTCTGAGGCATCGGGTAGCGCGAGCGCGCGTCACGCAGTACGGTGCTGACGAAGTACACCGGGTGCTCCACGAGGGTGGGCGCAGCAGGGTCCATGGGCGCTTCAGGAACCTTGGGTGCCTCTTGCTGAGTGGCGGGGCCGTCAGTGCCCGTGGTTGAATCTACCTCTGGGACTGTGTCAGGGAGCGGCATGGGCCCTGAAGATGACGAGCCGCCCGGTGGCCTTGGGCTTCGGGGCCCCTCCTCGCGCTCCATGACTAGTGTCGCACTGGCGGAGTGAGGTGTTGCGGCGAGGTAAAGAGTCATGGGCTCCAGGGGTCGCGACGCTACCATAACCGGCAAGCTAGTGAGGTATTCCTTGAGGTCCTGGAAGGCGGCATCGGCCTCCGGATTCCACTCAAAGGACCCCTTCTTCTTCATGAGCTTGAAGAACGGGGGGGCGTTCCCCAAGCTTAGAGATGAAGCGCCCTAGGGACGTTACACACCCCGCGAGCTTCTGCATCTCCTTCAGGTTCGTGGGCGGCTTCATTCTTTCGATGGCCTTGATCTTCTCCGGATTAGCTTCAATGCCTCGGTACGAAACCAGGAACCCTAGCAACTTGCCAGAGGGTACACCGAACGCGCACTTCTCCGGGTTGAGGCACAGCTTCACTTTGCGCAGGTTGGCGAACGTTTCTTCTAGGTCCTGTACGAGAGTCCTAGCCTCCCTGGTTTTAACCACGATGTCGTCGACGTAGGCCTCCGCATTCCTCCCGAGCTGAGGGCCGAGGGTGATGAGCATCAGGCGCTGGAAGGTGGCGCCCGCGTCCCTCAGCCCAAAAGGCATGCAAGTGTAGCAGTAGACCCTGCATGGGGTCAGGAACGTCGTCTTCTACACGTCTTCCACCGTCATCTTGATTTGGTGGTAGCCCGAGAAGGCGTCGAGGAAACAGAGCAGGCCGCACTCAGCTGTTGAATCCATGATTTGGTCGATGCGCTGAAGAGGGAATGGGTCCTAAAGGCAGAACTTGTTGAGGCTCGTGAAGTCAACGCACATGCGCTCCTTGCCTCCTTTCTTCGGGACTATGACGGGGTTGGCCAGCCACTCCGGGTGCCGTACTTCCCGTACAACACCTGCTTCCTCTAGCTTCCTCACCTCCTGGACGATGAAGGCATGCTTCTCCGGGGCTTGTATGCGCGCTTTTTGCATGATAGGGCGCACATTGGGGCACACCGTGAGGTGATGCTCGATGACGTGCCTAGGCACCCCGACCAAGTCTGCGGCTTTCCAGGTGAACACGTCCTTGTTGGCCCTGAGGAAGCTGACCAGCGCTGCCTCTTGCTCAGGATCCATGCCCGTGCCGATGGTGAAGGTGGCTCCTGAGCCTTCTTCATCAGCGGGCACCTGCTTCGTCTCGGCGGGGTCCTGAGAGAAGAGCTGCTTCTTCTTGGCATGCGCAGCCTCCGACGCCTCCGGAGCCCCCTTTGATCCTAGGTGAGCTGCGGTAGTAGCCCTATAAGCGCGCCCGAGGACCTGAAGGGTGGCCTTGGGGTCCCCTTTGACGATGATGATGCCGCTGCTCCCGGGTATCTTGACGGTGTTGTAGCCCGGGTGAGACGCCGCCATGAACTTTGCCAAGGCTGGGAAGCCGAGGACGGCGTTGTAGGGTAGGTGGATGCGCGCGACGTCAAAGTCGATGATCTCAGTTCGGTAGTTAGCTGGTGTACCGAAGGTGACCGGGAGGCGGATCCGGCCGAGCGGAACAGCCGAGCCCGCGACCCCTCAGAAGGGCTTGGTGGGGAGGAGCTGCCTGTAAGACACGGGCAGATGACCGAAGGCCTCGGGGGAGAGGATGTTGAGCCTGGCGCCGCCGTCGATGAGGGTCCTCGTCACGGCCACCCCGCAGATGGTGGGCGTGCACACCGTGGGGAGAACGCTCGTGCTGGTCGCTTCTGAGACGAGGTCACTAGGGCCGAAGGTGATGGTGTGCCCCTGCGTACTCTGAGCCCGCAAGGCCTCCTGCGGCTGGGCGGTGGCCCCGACCTGCCAAAAGTGCGACTTGATGTGTCGAGCCGACGCTGGTGCTTGGGACCCTCCGAGGATGCAGGCGACCTTGCGGCAGGGCAGCTCCCCGCCGGCAACGATCTGCAGCCTGTCGCCGCGGGCCGTTCGGACGCCGTGCTCTCCCGCAGATGGCCGGTGCCGGGGCAGCTGTCGTGCCACCAAGAGCGCGACCGGTGTGGCCACAGGAGGCGGGAGTGGCGGAGCAGGCCGCTCTCCGGTGGCCCGACCGACAAGAACGTCTTCGGAGAAGGAGGAGGAGCGCCCATGGGTGACGCGGTCCACTGATACCGCTCGGACGTCGGGGAGGTCGCCAACCCCCACGCGGATGTGGCGGGCCGCGATCATCGTGGCGGCACGGAACAAGAGAGGGGAGGCGAGGTCGTCGGAGAGGCGAGATTTCGACACGCTCCCTACCTGGCATGCCAAATGTTGGATTTCGGGCTCCGCAAAACCCAAGAAGTTCGAACACAGGGGCGTGAACGAAGATCTCTCCGCCTCACGTCTACCTATCGTCTCGCCCTCGCCTAGTGAAGAGATTCAAGCAAACAACAAGTGAAGCACGCAAGAATTTACCCACGTTTAGGCCACCTTGTGGTGTAAAACTCTACTTCCTGCTTTGGTGGATTGGCCTCGGGAGGGCTGGAATATGAACTAATACAGTGGTTCCTGAGCTCAGGAGGTGAGATTAGGAGGGTCAGGAGGCAAGTGTTCTTGCTCCTTTGCGTGGTGGCAGAGTTTATGGATTTACCTCCCTTCCGTCCCGTCCGTCCCTTCATAGTGGGGACCCTAGCTACTTATATAGGCGGCCAGAGTCCTCTTCCCCCAAAATGCTTAGGCGGGAAGGGATCCCACAACGGCCATTTCGAGCGGGAACACAAGGAGTTCCTACCCTGACAAAAGCAGTCTTCGCCTACCAAAGGACTAGGTGGTGACGCGGTGGTGGGCTCGGTGGTGACATCCTCCCTGACGTCCTTGCGGTCTTCGGTCTTGTTGCACCAATGGGGAAACCTTTGTCCCGCTCCTCAGGAACCCGCGCCTGCACTGCCTCCTTTGCACCGAAACGGCAACTGCGTCGCTGGCGAGCGCTGGCACCTGCTGGCGCGATGCGTCACTGCTGATGTCACTGCCTCCTCCTGAGGCAGGCTTGGCCTTGGATTCTCCGCCCCTCCAGAGCGCCTTTGCTGAGGCCGCTCCTGAGGGGGTCTTGACGTTGTTCTCCTCGCGAGGCCTAGCCCCCTCGCGAGGGTCCTGGGAAGCTGGTCGATCAGCTGGGCCATACCAGGCCGTGGTAGGAGCGCGTCGCGGCCCGCAGACAGGCAAGTCTAGGTACCCTGGTTCCTAGGACGCCAACAACGGCCACGCCCCGGAGGAAACTAAACCTCGGAGCTAGTTCGGATTCGTCCAAACATAGCTTTATGGTGAAGCCCAGGGAGAAAGCCTTGCCTGAATCGTAGGTCAATCTGGATTCAAGTGATGCACCTTTGTTTATTCAGTATTTTTGATACTTTACTCAATATTTTTCTCCTTCTGACCTACAGCTCTGCCGGAGGACTCCCCGATGCTTCCTTATCGAAGGGGAGCTCTCTGGCGCTTGGAGAGACGGAGAGTGACCCGCCAGTCCGGGCTCCATCGCCCGTAATCGGCAGGGACACCGAAGTTTCATCCCAGCGGGTATCCTCTGCCCTAGGAAATGAGGGCGGGGTAGGATACAAGGTGGCCGGGGGTAATAGCTCGATGGATGCTAACCATGGGGAGAGGGCCCCCATGGAGACCTAAGACGTGGGGCCCAATCAATCCGGGGTCCCACCGAATACTATCCCGGAGCCCAGTGCGACTCTAGGGTCCAAAGACCCAACTCCTCAAGCAGAGGAGGATACAGCGGCGCCCGGAGTCGATCCGGAGGCGCCGGACTCTATGATGGGGGCGCTGCAAAGCGCTTCCATCGTGGAGGAGAACCGCACCGTGATGGGTGCGGTGATGAGGAAGATTCAGTCCATCAAGGGTGGACTGAATGAAGCCTTCATCAGCCTGCTAACAGGCTTTGAGGTAAGCAATGTGATGCTTCTAATAGGATTTATTGTTTTTAATGCACATACATAACCAGTAGCCCCTAATGCTTTGTGTGATTCTGAAAAGAATCGGACGGAGTATCCATAGTGTAGCATACTTACAGAGCTTAACTATTGTGCAGGCTTCATTAGATACGACAACTGCGCGAGATGCAAAGATTGTCGAACTAAATCGGAAGCTCGAGGTGGCCAACGCGGACCTCGACCGCGTCAACCGGCGTTTGGATGAAACGCAAGGTATGCGGATTTTTGAAATGTCAAGAAGACTTAATTGATTGAGTATGTTTATAAACTCTAATGTTGTATTCTGTATTACACAGTTGGCGCCACTGAGCTCGAGGCCCTTAAGGGCGAGGTTGCTGAGGCCAAGAGGGAGGCCGAGGAGAACAAGGTGGCCGCTGACAAAGCGGCTAGTGATTTGGAGGCCGAGAAGGCTGAGTGCGAGAAGCACCGGACTCGGGTGTCCCAAGTCGAGACTGGACTTAACGATGCCATCCTCAAATGTGAGGCATTGGAAAAGAAGACTTCGGAACAAGCGACCGAGTTGTTTGTGGCAGTGAAGACTACCCAGGATGCGCGAGGCGAGTCATGCAGCGCCTGTTAGGAAATCGAGCAGGCACGACAGATAGCATCTGGTAAGACATTTCTCTTACACAGCATCTTTGGAGGGCAGAAGTACATTGGGCTGACACGATTATGGAGTTCTCTAGGCGTGATTGCTGATCTTCCGAGGAGCAGCGCAGACGCCGCCCAATATTTCTGAGCCCTGGAGGGGAACAACACGGAGAAGCTGTTTTGGTCGTAGTTCTATGCGCCAAAACATGATGTGCCCCTCAGCGACCAGATGAAGCAGCTGGTCAAACTGCACAACATGGCGGGTTCGGCCATGAAGGACTTAATAGTCTAGCTATGGCCTGCTGAGCCAATCCCAAGTAGCTACTTCGGATTGGTGAAGCGGCTCGTCGAGGCGAGTCCGTGGGTCGACGCTCTAACGCGTTCGGCCTGCATAGAAGGTGCTCGGCTGGCCTTCGCTCATGTCAAAGTGCACTGGGCGAAGATGATCGTAGTGCATATAGCTACTGCTGGCCCGCCCGCATGCAAGGAGCACCGCAAGCCGGAGAAGTACTTAGAGGACGTCATCGAGGGCGCCCGCCTTGTAGAAGGCCAGTGTTCGAAGGATGTTGTTCTCGACTAATTGTATCCGGATGTAAAGACTATGCTTATGAATGCAGTGTATATAACTTTTGCGCTATTATAATATCATCGTCTTTTACCTCATGTGTGACTGTTTATTTAAATCTGAAAGTTTCATGTCATCGGTTTCAGCCCCCAAGTACATAGTACTGGGGTGTTCGGTCATATGCATATACACTTTTATCCAACGTCTTGGTCCATTTAGGAGGTGTATGTGGAGCGAACCAGGCAATCAGACTATGCGGCGTTATTGCTTTCACTTAATCGTAGGAGTTTAACATGTGGGGCTAGGTACTAGCCCTTGGTGCGGATATAATATTCCTTACTTAAGGCATTCAATTGCACCTGGCTGGGCGAAGAACCAGCCCTTCGTATAACACGGGGTAGATATCTATCGATCGTAGTATAAAACTAAGTCACCGGATTGCAGACCAGGTTCTCGCTTATCATGACAGTCAGTTTTCGACTTTCTCTACTAAGGCACTTGACCGGACTTAGCCAGAAATACAATCGTAGTAGTTCTCCCTTTACACCCTAGCCGAACAATCGAGAACGTAGGGGTAAGCACAGGAGCTGGGCAACCCAACTATTGACCCAAGACATGACTCAGAACTGACGCATATAAGGCAAACATCCAGGACGCTGAACACTCCCTATAGGTGTTCGGTCTTCTCGACATATACCTGCGCTGAATACAACCCCTGGTAATAAACCCTTATTGATAAGGCACATATGGCAATCTGATACGGGAAGAGAACGTTTTATGGTGAGTGAATAAAACTCCGAACATAATGGGAATAAAGCGGCTCTATTAATATCCCTCTATTGTGCAGCGAGCCGAAACTTACAGACAATGCCGAGAACCTTTTTTTTTGACATTTTACATGCCAAGAAGGTATATAACAGGAAAGAGAAAAAAGGTTTACACAGGGTCTTAATCTAAAAAAGAAACCTTAGTGCGGGTCCATGTTGCACGGCTGCGTTGTTTCCTCCTCTGTAATGTGTCCTTGAAGGCGTGAGTATGATGGCCATTTGTAGGAAAAAGAAAGGAAAATAATCCTGGAAAAAGAAAAATCAATCTAGTGTGGCCATAACAAGTTTGGTTCGTTTAACGAACCTAAAGAAAATAAGTTAAGAGTCTGAATAGGGTCTAGCCGAACTATGGACTATATGCAGGTGCCCCCGGTCGTCGCCCAAGGAATTTTTAAGGCATAATTATGTACTCGAGGCACGTGTTCTATTACCTTATGGGGCAGTCGATGGGGGCATAGCTGTCAATCTTGCTCAGGTTCATCTGAGCTGCCGCACTGAGGCGTTTGCCGGACACATTTAGTTGTGTCCGCTATTGATAGATTATCCGACTTGAATATGCCGTTTTGGACTTCGGCTGCTAAGGCCGCAGTGTCCTCCTCCGTACGGAGAGAGCGCTCCATATTTCCATTGACCGTGATAACGTTGCGTGGTCCAGGCATCTTGAGCTTTAAATAGGCATAATGCGGGACTGCATTAAAGCGGACGAAGGCCGTTCTTCCGAGTAGTGCACGATAGCCGCTTCAGAACGGAGCTATGTCAAAGAGTAGTTCTTTGTTTCGAAAGTTGTTGGGAGAACCGAATACAACTTCCAACATTACAGAGCGTGTGCATCGAGCTTCAGCGCCCGGTATCACTCCTTTAAAGGTCGTGTTGCTTGGCTTGATTCTTGATGGGTCAATCCCCATCTTGCGGACAGTATCCTGGTATATCAGATTGAGACTGCTACCACCGTCCGTAAGGACTCGTGTTACATGCTATCCATCGATTATTGGGTCAAGCACTAGGGCAGCCGAACCCCCATGCAGAATACTAGTCGGATGGTCCCTGCGATCAAAGGTGATAGGGCACGCTGACCATGGGTTGAATTTGGGGGCGACAGGTTCTACGGTGTAGACATCTCGGAGTGCGCGCTTGCGCTCCCTCTTTGGGATATGAGTGGCATATATCATGTTCACTGTTTTGACCTCCGGTGGAAATTTCTTCTGCCCCCCTATATTCGGCTGGCGAGGTTCATCCTCGTCTTCGCTCTGAGGCTCCTTCCCTTTATGTTCGGCGCTTAGCTTGTCGGCCTGCTTGAAAACCCAACAGTTGCGGTTGGTATGGTTAGCAGGTTTCTTTGGGGTGCCATCAATTTGGCAGGGCCTATCTAATATCATGTCCAAACTTGATGGACCTTCTTTGTTGCCTTTAAATGGCTTCTTTCATTGACCGAGTCTGGAGCCACTGAATCCGGCGTTTACCGCTGTATCATCTGGGCTTCCAGAAATGTTTCGATGCTTGTTCTTGTTACGTCGTGGCTTTCCATTGCCATCCCTGACTTCAGATGTTCCAGGGTCGCTCGTACTGCTACGAGCTAACCAGCTATCCTCACATGCGCAAAAGCGAGTCATGAGTGTGGTGAGGGCTGCCATTGTCCTCGGTTTTTCCTGTCCAAGGTGTCTGGCTAGCCATTCGTCCCGGATACTGTGCTTGAATGCCGCTAAGGCTTCAGTGTCCGGACAGTCGACGATCTGGTTCTTCTTAGTGAGAAACCGATTCCAAAGCTTGCGGGCTGACTCCCCGGGTTGTTGGATAATGTGACTTAAATCGTCAGCATCTGGGGGCCGGACATAAGTCCCTTGAGAATTGGCCTGAAAAGCATCCTCAAGTTCTTCCCAACTCCCAATGGAGTTCTTTGGGAGGTTGTTTACCCAGTGCGAGCTGATCCTTTCAGCTTGAGGGGTAAGTATTTAATGGCATGGAGATCATCTCCTCGAGCCATGTGGATGTGAATAATAAAGTCTTCTATCTAGACGGCGGGATCCGTCGTTCCATCGTACACTTCGATGTTCACGGGTTTAAACCCTTCTGGGAAGTCATGACCCAACACCTCATCGGTGAAGCACAGAGGGTGTGCAACTCCTCTGTATCTTGCTATATCGTGGCATATGTCTGATGGTTGTGGTGTTTGGTATTGACCCCGAACTGGCATGTCACCGGCGCGATTGGCTTGATAGCCGCCGTCCCGAGCGGGAGCCCGGTCCCTAGTCCGTATATAGACCTGGTCTTGCTAGCTTTTTTGTTCAGGTCCTCACGCAGATCGTGTTTTCGGACTTGGGCCGCACCCTCCTTTCCTTTATGGAGTGGTGGTGCGGGCTTTTGTACGCCATTGCTAGCTACTTTGTCCCGTCCGCGAGGTGGTCGGTCCGGCTTGTCGGCGGTGTTATTCTTCGGTGGGACGAGCGCAGCGGCCTTGTCGTCAAATTCGGGCAGCAGCTTACGCTTAGGATAGCCTTGGGTTCGGCCGTAAAAGCCATGTTTCTGTTCGGCGTCTAGCACCTCGTTCCATCTATCATTAAGCATGTCATGTGCGGCTCGAAGCTGTCTCTGTTGCTTTTTCAAGCTCCTTGCGGTGGCAATAAGCCTCCGGTGGGAGCGTTTTTGTTCTGAGGGTTCTTCTGGGACGATGAATTCATCGTTGCCCAGGCTATCCTCTTCTTCGGAGACTGGTTCATAAGTACCGTCTTCGGCATCGCTATCATCGGACTATGGCTTCGGACTCTGTTCGCCGTCCTCTCGCTCCTCCTCCTCTATCGCTGGGTCTGCGGGGTCTTCGACTTGTTCGGAATGTCACCGTCATTAGTCACGTTATTGTTGTCCTTTCCTTTACTGGGTTTAGTTCGGCGTTTTGGACGCCGGCGCTTGGGAGGTTCTTCGACGGGATTGTTTTCGTCGTCGCCCTCCACCTCTTTGGGTGTATCCACCATGTACACGTCGTACGAAGACATAGCCGTCCATCGCCCGGTTATGGGCGGCCTTGATCTGGATCCGCTTCAGTTTCAAGGTCCATCCCTTCGAAGTCTTCGGAAGCATAGTCAAGTAGATCGGTTAGATCTTCGACCATGGCTATCAAGTGGGTGGTGGGTGGGGAACGAAATTCTCCATCAGCCTCCAGTTCAAACCAGATATAATTCGACTGAGTGTCCTCCTCTAGGGAGGGGTATCTTGACGACTTTAACATGTCTCCAAAGGGGGAGTGCTGGAAGATATCCGTAGCACTGAATTCGACGATAGACGCCTGTTCGGGTTTGAAGGGCGTGGTTACACGCAATTCGGAATCAGAGACCGAAGTTGTGTCCTGGGTTCCGGTAACACAGACCCCGCCCATAGTTGGGTATGTGTGCTGCTCCAACGCCGTAGAGTCTGCGGCTCCCGTGGTGGGGTTGAGCTTCCCGTCTTCGGGTGATGCGGTCTGTTCTGGATCTAGGGCCAGAATTGTTGCATGTGCTATTTCCGGATCCGATGACAGAGTTAGGTCATGATCATCATGGTGACAGAGAGAGGCTGCCACTGGCTCGAATCTGGCAAAGATCAAGTCTCCGTGGATATCAGCGACGTAGTTCAAGCTTCCGAATCTGACATGATGGCCAGGGGCGTAGCTCTCAATCTGCTCAAGGTGACCTTCAGTGTTGGCACAGAGCGCGAAGCTGCCGAACACGAAGAGTTAGCCAGGAGGGAAAATTCCCTCGGTGTCGCCGTTGCGGTTGACGACGCGACCCATCAGTCCTTCCATCGATGACATAGTGGAACTCTCAATGAAAGCACCAATGTCAGTGTCAAAACCGGAGGATTTCGGGTAGGGGGTCCCGAACTATACGTCTGAGGATCGATGGTAACAAGAGGCTGGGGATACGATGTTTACCCAGGTTCAGGCCCTCTCGATCGAGGTAATACCCTACTTCCTGCTAAATTAATATGGATGAATATGAATACAAGAGTTGATCTACCTTGAGATCGTAATGGCTAAACCCTAAGTCTAGCCTGTGGAGAAATTATGATTCTGTTCTAGCCTCTACAGACTGAAACCCTCCGGTTTATATACACACCGGAGGGACCTAGGGTTTGTACATGTTATCTTGCAGAGGAAGGAAAATCTACACCCGAACCTAAAACTTGCTGTTACATGAATACATGAGTCCTATTCGGATACAAGAGATGATCTTCTGTAACAATCTTCATGGCCCACCAGTCCGGCCCACCAGGAGTTTGTCCGACCACATGAGAACCCCCCCGATCCAGGACTCCCTTAACCGCACACGGCTAAAACAATGTTGCTTGTGTGTTCTAGGGTGCCCCCTGCCCCTGTATATAAAGGAGCAAGGGGAAGGGCCTGTTGGGGAACGTTGCATGGAAAACAAAAATTTTTCCCTACGTTCACCAAGATCAATCTAGTAGATGCAACTACGAGGGGAGAGTAGGATCCACATACCCTTGTAGATCGCTAAGCGGAAGCGTTATGAACGCGGATGATGGAGTCGTACTCGCCGCGATTCAGATCGCCGAAGATCCTAGCACCGAAGCAACGGTGCCTCCGCGTTCTTCACACGTACGGCTCGGGGACGTCTCCTCCTTCTTGATCCAGCAAGGGGTGGAGGAGAGGTTGATGGAGAACCGGCAGCACGACGGCGTGGTGGTGATGGTGGAGGAGAATTCCAGCAGGGCTTCGCCTAAGCACCGCGGGAGAAGAAGATATTACGGGAGAGGGAGGGCAGCACCGAGGCACGAACTTGTGTTTGCTGCCCTCCCTCTACCCCTCTATATATAGGGGGAAGGAGGAGAGGGGGGCGCCCTAGGGTTTCCCCTAGGGGGCCGGCGGCCAGGGCAAGGGGAGGGGCGGCGGCCAGGGCAGGCCCTAGGGTTTCCCCCCCTAGGTGCCTTGCCCCCCAAGGCTAAGGGGGTGCGGCCACCCTAGAGGGGTCCACCCCCCTTGGCGCACAAGGAGAGGGCCCAGGGGGGGCGCACAGCCCCCTGAGGGCTGTGGTGTTCCCCCTTGTGGCCCATTAGGCCCAGAACTGCTTCCGGGACCCCCGAAACCCCTTTCCGGTACTCCGCCGATTTCCCGATGCTCCCCGGAACACTTCCGGACTCCGAAACCTTTCATCCTATATATCAATCTTCGTCTCCGGACCATTCCGGAGACCCTCGTCATGTCCGGGATCTCATCCGGGACTCCGAACAACCTTCGGGAACCATGCACTCTTCTCACTAACAACCCTAGCGTCACCGAACCTTAAGTGTGTAGACCCTGCGGGTTCGGAAACCATGTAGACATGACCGAGACACTCCCAGGTCAATAACCAATAGCGGGATCTGGATACCCATATTGGTTCCCACATGTTTCTCGATGATCTCATCGGATGAACCACGATGTCAAGGATTCAGGCAATCCCGTATACAGTTCCCTTTGTCTCGTCGGTATGTTACTTGCCCGAGATTCGATCGTCGGTATCTCTATACCTAGTTCAATCTCGTTACCGGCAAGTCTCTTTACTCGTTACCGTAATACATAATCCCGTGACCAACTACTTGGTCACTTTGAGCTCATTGAGATGACGTATTACCGAGTGGGCCCGGAGATACCTCTCCGTCACACGGAGTGACAAATCCCAGTCTCGATCCATGTCAACCCAACAGACACCCTCGGAGACACCTGTAGAGTACCTTTATAGTCACCCAGTTACGTTGCGACGTTTGGCACACACAAAGCACTCCTACGGTGTCAGTGAGTTACATGATCTCATGGTCATAGGAACTTATACTTGACATGCAGAAAACTATAGCGATAACTGACACGATCAAAAGCTATGTTAACGTTTGGGTCTCGTCCATCACATCATTCTCCTAATGATGTGATCCCGTTATCAAATGACAACTCATGTCTATGACCTGGAAACCGCGGTCATCTTTGATCAACGAGCTAGTCCTGTAGAGGCACACTAGGGACACAAAGTCTGTCTATTCATCCACACGTGTATCTGAGTTTCCAATCAATACAGTTATAGCATGGATAATAAACGATTATCATGAACAAGGAAATATAATAATAACTCTTTTATTATTGCCTCTAGGGCATATTTCCACTGTTGGGGAACGTTGCATGGGAAACAAAAATTTTTCCTACCGTTCACCAAGATCAATCTAGTAGATGCAACTACGAGGAAGGAGTGTGATCTACGTACCCTTGTAGATCGCTAAGCGGAAGCGTTATGAACGCGGATGATGGAGTCGTACTCGTCGCGATTCAGATCGCCGAAGACCTAGCACCGAAGCAACGGTGCCTCCGCGTTCTTCACACGTACGGCTCGGGGACGTCTCCTCCTTCTTGATCCAGCAAGGGGTGGAGGAGAGGTTGATGGAGAACCGGCAGCACGACGGCGTGGTGGTGATGGTGGAGAAGAACTCCAGCAGGGCTTCGCCTAAGCACCGCGGGAGAAGAAGATATGACGGGAGAGGGAGGGCAGCACCGAGGCACGAACTGTGTTGGCTGCCCTCCCTTTGCCCCACTATATATAGGGGGGGTGGAGAGGCTAGGGCGCCCTAGGGTTTCCCCCTAGGGGCCGGCGGCCAGGGCAAGGGGGGGGGGGCGGCGGCCAGGGCAGGGGGAGGCGCCCAGGCCCTAGGGTTTCCCCCCTAGGTGCCTTGCCCCCCAAGTCCCAAGGGGTGCGGCCAGCCCTAGGGGGTCCCACCCCCTTAGCCGCATGGGGAGAGGGCCCAGGGGGGGCGCACAGCCCCCTGAGGGCTGTGGTGTCCCCCCTTGTGGCCCAATAGGCCCAGAACACCTTCCGGACCCCCCCGAAAACCTTCCCGGTACTCCGCCGATTTCCCGATGCTCCCCGGAACACTTCCGGTACTCCGAAACCTTTCATCCTATATATCAATCTTCGTCTCCGGACCATTCCGGAGACCCTCGTCATGTCCGGGATCTCATCCGGGACTCCGAACAACCTTCGGTAACCATACACTTTTCTCACTAACAACCCTAGCGTCACCGAACGTTAAGTGTGTAGACCCTGCGGGTTCGGAAACCATGTAGACATGACCGAGACACTCCCAGGTCAATAACCAATAGCGGGATCTGGATACCCATATTGGTTCCTACATGTTTCTCGATGATCTCATCGGATGAACCACGATGTCAAGGATTCAAGCAATCCCGTATACAGTTCCCTTTGTCTCGTCGGTATGTTACTTGCCCGAGATTCGATCGTCGGTATCTCTATACCTAGTTCAATCTCGTTACCGGCAAGTCTCTTTACTCGTTACCGTAATACATAATCCCGTGACCAACTACTTAGTCACTTTGAGCTCATTGAGATGATGTATTACCGAGTGGGCCCGGAGATACCTCTCCGTCACACGGAGTGACAAATCCCAGTCTCGATCCATGTCAACTCAACAGACACCCTCGGAGATACCTGTAGAGTACCTTTATAGTCACCCAGTTACGTTGCGACGTTTGGCACACACAAAGCACTCCTACGGTGTCAGTGAGTTACATGATCTCATGGTCATAGGAACTTATACTTGACATGCAGAAAACTATAGCGATAACTGACACGATCAAAAGCTATGTTAACGTTTGGGTCTCGTCCATCACATCATTCTCCTAATGATGTGATCCCGTTATCAAATGACAACTCATGTCAATGACCTGGAAACTGCGGTCATCTTTGATCAATGAGCTTGTCCTGTAGAGGCTCACTAGGGACACAAAGTCTGTCTATTCATCCACACGTGTATTTGAGTTTCCAATCAATACAGTTATAGCATGGATAATAAACGATTATCATGAACAAGGAAATATAATAATAACTCTTTTATTATTGCCTCTAGGGCATATTTCCAACAGGGCCGGCCGTTCCAAGACTCTTCGCCATGTCCGTGATCTTATCCGAGACTCTGAACTACCTTCGGTACATCAAAAATCATAAACTCATAATATTGATCATCATCGAACGTTAAGCGTGCGGACCCTACGGGTTTGAGAACTATGTAGACATGACCGAGACTCATCTCCGGTCAATAACCAATAACAGAACCTAGATGCTCATATTGGTTCCTCGTATTCTACGAAGATCTTTACTGGTCAAACCGCATAAAAACATACGTTGTTCCCTTTGTCATCGGTATGTTATTAGCCCGAGATTCGATCGTCAGTACCATCATACCTAGTTCAATATTGTTACCGGGAAGTCTCTTTACTCGTTCCGTAATATATCATCTCGTGACTAACTCATTAGCCTTTTGCTTGCAAGGCTTATTATGATGTGTATTACCGAGAGGGCCCAGAGATACCTCTCCGACACTCGGAGTGACAAATCCAATTCTCGATCTATGCCAACACCACAAACACCTTCGGAGACACGTGTAGAGCATCTTTATAATCACCTAGTTATGTTGTGACATTTGATAGCACACAAGGTGTTCCTCCGGTATTCGGGAGTTGCATAATCTCATAGTCATATGAACACGTATAAGTCATGAAGAAAGCAATAGCAGTAAAACTAAACGATCAAGTTGCTAAGCTAACAGATGGGTCTTCTCCATCACAACATTCTCCTAATGATGTGATCCCATTGATCAAATGACAACTCATGTCTATGGCTAGGAAACATAACCATCTTTGATCAATGAGCTAGTCTAGTAGAGGCATACTAGGGACACTCTGTTTTGTCTATGTATTCACACATGTACTAAGTTTCCGGTTAATACAATTCTAGCATGAATAATAAACATTTATCATGATATAAGGAAATACAAATAACAACTTTATTATTGCCTCTAGGGCATATTTCCCTCACAATTCCATTAGAAGCCACGTCAATATGGAGGAAATGGGACTGCGGCGCACTCTATATAAGATGCACCCCACCTCCTCAACCAGGGCCGATCAATCTTTGCAATGATATCCTTCAAACAAAACCAAGCCTCGAGGCAGGAGACGTAGGTCTGTTACCTCCACCTAGAGGGGCCTAAATTCGTTAAACACCAAGTGTTACACATGCGCCATAGTTGGGCTATGCCCCTCATTCGTACCCCTAGTACTCATTCTCAGGATCGTAACCCCGACACCGGGGGCCAAAAGTTTGGGGACTGGAGGTTGGGTGAGGGTCCAGGCTGGTTCCGGGCTGAACAGAAAGTATGCACGTCGGGTGATCGTCTGGATCATCACAGGCTGGAACTTTTGTGCTGGCCGGAGGGTCCGGGGGCCGGAGGTTCTGGGCTGAGGCCGGAAGGTTCGGGCTAGTCAAAGACTTTGCACCAGTCTTGATGTTGGTTGTTTCTCCTCCTTCTTCGGGATGATTGATGTACATGATTACACACCTCGTCTCTCCTTGAGGTAGAGACCATATTTCATCCAAATATAAGGGGAGATCAAGTAGGAGAGATGTTACCTTGGCTTCAATAGCACGTGCGTGAGCTCTTGTCATGGGTCCACTTGGTGCTTGGATAGTTAGTGTAACGTTCATGGGGATGACCGTGCGATACTCCGGATCATGGTGCGCCACGATGATGACCTACACTCTGGGCAAGACGAGGTAGCACCAGTGGCGGATGCTTACTATGAGCAGGCTTTTGGAAATGTAGGACAGAGAGTACATGCCCTAAACTTGGGAGGTCTGAACCTACCGCATGTGCATCTATCACAGCTAGCAGCATCGTTAACTTGTGATGAGGTGTAAAGGGTGATCAAGTCGATGCCACCGGACAAGGCACTTGGACTGGATGGCTTGAGTGGTCGCTTTTATGCCACATGTTGGAAGGTGATTCGGGAGGACTTGATAAAAGCTATGACTTGCCTCTACAATGGTGTTGCGAGAGGGATGGTGGCAATTAACAAATCTAGCTTCTTCGCTATAGAAGAAGGACAGTGCGATGGACGTGGGTGACTTTCGCCCTATTAATCTGGTGCATGGGGCAATTAATTTTTTCGTGAAGGTGCTCTATATGATGCTAGCCATGGAGCTACCCAAACTGGTGGCCAATCATCAATGCGCATTTGTGAAAGGAAGATCATTGCACGATAACTTTATGTTAGTGCAATGCATGACACGGAGGCTGCATGCGCTGAAAGATCCTACCGTACTTCTGAAGCTGGATATCTCGAAGGCATTTGATTCGGTGCAATGGTCGTTCCTACTAGAAGTGATGCATATTCTCGGTTTTGGCCAGAGGCTGATCTCGTGGATATGTGGTATCATTGCTACTTCAACTACTTAGGTCATGGTGAATGGTGCTCCGGGTGACACAATATACAACTACAAAGGCTTACGACAAGATGATTCTCTATCACCTATGTTGTTTTATACTCACCATGGAGCCTTTGCACTGCCTATTCAAGTTGGCTTCACAACGAGGGATCTTAGCTCCTCCGGCTGATGTGAGTATGCAACAACGCCTTTCAATCTTTGCGGATGATGTTGTGTTGTTTATCAAGCCTAAGCAATCTGAACTGATGTCCTGTAAGGTGGGTTCGAGTTGCGCATCTGGGTTGCGCAACAATCTAAACAAATCGGTGGTTGTGCCCATCAAGTGTATGGAGGAGGACATGGCCAAGGCAGGTGCAGTGCTGGTATGCTAGGTGGGTTCCTTCCCAATCATATACCTCAGATTACTACGTTCTTTGCGCAAACAATTTGCGACACAGCTGCAATATTTGGTGGATCAGGCGGCCAACCATTTACCAAAATTAAAGGCGGCGTTGATGTCGAAGAGCGGCTGGCTAACGCTTGTGCAGTCTGTCATGTGTGCCATGTTAGTTTTTGCGATGATGGCACTTGAGCTTCTGGCAAAGACGTTGGCAACGCTAAATAAGGTTTGTAGGGGATTCTTGTGCAGTAATAAAGCAGAGGCCAGAGGCGAAAATTGTCCAGTGATGTGGGATTTCGTGTGTGCACCTAGGTGGGCTGCTGGCCTGAGTATTCCTAGCGTGCGATTAATGAATGTGACTATGTAGAGTAGGGATGTGTTTGGATCGAAGCCAAAGACAGTCGTGCCAAAAAATTGGTCGTTGACCAAAACGTGGGCAGCTGTTTGGTTGCACACCAATGTTTTGGCTCGCCCGGCCAGATGCAACTTCACTGGCTCATTTTTACACCAACTTGTTGGCAAGTCGTTGGCTGCTAAAAGGTCCGCCAATATTTTGGTTGCCCGTGAATTGGTAAGGCGTATGTGGGCAGCATCCAAACGTACCCTAGATGACTTTGGCTCAGGAGAACTGAGCGTAGCAGAGTATGAAATGAGTTCACTTTCAGTGCACCGGACGAGTGAAGGAGCATGTACCAAGATGCCACCAAATAATATGTGATGACATCCAACACTGTTCTGGAAGGATCGATAGATCAATGGGATGTGCATATCTGAGGAAAAATAGTAGTTCACAGGGCTTATTTTCTTCTCAAAGCCCAACCTGTGATGTTGGATGATGAAGATGAGGCGGATCCGGTTGACCCAGAGCGTGCCCTAGTTGGGAAGGTTATGGCCCCCGATGTGCTTCACATCCAGACTATGTTTGCGGCCATGAGGCCGGCCTGGGGCAATCCGAAAGGACTGCAATTCCACCCTGTAGGTGATAACATCTTTGTTGCTGAATTTGGTTCGCAAGCGGATCATCCCCGTGTGATGAATGGGTCCCCTTGGATGGTTGGGAAACATGTTGTTTTGCTGAAGTTTTTTTGATGTGGCGATTGAGCCGCTTCCGGTCACTTTTGATCGTCTGGCTGTATGGGCTAGGATATTGGCACTTCCTCTAAGTCTAATGAAAGCGAAATTTGGGATGGAATTTTCTAAGCCAATTGGTAGGATAATTTATGATGAATCAGATGCTAATGGTCGTTGTTGGGGTGCCTACATGCGTGTCCGGGTTGAGATTGCAATGAAGGAGCATGTGACTCGTTTTGTGACAATAACATCAGCGAAATTGAAGACTACTGAGTCCTATCCGGTAATGTATGAGCGTTTGCCTTTTTACTATTTCTCTCATGGTCTGATTGGTCATTCCTCTATGTTGTGTCCTAATCCGAGTATTCGTGATGAGTTGGGAGAGCTGCCCGATGCTTCAGGGAAGTTATGTGTTGATGATCTTGGTAGAAAAGGCAATAGTAAAAATTACAACTCTAGCAACGCTTCGTCTTCCTCGGAATGCATGGGACATGCAAGACCTCGGTCTTCGCCCGGTGGTTCTCATACCTCATCTGGGAGTGGTCGTGGATGTACTGGACGTCGTCGCGGAAGAGGCCGGTCTACTATGGCCAGAACTGATTTGTTACTTTCAAAAATACTAGGCAGAGATTATCTGGGCAAAAGAGGAAAATGTCGAAGGATCTACATGAGGCATCCACGAGCAAGGATTCTGGCAATGAAAGTTGTGATGCTTTAGCACTCGTGTTGGTGTAGGACAAGGTAGATTGCAAAAGTGATGATGTGATGCACTCTTGCGAGGATGGTAACAAGAAGCAGAGAACATCTCCAAACTGATTGGTGAATTCGGCGGCGGCTGCGATGTAGCCCCGCCAGATGCAATGAGTATATTATGCTGGAACTGTCGAGGTCTTGGGTCGGACTCGACAGTTGGCAAGCTTCGCTAGTTAGTGAAACTGCACCGACCCACCCTTCTCTTCTTGTCTGAAACGAAGATGAGGGAAGCTCGTGTTAGAAATTTGATGTGGTCTTTGGGTTTTAAGGGTTGTATTGTTGTGGGTAGCGATGTCAGAGTGGTGGTCTGGCACTGTTTTGGTTGGAATCCGTTCAGGTCTCTTTGAAGCTCGAGAATAACAGGTGCATTGACGTTCATGTCACTCTGGATGGGGCACTATTTGGCGTGCTACATGTGTCTATGGTGAGCCTCGCATAGAAGAGAGGTATCATTTCTGGAATTTCCTTTGACTTATGCATGCACAATGGAATGGTCCGTGGATTTGTTGTGGTGATTTTAATGAAGTTTCGTCTCAAGATGAACATTGTGGCCCTCGGGATCGATCGGAGAATCAAATTGCCGCTTTTCGTGATTGTCTGACCGAGTGTGAGCTTGTGAACATGGGTTTCTCGCATCCGAAATATACATGGTGTAATCATCAGGGTGTAGATAATCATGTAAAAGTTTGTCTTGACAGAGGTGTTTGTCGGATTCAGGGCTCCGCAAAACCCTACTAGGTTCGAACTCTGGGGTGTGTGCGGAGAACTCAACCTCACCTATCTACCTACTCGACATCTCATGAACTAGCACAATAAATCGGAATGTAAAAGAGACACGAGGCAGTTTATCCTGGTTCAGGCCACCTAGCGGTGAGTGGCCCTACTCCAGCAGTGTGGTGGATTAGCCTCGAGATGGGCTGTGGATGAACTAGTACAATGGCCGAACAACCTCCGGAGGTGTGTTCTTTCCTTATGGTGGAGAGGAATGTCTGAGTGATCTGTTCTCCGACAGATCCCCCCTCTATGGAGGTGGCTATCCTATATATATAGTGGCCTTGGTTCTCTTCCCCTGAAATGTTTGGCGGGAAGGGATCCCACAACGACCATTTTTTAAGGGAGACAACTGGTACATCTTATCCTGACTAAAGGTGGTCTTCGCCTGCAAAGCCTTTGATCCTGACGCCATGGTAGGCTCAGTGATGACCTCCATCCTGCCTTCCTGGCGGTCTTGGTCTTATTGCGTGGGAATGGAAACCTTTGGCAGATTCCTCAGGACTCTGCGTCTGAGCCCGCTTCCTTAGCACCAAAGAGGAAACTAGTGTACTGCGCCCGCTGGCGCCCGCCTGGCCTTGGTCGTCATGGCTTGCGTCATGCAAACCTCACGAGGTGGGGGGTTGCATAGAGTTCTCTGCTCCTCAGGAGCCAGCCAGACGAGGCTGCCCTTCCGGAGGTCTTGGTGTCGTCTGCCCCGCGAGGCTTGGCCCCTCGTGAGGGTCTTGAGTGTCGATGCTGAAGATGGGCCGTACCAGGCCGGAAAAGGAGCCACGTCGTGGGCCGCATGTCCTAGAACGCTGACAGTAGCCCCGGGGCCCAAGGCGCGCTTGGACTTGGCATTGGGGCGAAGCGCCGCGGGCCCCAATCGCCCGCGGACCTGGCCGACGTGTGGCGCCTAGATTGGACGTGGGCGTCTCCACTTCCCCACGCCGCCTGGCAACTGCTTGACTTGACGGTCGTCTGTTGCTAGCACAACCCTGCCAGACTTGCACACTGCGCCCAAACTTGTCCATCCTTTCGTCTTGCCATCTTGCGACCCCGCGGCCCTCCTCCTTGACTCGGCGCCTCGCCAATCTTCCCTTCGCCTCCATGGCCCCCAGGTTGAAGAAGAAGAAGGGGAGAAATAGCGCTCCTGCTGAATATCGACCCGACTGGGAGCATGTGCTCAACCGGCCAACAGTGATTAAGTCGAAGGGGCTGGCCAAGGTCCGGCCGGCCCTCACCGCCGGCTCCAATGAGTGGAAAGCAACGACGGTCTGGCCCGCTTCCCGATGCATGGTGGACATGGAGGCCACTAAAATCCCTATCCACCTCCATGCTCTTCTGGCAGGATTGGTTCCCCCTTTCTCTGATTTCTTCAATGTCGTACTTACGCATTACCAGATCCAGGCGCTGCATCTAGGTCCCACGTCTGTCGTCCTCCTTGCCACCTTTGCCTTCCTGTGCGAGGCCATGGTAGGCATCGCCCCATCTGTCACCTTGTTCCGCCACTTCTTCTCGCTCCACCTGATCGACAGCCGACAGTGCTTGGGGTGCGTGGCCTTCCAAGAGGAAGCGGCGACGTCTGGCTCGAGCATCGACTTCACGCTCTATCCAGATGTGAAGGGGTTCTGGAAGCAATGGGTGTTTGTGGATGCCACCACTCTCAGCCCTTTGCTCCTGCTCCCACGAAGGCCAGCGGAGCCCAGCTGTGGTTGGCGCCACGAGAAGCTTGTCGATCGGCGGCTCACCTTTGTTTGGACCAGGCTGGCCGGGTTGAGGAAGGCCGGTGTGACCGCTCCAATGGTGGTGAGGGAGTTCGTCGGGCAGCGCATTGCCCTGCTCCAGTGCCACTCTCGCTCGATGTGGACCTTTTCTGGCCCCGAAGACCCGATAAGGCTCCAAGTGCCTTCGCTCCCCCTCGAGATGTTGTGCGCAGTGCTTGAGCTCCTGACAGGCGACCCGACGCCTGCTAAGCTCCCGAAGAATGGTTGTCTCATGTACAACTGCTCGAACAAGGAGAGATTTGTGAAGCAGATGCCCCTCTTCAACGAATGGGGGCCACGCCCGGAGGGCCTTGGAGGGCCCCGTGAGAACCCTGTCTTGGTGACTCCAGTACTTGCTGATCCCGCGATGCATACCCCAATGCGGGTGTAGAAGGGCGGGCGCCGCCGGATGCTCTCGCATCGGTTGACGATGAGAAGGGCTCGCCTGATGTTCCTGAGACGGCCGTTCCTGGAGCTCCCGCGGGTGCTCCTGAGGTTGCCTACCACGAGCAAGCGCGGCCTACAGCTGCTGACGAGGCCATGCCCACAAGCCTGGCGCGCGCTACCGAGGCAACGCCGTGCCCCAGAGCTGCTGGGGATCAGGCACCAGTCCCTGGTCTGCTTCGCCCGGACCTGGAGTCACTCCACAAAAAGAGAAGGCCGCGGGGCCATGATAGCGGTGGTTTTCGGCCCTTAAAGCAGAGGAAGTACATATCAGTGAAAGGGTAAGTGCCTTATCTTTGCGATTCTTCACGTGCGGCGCTCCTTCCTGACCCTGCCTCTCCAGGGCCCCTCCAGTCGCGACGACGAAGGCTCCTGAGGTTTTCCGCTCGGGGTCTCCTGACCTGCCGCCGACTTCGGGCTTTCCGCACCAGGTGCTTGCGCGAGGAGTGGCGGCGGCTCGCGAGGCTGGCGTGCCTCCAGGAGGCCAGTGGCCTCCCGCATCCTTGCTTCTGGGCTACTTCCGAGGCGTGGAAGGTGTGCCGCGGGCTTCCTCGTTCGTCCTCGCCAGCGGTTGGGCTTCCTCAGCTTCGGGTCCATCTTCAGGTGTTGGGGCTGCGTGGTCTGACCCATCCGCGAGGGCCCATGCGGAAGTTGGTGGAGCGCCAGGTTCTGGCCCCTCTCGAGGGACGGGCAAGACACACCCCGCCCCCTCGGCAACCCCTTGCACCGAGGAGGGGCTTGGTCGCGTGTTGGAGCTTGCGCGCGGGCGTAGCGCCGTCCGTCACGACCTCCTCCAAGAGGCCGTCGGCGCGCTAGGCCGGCTTGGGGAAGAGCTTGCTGATGTCGATGTTCGCCTTGAGTCAGAGGGTCTCCGCCTGGCACAGGAGTGGCACAAGCTGAAGGTTGTCATAAGGCTTGGACGCTAGCAACACGAGCGGGCCGGTGCGGGGGCTGCGGAGTCCCTTGCAGTTTCTCGCGAGGCTTGTGCTCGCGCCTTCGAGGAGGCCAAGGCCATGGGCCGCCGCTGCAAGGCAGCAGAGGAGCGGGAGAAAGAGCTTCAGGCATCGAACGCTGCTCTTGAGTAGCGCGTTCAAGCACGTCGAGCCACGTTGGAGACGCCATCGAGGGGGGCACCTTCCAATGAGAGGGAGATCCAGGAGCGCGAGGAAGCTGCTTGAGACTCTCGAACATAGCCTGGAGGTGGAGAGGCTGGAGGTGAGGGAACGCCAAGTTGCTGCAGCTGAGGATGTCGTCGTCGCCCGCGAAACTAGGGTCTAGCAAGAAGTTGATCGTAAGGTGGCGAAGATCCGCGAAGCCCTCGAGGAAGAATACCGTCACAGGGTGAAGCTCCAGGAGACCAAATTCCAGCATCAGCAAGTTGAAATAGAGGGCAGGACCAACGCCCTCAAGGAACATTTGGGTGCTACGTCCAAGCATGAGAAGGCTGCCAAAGAGGCCTTGGCCTCGACCCAGGCTGAATTGTCTTCAGTTTAGAGGCAGGTGGCGGATGATGAGTCCTTGGTGGGCCGAACCATGGACGAGGCCAACCGCCACCGCATGTTGCGGCACGAGCACTCTTCAATGCTTGACGGCCTCAGAGCTAGGGCTAACCGGGCCCTGGACACAATTTGCGAAGAGAGTGTGTCGCGACCTAATGAAGATGACGATACCGGCTATCTCCACTTCTTCACCCAAGTCGTGGCCCGCCTGGAGGACTGGGCCGTGAAAGCTCGCCGGCTTGTCGAAGTCTGCTTGGGCATGCATTCTCGCGCGTCTTCAACCACCTCACCAGCCTGGACCCAGACTTTGATTTTGATGCCGCGATAGCCCCCGTGCCCGGGGCTATTGTGGGAGTCTTGGCAAAGTGGGTGGACGAACACGTGGACGACCTGATCTCAGAGCTTTTCCTTGACGGAGAGGTGAACGTGCTCACGGCCGAAGAGGACGACGCGGATAATGACGAGGATGACAATGCTATCGGCGACGCGCCCCCTTGAACGCCTTTTCCTGTTTTGACCTGTTCACAGGAAAAACCTCTGGACATGGCCCCGAGGGGGTGTAAGAGCACTCAGGGAGGAGAGTTCCCCCATGATGTATGAAATGAGTGTACTTTTCAGGGTAGGCTATGAAAAGTGCCGTTTTGAGCCTACAGACCCCTATGTAGAGAAGGATACCGTAACTTATCTGGGGCACTTACGGTCCTTGACAGGTCCTCGTGGCGCGAGGGCACTTTTTCTCCGAGATGGCATCCCGAGGTCGACGGTGGTCCAAGGTCCCCGAGAACATCTAGCGATGCGGGGGAGGTGTGAGCTCGGTGGCTTCTGGTCAGCCAACGGGTGCCGCTCAGGGCACTTTGGGCACGCGTAACGCATACGGGCCGCCCAGCCCCCGCTCACGAGGCGCTCGCGGGAGTGGGCAGCAGGCCTGAACCTTGCTTTCAAATAAAGCCAAAGGCGAGAAAACACATCGAATCGAGAAAAAAATCCCCCCTTTTTAGAAAACACAAAATTTCGAGTCTTATTCCAGAAAGAGAAGGCAAACTGAGCTACAGTAAGATGGCAAGAAAAACCAACTGCCGCATCCGGCACCTAGGTTAGTCTTCGTCTTCACACCAGCGCGGAGCTAAGTTCTTCCACTAGGAGTGGGCATAGTCACTGGGGGACAGTGGCGACGACCAGCGCGGAGCATGGTGCTTCCACTTGGATGTGGGGTGGAGCCCCCGTGAGGCCCGAGGGAGGCACTCAGGAGCCTTCGGGGCGTGTACAGCCCCACTCATTATTACATGACAGTATCACGGGCGAAGACCTTCACAGGCGTGAACCTTTCTTCATATCACTAGACGAGGATCCTGCCTTGCGCCGCCCCCGACCACCGTTGGGGCGTCCGAAAACCAGGATGAGACCAAGGGGCAAGTGTTGGGGAACGTAGTATTTCAAAATTTTCATATGATCACGCAAGATCTATCTAGGAGAAGCATAGCAACGAGCGGGAGAGTGTGTCTACGTACCCTCGTAGACTGAAAGCGGAAGCGTCTAGTGACGCGGTTGATGTAGTCGAACGTCTTCGCAATCCAACCGATCCAAGCACCGAACGTACTGCACCTCCGCGTTCAGCACACGTTCAGCTCGATGACGTCCCACGAGCTCTTGATCAGGTTGAGCGTCACGGGAGAGTTTCTTCAGCACGACAGTGTGGTGACGGTGATGATGAAGCTACCGGCGGACGGCTTTGCCTAAGCACTGCAACGATATGACCGAGGTGTGTAACTGTTGAGGGGGGTACCACACAAGGCTAAGAAATCAACTTGTGTGTCTATGGGGTTCCCCCTCCCCACGTATATAAAGGAGGGAGGAGGAGGAGGCCAGCCGGCCCAAGGGGTGGCGCGCACCCTAGGGGGGGCAATCCTACTCCAAGTAGGATTCCCCCCTTTCCTAGTCCTAATAGGAGAGGGGGAAGGAAAGGGAGGAGAAGAAGAAGGAAAGGGGGTGCGGCCCCTAGTCCAATTCAGTTTGGGCTAGGGGGGGCGCGCGCCCCTAACTGGTCGTGCATCCTCTTCCTCCACTTGGGCCCATGTGGCCCAATAACCCCCCAGGGGGTTCCGGTAACTCCCCGGTACTCCGGTATTTATACGGTGACCCCCGGAACCCTTCCGGTGTCTGAATATAACCTTCCAATATATCAATCTTTATGTTCTCGACCATTTCGAGACTCCTCGTCATGTCCGTGATCACATCCGGGACTCCGAACTACCTTCGGTACATCAAAACACATAAACTCATATTACCGATTATCATCGAACGTTAAGCGTGCGGACCCTACGAGTTCGAGAACTATGTAGACATGACCGAGACACATCTCCAGTCAATAACCAATAGCGGAACCTAGATGCTGATATTGGTTCCTACATATTCTACGAAGATCTTTATCGATCAAACCGCATAACAACATATGTTGTTCCTTTTGTCATCGATATGTTACTTGCCCGAGATACGATCGTGGGTATCATCATACCTAGTTCAATCTCGTTACCGACAAGTATCTTTACTCGTTCCATAATACATCATCTCGTGACTAACTCATTAGTCTTTTGCTTGCAAGGCTTATTATGATGTGTATTACCGAGAGGGCCCAGGGATACCTCTCCGACACTCGGAGTGACAAATCCTATTCTTGTTCTATGCCAACACCACAAACACCTTCAGAAACACCTGTAGAGCATCTTTATAATCACCTAGTTACATTGTGACATTTGATAGCACACAAGATGTTCCTCCGGTATTCGGGAGTTGCATAATCTCACAGTCATGGGAACATGTATAAGTCATGAAGAAAGCAATAGCAGTAAAACTAAACAATCAAGTTGCTAAGCTAAGGGATGGGTCTTGTCCATCACATCATTATCCTAATGATGTGATCCCATTGATCAAATAACAACTCATGTATATGGTTAGGAAACATAACCATCTTTGATCAATGAGCTAGTCTAGTAGAGGCATACTAGGGACACTCTGTTTCCTCTATGTATTCACACATGTACTAAGTTTCCGGTTAATACAGTTCTAGCATGAATAATAAACATTTATCATGATATAAGGAAATACAAATAACAACTTTATTATTGCCTCTAGGGCATATTTCCTTCTGTCTCCCACTTGAACTAGAGTCAATAATCTAGATTACATACTAATGATTCTAACACCCATGGAGTCTTGGTGCTTATCATGTTTTGCTCGTGGAAGAGGCTTAGTCAACCGGTTTGCGACATTCGGATCCGTATGTATCTTGCAAATTTCTATGTCTCCCTCCTTGACTTGATCGCGGATGGAATTGAAGCATCTTTCGATGTGCTTGGTTCTCTTGAGAAACCTCGATTCCTTCGCCAAGGCTATTGCTCGAGTGTTGTCACAAATGATTTTCATTAGACCCGATGCACTAGGTATTACACCTAGATCGGATATGAACTCCTTCATCCAGATTCCTTCATTTGCTACTTCCGAAGCAGCTATGTACTTCGATTCACACGTAGATCCCACCACGACACTCTGCTTAGAACTACACCAACTAACAGCTCCACCGTTCCGGTTTGTGACTTGGAGTCATCCGGATCAGTGTCAAAGCTTGAATCGACGTAACCATTTACGACGAGCTCTGTATCACCTCCATAAACGAGAAACATATCCTTTGTCCTTTTCATGTACTTCAGGATGTTCTTGACCGCTGTCCAGTGATCCACTCCTGGATTACTTTGGTACCTCCCTGCTAAACTTATAGCAAGGCACACATCAGGTCTGGTACACATCATTGCATACATGATAGATCCTATGGCTGAGGCATAGGGAATGACTTTCATTTTCTCTCTATCTTCTGCAGTGGTCGGGCATTGAGTCTTACTCAACTTCACAACTTGTAACACATGCAAGAACCCTTTCTTTGACTGATCCGTTTTGAACTTCTTCAAAACTTTATCAAGGTATGTGCTTTGTGAAAGTCCAATTAAGCGTCTTGATCTATCTTTATAGATCTTGATGCCTAATATATAAGCAGCTTCACCGAGGTCTTCCATTGAAAAATTCTTATTCAAGTATCCTTTTATGCCATCCAGAAATTCTACATCATTTCCAACCAACAATATGTCATCCACATATAATATCAGAAATGCTATAGAGCTCCCACTTACTTTCTTGTAAATGCAGGCTTCTCCAAAAGTCTGAATAAAACCATATGCTTTGATCACCTCATCAAAGCGTATATTCCAACTCCAAGATGCTTGCACCAGTCCATAGATGGATCGCTGGAGCTTGCACACTTTGGTAGCACCTTTAGGATCGACAAAACCTTCTCGTTGTATCATATACACCTCCTCTTTGATGTATCCATTAAGGAATGCAGTTTTGACATCCATTTGCCAGATTTCATAATCATAAAATGCGGCAATTGCTAACATGATTCGGACAGACTTAAGCATCACTATGAGTGAGAAAGTCTCATCGTAGTCAACTCCTTGAACTTGTCGAAAACCTTTCTCAACAAGTCAAGCTTTCTAGACAGTAACATTACCGCCGGCGTCGGTCCTCCTCTTGAAGATCCATTTATTTTCAATGGCTTGCCGATCATCGGGCAAGTCAACCAAAGTCCACACTTTGTTCTCATACATGGATCCCATCTCAGATTTCATGCCCTCAAGCCATTTTGCGGAATCTGGGCTCATCATCGCTTCCTCATAGTTCGTAGGTTCATCATGGTCTAGTAACATGACTTCCAGAACCGGGTTACCGTACCTCTCTGGTGCGGAACATACTTTGGTTGACCTACGAGGTTCAGTAGTAACTTGATCCGAAGTTTCATGATCATCATCATTAGCTTCCTCGCTGATTGGTGTAGGAATCACTGGAACTAGTTTCTATGATGTACTAATTTCCAATTCAGGAGGAGGTACAATTACCTCATCAAGTTACACTTTCCTCGCACTCACTTCTTTCCAGAGAAACTCCTTCTCTAGAAAGGATCCATTCTTAGCAAAAAATATCTTGCCTTCAGATCTGTGATAGAAGGTGTACCCAATAGTTTCCTTTGGGTATCCTATGAAGACACATTTCTCCGACTTGGGTTCGAGCTTATCAGGTTGAGGCTTTTTCACATAAGCATCGCAGCCCCAAACTTTAAGAAACGACAACTTTGGTTTCTTGCCAAACCACAGTTCATAAGGCGTCGTCTCAACGGATTTAGATGGTGCCCTATTTAACGTGAATGCAGCTGTCTCTAAAGCATAACCCCAAAACGATAGTGGTAAATCGGTAAGAGACATCATAGATCACACTATATCTAATAAAGTACGGTTACGACATTTGGACACACCATTACGTTGTGGTGTTCCGGGTGGCGTGAGCTGTGAAACTATTCCACATTGTTTTAAATGAAGAACAAACTCGTAATTCAAATATTCGCCTCCGCGATCAGATCGTAGAAACTTTATTTTCTTGTTACGATGATTCTCTACTTCACTCTGAAATTCTTTGAACTTTTCAAATGTTTCAGACTTGTGCTTCATCAAGTAGATATACCCACATTTGCTCAAATCATCAGTGAAGGTTAGAAAATAATGATACCCACCGCGAGCCTCAACACTCATCGGTCCACATACATCAGTATGTATGATTTCCAATAAATCAATTGCTCGCTCTATTGTTCCGGAGAACGGAGTTTTATTCATCTTGCCCATGAGGCGTGGTTTGCAAGCACCAAATGATTCATAATCAAGTGATTCCAAAAGTCCATCTGCATGGAGTTTCTTCATGCGCTTTACACCAATATGACCTAAACGGCAGTGCCACAAATAAGTTACCCTATCATTATCAACCTTGCATCTTTTGGCTTCAGTATTATGAATATGTGTATCACTACGGTCGAGATCCAACAAGAATAGACCACTCTTCAAGGGTGCATGACCATAAAAGATATTACTCATAAAAATAGAACAACCATTATTCTCTGATTTAAATGAATAACCGTCTCGCAACAAACAAGATCCAGATATAATGTTCATGCTCAACGCTGGCACCAAATAACAATTATTTAGGTCTAAAATAACCCCGAAGGTAGATGTAGAGGTAGCGTGCCGATGGCCATCACATCGACTTTGGAACCATTTCCCACGTGCATCATCACCTCGTCCTTAGCTAATCTTCGTTTAATCCGTAGCCCCTGTTTAGAGTTACAAATATTAGCAACCGAACCAGTATCAAATACCCAGGTGCTACTACGAGCACTAGTAAGGTACACATCAATAATATGTATATCAAATATACCTTTGTTCACTTTGCCATCCTTCTTATCCACCAAATACTTGGGGTAGTTCCGCTTCCAGTGTCCAGTACCTTTGCAGTAGAATCACTCAGTTTCAGGCTTGGCTCTAGACTTGGGTTTCTTCACGGGATTAGCAACTCGCTTGCTATTCTTCTTGAAGTTCCCCTTCTTTCTCTTGCCCTTTTTCTTGAAACTAGTGGTATTGTTAACCATCAACACTTGATGCTCCTTTTTTATTTCTACCTCCGCAGCTTTGAGCATAGCGAAGAGCTCGGGAATTGTCTCTGCATCCCTTGCATACTATAGTTCATCATGAAGCCTTTATAGCTTGGTGGCAATGATTGAAGAACTCTATCAATAACATTATCCTCGTCAACTTTGCAACCAAGTTGAGTCATGTGATTGTAGTACCTAGACATTCTGAGCAAGTGTTCACTGATAGAACTATTCTCCTCCATCTTACAGCTGTAGAACTTATTGGAGACTTCATATATCTCAATTCGGGCATTTGCTTGAAATATTAACTTTAACTCTCGGAACATCTCATATGCTCCATGACGTTCAAAACGTCGTTGAAGTCCCGATTCTAAGCCGTAAAACATGGCACACTGAACTATCGAGTAGTCATCAGAACGAGCTTGCTAGATGTTCATAACATCCGGAGTTGCTCCTGCAGTAGGCCTGTCACCTAGCGGTGCTTCCAGGACATGATTCTTCAGTGCAGCAATCAGGATAATCCTCAAGTTACGGACCCAGTCCGTGTAGATGCTACCATCATCTTTCACCTTAGCTTTATCTAGGAACGCATTAAAATTCAAGGGAACGGTAGCATGGGCCATTGATCTACAACAACATAGATATGCAAAAACTATTAGGACTAAGTTCATGATAAATTAAAGTTCAATTAATCATATTACTAAAGAATCCCACTTAGATAGACATCCCTCTAGTCATCTAAATGATCACGTGATCCAAATCAACTAAACCATGTCTGATCATCACGTGAGATGGAGTAGTTTTCAATGGTGAACATCTTATGTTGATCATATCTACTATATGATTCACGCTCGACCTTTCGGTCTCCAGTGTTCTGAGGCCATGTATGTACATGCTAGGCTCGTTAAGTTTAACCCGAGTATTCTGCATGTGTAAAACTGTCTTACACCCGTTGTATTTGAACGTAGAGCTTATCACACCCGATCATCATGTGGTGTCTCGGCACGACGAACTTTCGCAATGGTGCATACTCAGGGAGAACACTTGTACCTTGAAATTTTGTAAGGGATCATCTTATAATGCTACCGGCGTACTAAGCAAAATAAGAAGCATAATAAGATAAACATCACATGCAATCAAAATATGTGACATGATATGGCCATCATCATCTTGTGCTTTTGATCTCCATCTCCAAAGCATCGTCATGATCTCCATCGTCACCGGCTTGACACCATGATCTTTATTGTAGCGTCGTGGTCGTCTCGCTAACTGTTGCTACTACTACTATCGCTAACTCATAGTGATAAAGTAAAGAAATTACATGGCCTTCACAAATCATACAATAAAGAGACAACCATAAGGCTCCTGTCGGTTGCCAATAATTTACAAAACATGATCATCTCATACAATAACGTACAACTCATCACGTCTTGACCATATCACATCACAACATGCCCTGCAAAAACAAGTTAGACGTCCTCTACTTTGTTGTTGCAAGTTTTACGTGACTGCTACGGGCTTAGCAAGAACCGTTCTTACCTACGCATACAAAAACCACAACGATTTTTCGTCAAGTGTGATGTTTTAACCTTCACAAGGACCGGGTGTAGCCACACTCGATTCAACTAAAGTGAGAGAGACAGACACCCACCGGTCACCTTTAAGCAACGAGTGCTCGTAATGGTGAAACCAGTCTCGCGTAAGCGTACGCGTAATGTCGGTCTAGGCTGCTTCATCTCATAATACCGCAGAATCAAAGTATGACATGCTGGTAAGCAGTATGACTATTATCGCC
The DNA here is from genome assembly GCA_902687465.1 of Secale cereale. Lineage (NCBI taxonomy): Eukaryota > Viridiplantae > Streptophyta > Magnoliopsida > Poales > Poaceae > Secale > Secale cereale. The sequence goes on along the minus strand of LR738709.1, from coordinate 212,501,984 downwards.
CACAACTCATTATGTTCTACTCGTGCATATCATCTACGCATAGACCTGGCTCATGATGCCACTGTTGAGGAACGTAGTATTTCAAAAATTTCCTACGATCACGCAAGATCTATCTAGGAGAATCCTAGCAACGAGCGGGGAGAGTGTGTCTATGTGACGCCCGAAGACCGACGTCCCAGAAGATTCCAGAAGATTCCAGATGTTCCGGGTTCCCCCGCGTGTTTCTTTGTGCTTGTGTTATTTTATTTTTGCATTGCATCATGTCATCATGCCATCATGTCATATTTTCTTTGCATCTCAACTTAAATAAATTGTGTGGACCTTCGGTCCATTTAAATCGAGGGAAGGATGTCTTCTCTTTAAAACATATAAAAGCCTCTCAATATTATTAGGGAGCTATATAATAATATTCCATTTGTTTGGAATTAACCAACACACGTGCATAATTTTCCCCATGCTTTTCCTACTTCGAGTTCTCCTTCAAAAACCTTGCCAATAATTCTTTTTCGTTGTTTCGAGGTTCCTCCGAAAATTCGAACATTTTTGGACACTTCAATAATCAAGTCTTAGTTCAAACCCATTTGAATTAAATTCAAATATGTTTGAATTATAATTTTTTTCGATCATGCCTTTTTCAATTTTCTCGGACCGTGCTCATTTTTATGAGCCCGAGAAAATTAGTCCCTTGTGCTAAATCTTCCCCTAACCTTTTTTTCCTTTCCTCTTCTTTTATTTGTTTCTGCTTTGTTTCTTTAATTAAAAGATCACAGCAAAGAAGAGCAGCCACCTCCCAGCCGCAGCCAATCCTCCTCTTGGCCCAAGGCCACTCCAGCGCAGCCGCATCTGCCCATCCTCCTTGGCCCGAGCAGACCCATCCCTCAGCCCCCTCTCCAGCCTTTTGGCCCATCAGCGGCCTAACCTAACTCTCCCCGCACCGCATCGCTCCTTCTCCCCTCGCCCCTTTTCTTTCCGCTCGACCGCTGCCACCCTCTCGTTCTGTCGCCCGAGCCCATCCCCTCGATCCTCCTTCGATCTTCCTCCTCCTCCCTCGATCACCAGCTCTCCGCCTCAGGGCCTCGTCCTCCTTTGCGCCGCTCCAGGCCGAACGCCACCTCCTCTCGAAGCCCCTCCAGCGCGTCGTGGCCTTCAGTCCGTCTCCAGCGCCGGGGCCTCCTCTGCCTGCGCCTCCCTCCATCGCCCCGGCCCCGAGCCAGCGCCAGGAGGCCGGCCCGCGCCCGTCCCTCCGTCGCCAAGGCCGAGCGTCCTCCACCGGCCCTCAGGCCCTTCGCCGCCAGGACGCCCCAGCGCCTCTCCAGCGCCGGCGCCTCCCTTCTCCAGCACCAAGCCGCCGTCGTCGCTGCCTCGTCCGCCTTGGATGCGCCCTCCATCGTCGATGCTGCGCCTCACCTGCTGGTCCCCGCAAGCCCCAAGTACCTCGCCACCTCGACCGCACCAAGAGCTGCTGCTGTGCATCTCCTGCCTCTGTCGTGTTGTCGCCTTGCTGCTGCTGTTATGTTTTTTTCTGCAAGTCCAAGTACTACCGTCGCTGGAAGCGCCAAGTACCACGACTACTCGGAGACCCCAAGTACCCCTACCGTCGCCCCGTGTACCTCTACGGAACGTGTACGACTTCGAGACGAGAACGACTACACGTGACGACGAACGCCAAGTACCACCACATACGACGATGCGACATGAACCCCTACGACAAGTACCTCTCCGAACGGGATGTGAACGACTACACGTGTACCTCTACGGAACAACTACTTCCTCTTCGGAAACGTGAACCACTACTTCCTCTATGACCCGCGAGAACGCCTACTTCCACTACGATCTCGAACCGCCCCGAAACGATTGTTTCGAAGGTATAACCCGAAACGATGACCCGTGAGATGCTTGTGTTGTATGAAATGTTTCCCTTGTGTGCACCGTGCCGCCTCATCTTTTGTCGTGCTCCTCGGTTGCCTCGTCGCCGACCCGTGGGAACCCGGAAGCCGGGATCACCCCACCTTTCGTCTTGCTTGACTCGCTCACGCCACCTTTCTTTTGCACCGGACTCTCAACGAGTTACCGGAACCGATATGATGCCGTTGCATCACTTTCGGATCGTTGCCGTGGCACCCCTTTTCCTTTCACCACGGTGACAATACTTCATATCTTCTTCTTGTCAACTTTTAATAATAACTTCATAAACTTGTTCATGTCATCCGCATCATGTTAACAACCCTAAAATGTTTAATTGTTGTTTGCTTATAATTACTAAACATGCTCATGGGGATTTTCCGGATATGTTGTTGTTATTTTCCGGCCTCATTTAAAATGTCTAAATAGTTAGTTTACTTATGCTTCACCTCTTGCCATGTTAACAAACATTTAATCTTGTCTTGTAAATAAACGAGAGTCAATTAAATAATTAAATGTGGTGTTTCGTCAATATGCAACTCGTTGCATATTGAGCTCCACTTAACTTGTAGTATTTGTTTGTGCACTTTGCCATGCCATGCATATTTAAACCGGACATGCATCATACTTGGATGTGCATCGTATGCCATGTTTATGCTTGTGTGTTTACCGAGTTGTTTGCTTCTTTCCGGCTGCATCTCTTGTTAGCTTCGGTTTCGTTCCGGAGTTGTGAGGATTCGCTCGACTGTGTTGCTCCGTCTACTTCTTGGACCCGTTCTTCTCCTTTGCGGAATCCCAGGCAAGATGATCATACCCTTGGATACCTTTACTACCATTGCCATGCTTAGTTGTCTCGATACTATCGTTACATGTCGCGCTACCCATCCTTTATGTCAGCCTCTCCTTGTTGCCATGAAACCTCTAACCTTGAAACCTTCCTAGCAAAACCACTGTTTGGCTATGTTACCCGCTTGCTCAGCCCCTCTTATAGCGTTGTTAGTTGCAGGTGAAGATGAAGTTCGTTCCAGGAGGGAACTTGTTGTTGGCATATCACAATATCTATAATTATTTTTTTACACACCTATATACTAGGCATGGGTGGAAGGCTTGGCCTTTTGCTTGGTGTTTTGTTCCACTCATGCCACCTTAGGCGCCGATAAACCGGCATTATGTTCCTTGTTTTTGCGTTCCTTACACGATGGGTGGATGGGGACCCCTTGACAATTCGACTTTGAATAAAACTCCTCCAGCAAGGCCCAACTTTGGTTTTAATTTGCTCATAATAACAACTTAAATAATTAATTAATTGCATAAGGGGTCATGTCCCCGGGTTCTTAATTCTACATAACAGGGGGGCCAGTGCTGATGGTGTTGGTCCCAAACGGGCAGACTGCGGGAACCACCACGGGGAAACTCGAGGTTTGGGTCCTGTAGGATGACCCATCCGGTTGTGGCCTGAGACGAGATACGCGCGGCTACTATCAGGGTGTCGGCACGCCGGGAGGTCTTGCTGGACTTGTTTTACCATTGTCGAAATGTCTTGTGCTACCGGGATGCCGAGCCTGATCGGTTTTCCCTAAGATAAGGGGTGATGATATTATATTTATCACTTCAGCTAATCGTGAGAGCTTGTGATGGGCTAAGTTGGGACACCCCTGCAGGGTTATGATCTTTCGAAAGTCGTGCCCGCGGTTATGTGGCAGATTGGAATTTGTTGATGTCCGGTTGTAGAAAACTTAACAGAGGATCCGAAGTAAAACACACAACTGTGTGAGTAACCGTGACTGTCTCTTTTCACTTTGAGAAGAGAACACGGTGGGGTTATGTTTGAATCGTATGTAGTTCATGTTGGGGAACGTAGTATTTTAAAATTTTCCTACGATCACGCAAGATCTATCTACCAGATGCATAGCAACGAGAGGGAAGAGTGTGTCTACATACCCTCGTAGACCGGAAGCGGAAGCGTCAAGTGACGCGATTGATGTAGTCGAACTTCTTTGTGATTCAACCGATCAAGCACCGAACGTATGGCACCTCCGCGTTCAGCACACGTTCAGCTTGATGACGTCCCACGAGCTCTTGATCCAGTTGAGCTTCACGGGAGAGTTTCGTCAGCACGACGGCGTGGTGACGGATATGATGTATTCACCGGCGCAGGGCTTCGCCTAAGCACTGCAACGGTATGACCGAGGTGTGTTTCTGTGGAGGGGGGCACCGCACACGGCTAGAACAATTCAACTTGTGTGTCTTTGGGTGCCCCCCTGCCCCCGTATATAAAGGAGCAAGAGGGGAGGGCCGGCCGGCCTCCTATGGTGCGGCTAGGGCAATCCTACTAGGAATAGGATTGCAATCCTATTCCTAGTAGGAGTCCATCAAGAAGGAAGAGAGGGAAAGGAAAAGAGGGAGAGGTGGCGCACCCCCAATCCTAGTCCAACTAGGATCCCTAGGTGGGGCGCCGGCCAGCCTCTATGGGCTGCCTCTCTCCTTTCCTCAAGGCCCACTATGGACCATCCCCCCTCGTAGGGGGTTCCGGTAACCCTCTCCGGCAATCCAGTTAAATCCGAAACTTTTCCGGAACACTTCCGGTGTCCGAATATAGTCGGCCAATATATCATTCTTTATGTCTCAGACATTCCAAGACTCCTCGTCATGTCCGTGATCTCATCCGGGACTCCGAACTACCTTCGGTACATCAAAACTCATAAACTCATAATACTGATCGTCATCAAACGTTAAGCGTGCGGACCCTACGGGTTCGAGAACTATGTAGACATGACCGAGACTCATCTCCGGTCAATAACCAATAGCGGAACCTGGATGTTCATATTGGCTCCTACATATTCTACGAAGATCTTTTATCGGTCAAAACCGCATAACAACATACGTTGTTCCTTTTGTCATCGGTGTGTTACTTGCCCGAGATTCGATCGTCGGTATCTCTATACCTTGTTCAATCTCGTTACCGGCAAGTCTCTTTACTCGTTCCGTAACACATCATCTCGTGACTAACTCATTAGTATTTTTGCTTGCAAGGCTTATTGTGATGGGTATTACCGAGAGGGCCCAGAGATACCTCTCCGACACTCGGAGTGACAAATCCTATTCTTGATCTATGCCAGCACCACGAATACTTTCGGAGACACCTGTAGAGCATCTTTATGATCACCCAGTTACGTTGTGACGTTTGATAGCACACAAGGTGTTCCTACGGTATTCGGGAGTTGCATAATCTCATAGTCATAGGAACATGTATAAGTCATGAAGAAAGCAATAGCAGTAAAACTAAACGATCATAGTGATATGCTAACGGATGGGTCTTGTCCATCACATCATTCTCCTAATGATGTGATCCCGTTGATCAAATGACAACTCATGTCTATGGCTAGGAAACATAACCATCTTTGATCAATGAGCTAGTCTAGTAGAGGCATACTAGGGACATACCGTTTTGTCTATGTATCCACGCATGTACTAAGTTTCCGGTTAATACAATTCTAGCATGAATAATAAACATTTATCATGATATAAGGAAATATAAATAACAACTTTATTATTGCCTCTAGGTCATATTTCCTTCAGTCTCCCACTTGCACTAGAGTCAATAATCTAGCTCACATCGCCATGTGATTTAATACCGATAGTTCACATCGTTATGTGAATAACACCCATAGTTCACATCGCCATGTGACCAACACCCAAAGGGTTTACTAGAGTCAATAATCTAGTTCACATTGCTATGTGATTAATACCCAAGAGTAATAAGGTGTGATCATGTTTTGCTTGTGAGAGAAGTTTAGTCAACGGGTCTGTCACATTCAGATCCGTATGTATTTCGCAAATTTCTATGTCTACAATGCTCTGCATAGAGCTACTCTAGCTAATTGCTCCCACTTTCAATACGCATCCAGATTGATACTTTGAGTCATCTGGATTTAGTGTCAAAGCTTGCATCGGCGTAACCCTTTACGACGAACTCTTTATCACCTCCATAATCGAGAAACATTTCCTTAGTCATCCAGTTACTAAGGATAATTTTGACCACTGTACAGTGATCTACTCCTGGATCACTATTGTAGCCCCTTGACAAACTCATGGCAAGGTACACAACATGTTTGGTACACAGCATGGCATACTTTATAGAACCTATGGCTGAGGCATAGGGAATGACTTTCATTCTCTCTATATTTTTCTGTCGTGGTCTGGCTTTGAGTCTTACTCAACTTCACACCTTACAAGTCAGGCAAAAACTCCTTCTTTGACTGATCCATTTTGAACTACTTCAAAATCTTATCAAGGTATGTACTTATCGAAAGTCTTATCAAGCGTCTTGATCTATCTCTATAGATCTTGATGCCCAATATGTAAGCAGCTTCACCAAGGTCTTTCTTTGAAAAACTCCTTTCAAACACTCCTTTATGCTTTCCAGAAAATTCTACATCATTTCCGATCGACAATATGTCATTCACATATACTTATCAGAAAGGTTGTAGTGCTCCCACTCACTTCTTGTAAATACAGGCTTCACCGTAAGTCTGTATAAATCTATATGCTTTGATCAACTTATCAAAGCGTATATTCCAACTCCGAGATGCTTGCACCAGTCCATAGATGGATCGATGGAGCTTGCACATTTTGTTAGCACCTTTATGATTGACAAAACCTTCGGGTCATATACAATTTTTCTTTAATAAATCCATTAAAGAATGCAGTTTTGTTATCCATTTGCCAGATTTCATAAAATGCGGTAATTGCTAACATGATTCGGACAGACTTAAGCATCGCTACGGGTGAGAAAGTCTCATCGTAGTCAACTTCTTGAACTTGTCGAAAACCTTTCGCAACAAGTCGAGCTTTGTAAACAGTAACATTACCGTCAGCGTCGGTCTTCCTCTTGAAGATCCATTTATTTTCGATGGCTTGCCGATCATCGGGCAAGTCAACCAAAGTCCACACTTTGTTCTCATACATGGATCCCATCTCAGATTTCATGGCCTCAAGCCATTTTGCGGAATCTGGGCTCATCATCGCTTCCTCATAGTTCGTAGGTTCATCATGGTCTAGTAACATGACTTCCAGAACTGGGTTGCCGTACCACTCTGGTGCGGAACGTACTCTGGTTGATCTACGACGTTCAGCAGAAACTTGATCTGAAGTTTCATGATCATCATCATTAGCTTCCTCACTAATTGGTGTAGGAATCACTGGAACTAGTCTCTGTGATGTTCTACTTTCCAATTCGGGAGAAGGTACAATTACCTCATCAAGTTCTACTTTCCTCCCACTCACTTCTTTCAAGAGAAACTCCTTCTCTAGAAAGGATCCACTCTTAGCAACAAAGACCTTGCCTTCGGATCTGTGATAGAAGGTGTACCCAACAGTTTCTTTTGGGTATCCTATGAAGATTTACTTCTCCGATTTGGGTTCGAGCTTTATCATGTTGAAACTTTTTCACATAAGCATCGCAGTCCCAAACTTAAAGAAATGACAACTTAGGTTTCTTGTCAAACCACAGTTCATACGGTGTCATCTCCACGGATTTAGATGGTGTCCTATTTAACGTGAATGTAGCTGTCTCTAATGCATAACCCCAAAAGCAATAGTGGTAAATCGGTAAGAGACATCATCGATCGCACCATATCTAATAAAGTACGGTTATGACGTTCGGACACACCATTACACTGTGGTGTTCCAGGTGGCGTGAGTAGTGAAACTATTTCACATTGTTTTTACTGAAGGCCAAACTCGTTAACTCAAATATTTTACCTCTACGATGATATCGTAGAAACTCTTATTTTCTTGTTACAATGATTCTCCACTTCACTCTGAAATTCTTTGAACTTTTCAAATGTTTCAGACTTATGCTTCACTAAGTAGATATACCCATATCTGCTCAAATCATCAGTGAAGGTCAGAAAATAACGATTCCCGCCGTGAGCTTCAATACTCATTGGTCTGCATACATCAGTATGTATGATTTCCAACAACTCTGTTGCTCGCTCCACAGTTCCGGAGAACGGAGTTTTAGTCATCTTGCCCATGAGGCATGGTTCGCAAGCACCAAGTGATTCATAATCAAGTGATTCAAAAAATTCCATCACTATGGAGTTTCTTCATGCGCTTTACACCAATATGACCTAAACGGCAGTGCCACAAATAAGTTGCACTATCATTATTAACCTTGCATCTTTTGGCTTCAATATTATGAATATGTGTATCACACGATCGAGATCCAACAAACTATTTTCATTGGGTGTATGACCATAGAAGGTTTTATTCATGTAAACAGAACAATAATTATTCTCTAACTTACATGAATAACCGTATTGCAATAAATATGATCAAATCATATTCATGCTCAACACAAACATCAAATAACACTTATTTAGGTTCAACACTAATCCCGAAAGTATAGGGAGCGTGCGATGATGATCATATCAATCTTGGAACTGCTTCCAATACACATCGTCACTTCATCCTTTAACTAATTTCTGTTCATTATGCAACTCCCATTTCGAGTTACTACTCTTTAGCAACTGAACCAGTATCAAATACCGAGGGGTTGCTATGAACACTAGTAAAATACACATCAATAATCAGTATATCAGAATATACCTTTGTTCACTTTGCCATCCTTCTTATCCGCCAAGTATCTAGGGCAGTTCCACTTCAAGTGACCATTTCCTTTGCAGTAGAAACACTTAGTTTCAGGCTTGAGTTTTAGCTTTGGGTTTCTTCACGGGAGTGACAACTTGCTTGTCATTCTTCTTGAAGTTCCCCTTCTATCCCTTTGCCCTTTACTTGAAACAAGTGGTCTTGTTAACCATCAACACTTGATGCTTTTTCATGATTTCTACCTTCGCCGACTTCAGCATCGCGAAGAGCTCGGGAATTCCTTTCGTCATCCCTTGCATATTATAGTTCATCACAAAGTTCTACTAACTTGGTGATAGTGACTAGAGAACTTTGTCAATTACTATCTTATCTGAAAGATTAACTCCCACTTGATTCAAGTAATTGTAGTACCCAGACAATCTGAGCACATGCTCACTGGTTGAGCTATTCTCCTCCATCTTGTATGCAAAGTACTGACAGAAGTCTTATACCTCTCGACACGGGCCTGAGTATGAAATACTAATTTCAACTCTTGGAACATCTTATATGCTCTGTGGCGTTCAAACGTTTTTGAAGTCCCGGTTCTAAGCCGTAAAGCATGGTGCACTTAAACTATCAAGTAGTCATCATACCGAGCTTTTGTCAAAACGTTTATAACGTCTACATCTGCTCCTGCAATAGGTCTGTCACCTAGCGGTGCATCAAGGACATAATTCTCTATGCAGCAATGAGGATAATCCTCAGATCACGGAACAATTCCGCGTCATTGCTACTAACATCTTTCAACTTAGTTTTCTCTAGGAACATATAAAAAATAAACGGGGAGCAACATCGTGAGCTATTGATCTACAACATAGATATGCTAATACTACGAGGACTAAGTTCATGATAAATTAAAGTTCAATTTAATCATATTACTTAAGAACTCCCACTTAGATAGACATCCCTCTAGTCATCTAAATGATCACGTGATCCAAATCAACTAAACCATGTCCGATCATCACGTGAGATGGAGTAGTTTCAATGGTGAACATCTTATGTTGATCATATCTACTATATGATTCACGCTCGACCTTTCGGTCTCTAGTGTTCCGAGGCCATATCTGCATATGCTAGGCTCGTCAAGTTTAACCTGAGTATTCTGCATGTGCAAAACTAGCTTACACCCGTTGTATTTGAACGTAGAGCTTATCACACCCGATCATCACGTGGTGTCTCGGCACAACGAACTTTCGCAACGGTGCATACTCAGGGAGAACACTTATACCTTGAAATTTAGTAAGGGATTATCTTATAATGCTACCGTCGTTCTAAGCAAAATAAGAAGCATAATAAGATAAACATCACATGCAATCAAAAATATGTGACATGATATGGCCATCATCAACTTGTGCTTTTGATCTCCATCTCCAAAGCACCGTCATGATCACCTTCGTTGCCGGCGCGACACCTTGATCTCCATCGTAGCATCGTTGTCGTCTCGCGAATTATTGCTTCTACGACTATCGCTACCGCTTAGTGATAAAGTAAAGCAATTACATGGCGATTGCATTTCACACAATAAAGCGACAACCATATGGCTCCTGCCAGTTGCCGATAACATTACAAAACATGATCATCTCATACAACACCGTATAACTCATCATGTCTTGACCATATCACATCACAACATGCCCTGCAAAAACAAGTTAGACGTCCTCTACTTTGTTGTTGCAAGTTTTACGTGGCTGCTACGGGCTTAGCAAGAACCGTTCTTACCTACGCATACAAAACCACAACGATGTTTCGTCAAGTATGTGTTGTTTTAACCTTCACAAGGACCGGGCGTAGCCACACTTGATTCAGCTAAAGTGAGAGAGACAGACACCCGCCAGTCACCTTTAAGCAATGAGTGCTCGTAACGGTGAAACCAGTCTCGCGTAAGCGTACGCGTAATGTCGGTCCGGGCCGCTTCATCTCACAATACCGCCGAAGCAAAGTATGACATGCTGGTAAACAGTATGACTAGTATCGCCCACAACTCATTGTGTTCTACTCGTGCATATCATCTACGCATAGACCTGGCTCTGATACCACTGTTGGGGAACGTAGTATTTTAAAATTTTCCTACGATCACGCAAGATCTATCTACCAGATGCATAGCAACGAGAGGGAAGAGTGTGTCTACATACCCTCATAGACCGGAAGTGGAAGCGTCAAGTGACGCGGTTGATGTAGTCGAACTTCTTTGTGATTCAACCGATCAAGCACCGAACGTACGACACCTCCGCGTTCAGCACACGTTCAGCTTGATGACGTCCCATGAGCTCTTGATCCAGTTGAGCTTCACGGGAGAGTTTCGTCAGCACGACGGCGTGGTGACGGATATGATGTATTCACCGGCGCAGGGCTTCGCCTAAGCACTGCAACGGTATGACCGAGGTGTGTTTCTGTGGTGGGGGGCACCGCACACGGCTAGAACAATTCAACTTGTGTGTCTTTAGGTGCCCCCCTGCCCCCGTATATAAAGGAGCAAGAGGGGAGGGCCGGCCGGCCTCCTATGGTGCGGCTAGGGCAATCCTACTAGGAATAGGATTGCAATCCTATTCCTAGTAGGAGTCCATCAAGAAGAAAGAGAGGGAAAGGAAAAGAGGGAGAGGTGGCGCCCCCCCCCCAATCCTAGTCCAACTAGGATCCCTAGGTGGGGCGCCGGCCAGCCTCTATGGGCTGCCTCTCTCCTTTCCTCAAGGCCCACTATGGACCATCCCCCCTCGTAGGGGGTTCCGGTAACCCTCTCCGGCAATCCAGTTAAATCCGAAACTTTTCCGGAACACTTTCGGTGTCCGAATATAGTCGTCCAATATATCATTCTTTATGTCTCAGACATTCCGAGACTCCTCGTCATGTCCGTGATCTCATCCGGGACTCCGAACTACCTTCGGTACATCAAAACTCATAAACTCATAATACCGATCGTCATCAAACGTTAAGCGTGCGGACCCTACGGGTTCGAGAACTATGTAGACATGACAGAGACTCATCTCCGGTCAATAACCAATAGCGGAACCTGGATGTTCATATTGGCTCCTACATATTCTACGAAGATCTTTTATCTGTCAAAACCGCATAACAACATACGTTGTTCCTTTTGTCATCGGTATGTTACTTGCCCGAGATTCGATCGTCGGTATCTCTATACATAGTTCAATCTCGTTACCGGCAAGTCTCTTTACTCGTTCCGTAACACATCATCTCGTGACTAACTCATTAGTCTTTTTGCTTGCAAGGCTTATTGTGATGGGTGTTACCGAGAGGGCCCAGAGATACCTCTCCGACACTCGGAGTGACAAATCCTATTCTTGATCTATGCCTGCACCACGAATACTTTCGGAGACACCTGTAGAGCATCTTTATGATCACCCAGTTACGTTGTGACGTTTGATAGCACACAAGGTGTTCCTACGGTATTCGGGAGTTGCATAATCTCATAGTCATAGGAACATGTATAAGTCATGAAGAAAGCAATAGCAGTAAAACTAAACGATCATAGTGCTATGCTGGCGGATGGGTCTTGTCCATTACATCATTCTCCTAATGATGTGATCCCGTTGATCAAATGACAACTCATGTCTATGGCTAGGAAACATAACCATCTTTGATCAATGAGCTAGTCTAGTAGAGGCATACTAGGGACATACTGTTTTGTCTATGTATCCACACATGTACTAAGTTTCCGGTTAATATAATTCTAGCATGAATAATAAACATTTATCATGATATAAGGAAATATAAATAACAACTTTATTATTGCCTCTAGGGCATATTTCCTTCAGTTCAGGATCTTTAGCGATCACTACTTTTGCGACCGTTTGCGTAGATGCTCTTCTTATTCTGGTACTCGTAAGTTAGCCACCATACTATGCTTAGCCGCTGCTGCAACCTCACCACTTTACCTCTTCCTACCCACAAAGCTTTGCTAGTCTTGATACCCATGGTTATGGGATTGCTGAGTCCTCGTGGCTCACAGATACTACAACACCAGATGCAGGTTCAACCGAGTTTGATGCAGGAGCTGGTTCAAGTTCTTCACTGGGAGCTCGATGAAGAGTTTGGCCGTATGCTTGTTACGTTTCGACGATCAGTAGTGGTTTCTACTAGGATTCGATCCTGACCTGTGGCTTTATGTTGTTTTGGTATCTTTCTTTTGGATCTTCACCCGTAGTCGGGTTGTGATGTTTTGAATGATGAATTGCTTATGTATTGTATTGTGTGAAGTGGCGAGTGTAAGCCAACTATTTCATTTTGCAGTTTCATCCCTCTTTTACATGAGTCGTGCAAAGATACCAAACTTGCGATCATTCCAGAATGGGCTTATATCTTTAAGTCGTGCCTCGACACGTAGGAGATATAGTCCCATCCTGGGCATTACAAGTTGGCATTCAGAGCCTTCTCCGACCTAGAAGCCCCCACTGCTTGATCGAATCGTTGACGGTTGAGTTTAGGCACACACTTAAAAATGTTTTGAGTCCTATATATATATCGGAGAGTAGGATTTCTTTTGCTCCTCATCTCTTTTCACTCTGGTGAGGACTCCTGACGTTTACTCTTGCCTCTTCTAATTTCAAAAATTGCACCAATTTTTTTTAGGATCTCGCGAGTATTGTTTGGATTGTTTCGATGTCTTTGTGACGAGACCATTGTTCTCGATGCCTCCTATCATTAGGGGTTGTGGCAGTGTCCCGGGGAGTTGAGCTCCGAGGTGTTGTCGTCACAAATCCATCGCGACAGTACTAGAATACTTAAGACGGCCGACATCGAAAACTCTCCTATGCGGTTAGTGGCAAGATAACCCCGACATCACCCAGTACTGGGGAGGTAGGTCGGGAGTATTGCCATAGCTTGTATAGTGGATGCGTTTCGAAGGTCCGAGGTAAACGGTTTCCGAGAACAACTGGTTATGTGTTGAAGGATGGATACAGCTGGATGTAGGATTAGAATTGAGTGCGCGGTGCTTCCCCTGTATCCCCAACACCTGATTGCATAACTGGAAACTTTCGGAAATTAATAGGTGGGTTCATCCAGTAGTTCTAGGCATTCTTCCAACGTATGCATGATACGAAGTTCGGGGTTCTACATTGAGTGAAGTGGTTTTATGGGCTTGTTCCGATCGGGAGTTGCATCTTAAAGGGTCCTTGGCTATGCTGATCCGGGGATTGCAAAACCCTTTTGTAACACGTTCCATGAGCTTTCAGCACGAAGATGTCAGAACGAAACTCCTATCTTGTATTTGTTCTATCTGCTCCTTGTTCCTTTTATTTATCTTTTGTTCTCCCAATTGGCTTCTCGACAAGTGGATGTACCTGCGGAATTCATTCGTTCAATTCTTTGCTCGGATGATATTGTGAAGATGATGCTGCGAAATATCTATCCTTTGTTCTTGTTTTGATTCTGGTATTCGAGTTGCTTCGACGACAAATGTTGATTCCATACCTTTCTTAATCGGTATTCTCATATTTATATGGGAGTGCTAATCCTTATTGATCATCAAGTTGGTCATGTTAATCCTTTTCAACCGGTGTGCCTTCTCTTTAAGTTATTCCATACGGACGTCGTTGAGAAATCTGACGACTTGTCTGTTTCATTCATTCCAAGTTGTCCTTGTTTTCCCCACCCTCCCACCCTTTTTCTTGTGGAGCTGGAATTCTTAATCAAGTATCCATTTTATTCATGTGATGTTTCTTCATTCTTTTCCTTCAATGTTCTTATCCGGTGATTATCGTGAAGATGCTCAAGAGCTTCAAGTTCATCATTCTTTTGTTCTCAAATTCTGCCAGTGGATGTAATTCAAGATTTCGGTGTTGATCTTACCATTTTCCTCTTTTCACAATGCTTTCTTATTTCGGTGCACCAATTAATCATTCTCCTCTTGTATTCATATCCGGAGTGCTGAAGATTCATAATTCCATTCTTTATCCGTTCAAGCTATTTTTGAGGATTGTTATCTTATTCAAGCCATTTAATTCAACCGGTGCTATATCTCTTAAGCAATCGTTTTCAACGGTGATTTCTTTAGTGGGCCCTAACCCACAGGCCTTTCCCAGGATCTTACATGACTCTTCTTTTCCGGAGTTATACTCAAATTCTTTTCAAAGTGTGACGTAAGAATGATTTCCATCAGTCACATGCTTTCTCCAAGCTTGTTTTCAATTATTTCCATCTTTAGCTCCACCTTCCTCTTATCATTCGTCCGGAGTATCTCGAAATTCTTCATGGCATTTCTCGTCTTCACTCTCAACATTTGGAGACCGGAGAAGTGTTTCTCTTAAACCTTGGCCCGTTCTCTTGAAGATTCGTGGTTCTAGATTCATACCATCCTCATAAGTGTTCCGTTCGTGAGGAATTCTTTTCATACCCATCCGAAGCATTTCATGCATTCTTTTCTTTGTGATCCTCCGAAGGCCATCATTTCAGAAGATTTCTTCGTTCTCAGTTTTCAAACTTCGTCCTCCAAATATTCTTCATTGATGTCTCTTCGTTCGTCTCCATATTTTTACGATGGTTCTTTCAAGTTTACTCTTCCGTTGTTATCGTATTAATTCATTTGTTCTTTTCATAATCCTACCGGTGCTTCGTTGAAGATTTACCCAAGCTTGTGCGAGATCTCTCTTAATTCTTTCCAACGAGAATAAGTAGTATGCCAAATCCATTGCTTGTCGTCAATTTAAATTGATGAAGGATATGCATAACATAAATCTTATTCTAGTTTCTTCCAAGTGATTAATCTCTTTTTCCAGAGCTTGTTCATCATATCATATTCTCGGTTCTAAGTTGTTCATCTTGTTTTTCCGGAGCTCCAAGTTATTTCAATTATATCATTTCAGCTCCATCTAATTCATCGCAGGCCTTGAATCTTATTCTTTTCATCTTTCACTTCTCATGCTTGTATTACCGGAGTTCTCATGGTGGTTCATCAAGATTTAATTCATCCTCAAAGTTTTTATCAAGATTCTTGTTGGAGCTCAAGCATTCTTCATCATGCTTTCCAAGTGCAATTCTTGCTCCCTTATCTTTTCAGATGGTGTTATGTCATTCTTGACAATTCCTTCATGTTTCATGATTCACAAGTTGTCAGGAATGAGATTTAAACCCATCATTTTCTTTGTTCAGGAGATCTTTCCAACCTTTCAAATTATTTGTTGGAGTAATCTTGGGTTGTATTTCACCTAAAAGCTTTTCCCTAAGGATTGTTGCTAATTATGGTGCTCATAAATGACCCAAGTTCTTCATTTATCCTCCCGGTGAGATAAGTTTATCGTCTCCTTGTGATCTCATTGCAATCAATTGTTTCCGTTAGTGGCTGGTTATCACCTCTTAATTTTGAGATGTTTTCCATAAGCCCACATCAAGCTTATTCGTTTTCGTTGTTGATTTTTTCCATCAACCCCATTCAACCCTTCTTTGTAAGGAGGATTTTTTTATAATTCATTTGTGGGAGAAGTTGTCATTTTTCTTCTCCATTCATTTCTTTCTCTGATTTATATGCTATTCTTTCATTCCGGGGGCTTTGTGATGTTGCTCTCTCCAAACCATCATCTCGTTTTATCGAGATCATGTTCTTTCCCTTGCTTATCATTTAACCAGAGTTCTATGTGAAATCTTTCTTAACCTTGTGCCATTCTTTCAATTGTTTCGGAGGCAATATGTTGTTGATTTCATCAAGTATCATCCCAACTTGGCAAGTTCTTGTTAATTCCTTTGATTTTCAGACGGAGTGCTGTCCAAATTCTGCCATTCTTATTCCTTGGCTATGCCGTTGCAGTTTCATATTTTTTTGGTTCGTAAGCTCTTGTTTCATGTCTTTCAATCTACAAGGTTCTTGTAATGTTACTTGTTCCTCTTTTCTAACGGAGTTTTCATATTCGTTCATCTCCGTTGCATTCTTTCCGTCAAGATTGTTCAACCTCTCAAGGTTCCTTGGTTTCACTCGTCTGTCAAAGAAGCAACTTTGTTTTACCTCTTCTTTTCGTTTTACCCGGTGCTATCTCTAGGATCTCGGGTCGAGATCCTCTGTTAGTGTGGGAGAGTTGTGACGCCCGAAGACCGACGTCCCAGAAGATTCCAGAAGATTCCAGATGTTATGGGTTCTTCCGTGTGTTTCTTTGTGCTTGTGTTATTTTATTTTTGCATTGCATCATGTCATCATGCCATCATGTCATATTTTCTTTGCATCTCAACTTAAATAAATTGTGTGGACCTTCGGTCCATTTAAATCGAGGGAAGGATGTCTTCTCTTTAAAACATATAAAAGCCTCTCAATATTATTAGGGAGCTATATAATAATATTCCATTTGTTTGGAATTAACCAACACACGTGCATAATTTTCCCCATGCTTTTCCTACTTCGAGTTCTCCTTCAAAAACCTTGCCAATAATTCTTTTCCGTTGTTTCGAGGTTCCTCCGAAAATTCGAACATTTTTGGACACTTCAATAATCAAGTCTTAGTTCAAACCCATTTGAATTAAATTCAAATATGTTTGAATTATATTTTTTTCGATCATGCCTTTTTCTATTTTCTCGGACCGTGCTCATTTTTATGAGCCCGAGAAAATTAGTCCCTTGTGCTAAATCTTCACCTAACCTTTCTTTCCTTTCCTCTTCTTTTATTTGTTTCTGCTTTGTTTCTTTAATTAAAAGATCACAGCAAAGAAGAGCAGCCACCTCCCAGCCGCAGCCAATCCTCCTCTTGGCCCAAGGCCACTCCAGCGCAGCCGCATCTGCCCATCCTCCTTGGCCCGAGCAGGCCCATCCCTCAGCCCCCTCTCCAGCCTTTTGGCCCATCGGCGGCCTAACCTAACTCTCCCCGCACCGCATCGCTCCTTCTCCCCTCGCCCCTTTTCTTTCCGCTCGACCGCCGCCACCCTCTCGTTCTGTCGCCCGAGCCCATCCCCTCGATCCTCCTTCGATCTTCCTCCTCCTCCCTCGATCACCAGCTCTCCGCCTTGGGGCCTCGTCCTCCTTTGCGCCGCTCCAGGCCGAACGCCACCTCCTCTCGAAGCCCCTCCAGCGCGTCGTGGCCTCCAGTCCGTCTCCAGCGCCGGGGCCTCCTCTGCCTGCGCCTCCCTCCATCGCCCCGGCCCCGAGCCAGCGCCAGGAGGCCGGCCCGCACCCGTCCCTCCGTCGCCAAGGCCGAGCGTCCTCCACCGGCCCTCAGGCCCTCCGCCACCCGGACGCCCCAGCGCCTCTCCAGCGACGGCGCCTCCCTTATCCAGCACCAAGCCGTCGTCGTCGCTGCCTCGTCCGCCTTGGACGCGCCCTCCATCGCCGATGTTGTGCCTCACCTGCTGGTCCCCGCAAGCCCCAAGTACCTCGCCACCTCAACCGCACCAAGAGCTGCTGCTGTGCATCTCCTGCCTCTGCCGTGTTGTCGCCTTGCTGCTGCTGTTATGTTTTTTCTGCAAGTCCAAGTACTACCGTCGCAGGAAGCGCCAAGTACCACGACTACTCGGAGACCCCAAGTACCCCTACCGTCGCCCCGTGTACCTCTACGGAACGTGTACGACTCTAAGACGAGAACGACTACACGTGACGACGAACGCCAAGTACCACCACGTCCGACGATGCGACATGAACCCCTACGACAAGTACCTCTCCGAACGGGATTTGAACGACTACACGTGTACCTCTACGAAACAACTACTTCCTCTTCGGAAACGTGAACCACTACTTCCTCTACGACCCGCGAGAACGCCTACTTCCACTACGATCTCGAACCGCCCCGAAACGATTGTTTCGAAGGTATAACCCGAAACGATGACCCATGAGATGCTTGTGTTGTATGAAATGTTTCCCTTGTGTGCACCGTGCCGCCTCATCTTTTGTCGTGCTCCTCGGTT
Organism: Secale cereale; assembly: GCA_902687465.1. Taxonomy (NCBI): domain Eukaryota; kingdom Viridiplantae; phylum Streptophyta; class Magnoliopsida; order Poales; family Poaceae; genus Secale; species Secale cereale. The sequence goes on along the minus strand of LR738709.1, from coordinate 212,483,597 downwards.
GCCTCGTCGCCGACCCGTGGGAACCCAGAAGCCGGGATCACCCCACCTTTCGTCTTGCTTGACTCGCTCACGCCACCTTTCTTTTGCACCGGACTCTCAACGAGTTACCGGAACCGATATGATGCCGTTGCATCACTTTCGGATCGTTGCCATGGCACCCCTTTTCCTTTCACCACGGTGACAATACTTCATATCTTCTTCTTGTCAACTTTTAATAATAACTTCATAAACTTGTTCATGTCATCCGCATCATGTTAACAACCCTAAAATGTTTAATTGTTGTTTGCTTATAATTACTAAACATGCTCATGGGGATTTTCCGGATATGTTGTTGTTATTTTCCGGCCTCATTTAAAATGTCTAAATAGTTAGTTTACTTATGCTTCACCTCTTGCCATGTTAACAAACATTTAATCTTGTCTTGTAAATAAACGAGAGTCAATTAAATAATTAAATGTGGTGTTTCGTCAATATGCAACTCGTTGCATATTGAGCTCCACTTAACTTGTAGTATTTGTTTGTGCACTTTGCCATGCCATGCATATTTAAACCGGACATGCATCATACTTGGATGTGCATCGTATGCCATGTTTATGCTTGTGTGTTTACCGAGTTGTTTGCTTCTTTCCGGTTGCTTCTCTTGTTAGCTTCGGTTTCGTTCCGGAGTTGTGAGGATTCGCTCGACTGTGTTGCTCCGTCTACTTCTTGGACCCGTTCTTCTCCCTTGCGGAATCCCAGGCAAGATGATCATACCCTTGGATACCTTTACTACCATTGCCATGCTTAGTTGTCTCGATGCTATCGTTACATGTCGCGCTACCCATCCTTTATGTCAGCCTCTCCTTGTTGCCATGAAACCTCTAACCTTGAAACCTTCCTAGCAAAACCACTGTTTGGCTATGTTACCCGCTTGCTCAGCCCCTCTTATAGCGTTGTTAGTTGCAGGTGAAGATGAAGTTCGTTCCAGGAGGGAACTTGTTGTTGGCATATCACAATATCTATAATTATTTTTTTACACACCTATATACTGGGCATGGGTGGAAGGCTTGACCTTTTGCTCGGTGTTTTGTTCCACTCATGCCACCTTAGGCGTCGATAAACCGGCATTATGTTCCTTGTTTTTGCGTTCCTTACACGATGGGTGGATGGGGACCCCTTGACAATTCCACTTTGAATAAAACTCCTCCAGCAAGGCCCAACATTGGTTTTAATTTGCTCATAATAACAACTTAAATAATTAATTAATTGCATAGGGGGTCATGTCCCCGGGTTCTTAATTCTACATAACAGGGGGGGCCAGTGCTGATGGTGTTGGTCCCAAACGGGCAGACTGCGGGAACCACCACGGGGAAACTCGAGGTTTGGGTCCTGTAGGATGACCCATCCGGTTGTGGCCTGAGACGAGATACGCGCGGCTACTATCAGGGTGTCGGCACGCAGGGAGGTCTTGCTGGACTTGTTTTACCATTGTCGAAATGTCTTGTGCTACCGGGATGCCGAGCCTGATCGGTTTTCCCTAAGATAAGGGGTGATGATATTATATTTATCACTTCAGCTAATCGTGAGAGCTTGTGATGGGCTAAGTTGGGACACCCCTGCAGGGTTATGATCTTTCGAAAGCCGTGCCCGCGGTTATGTGGCAGATTGGAATTTGTTGATGTCCGGTTGTAGAAAACTTGACAGAGGATCCGAAGTAAAACACACAACTGTGTGAGTAACCGTGACTGCCTCTTTTCACTTTGAGAAGAGAACACGGTGGGGTTATGTTTGAATCGTATGTAGTTCAGGATCTTTAGCGATCACTACTTTTGCGACCGTTTGCGTAGATGCTCTTCTTATTCTGGTACTCGTAAGTTAGCCACCATACTATGCTTAGCCGCTGCTGCAACCTCACCACTTTACCTCTTCCTACCCACAAAGCTTTGCTAGTCTTGATACCCATGGTTATGGGATTGCTGAGTCCTCGTGGCTCATAGATACTACAACACCAGATGCAGGTTCAGCCGAGTTTGATGCAGGAGCTGGTTCAAGTTCTTCACTGGGAGCTCGATGAAGAGTTTGGCCGTATGCTTGTTACGTTTCGACGATCAGTAGTGGTTTCTACTAGGATTCGATCCTGACCTGTGGCTTTATGTTGTTTTGGTATCTTTCTTTTGGATCTTCACCCGTAGTCGGGTTGTGATGTTTTGAATGATGAATTGCTTATGTATTGTATTGTGTGAAGTGGCGAGTGTAAGCCAACTATTTCATTTTGCAGTTTCATCCCTCTTTTACATGAGTCGTGCAAAGATACCAAACTTGCGATCATTCCAGAATGGGCTTATATCTTTAAGTCGTGCCTCGACACGTAGGAGATATAGTCCCATCCTGGGCATTACAGTCTACGTACCCTCGTAGACCGAAAGTAGAAGCGTCTAGTGACGCGGTTGATGTAGTCGAACGTCTTCGCAATCCAGCCGATCCAAGCACCGAACGTACGACACCTCCGCGTTCAGCACACGTTCAACTCGATGACGTCCCACGAGCTCTTGATCCAGTTGAGCATCACGGGAGAGTTTCGTCAGCACGACGGCATGGTGACAGTGATTATGAAGCTACCGGCGCACGGCTTTGCCTAAGCACTGCAACGATATGACCGAGGTGTGTAACTGTTGAGAGGGGCACCGCACACGGCTAAGAAATCAACTTGTGTGTCTATGGGGTACCCCCTCCCCACGTATATAAAGGAGGGAGGGAGGGAGGAGGAGGAGGAGGTCGGCCGTCCCAAGGGGTGGCGCGCGCCCTAGGGGGGGGGCAATCTTACTCCAAGTAGGATTCCTCCCTTTCCTAGTCCTAGTAGGAGAGGGGGAAGGAAGGGGAGGATAAGAAGAAGGAAACGAGGGCCTAGTCCAATTCGGTTTGGGCTAGGGGGGCCACGCGCCCCTAGCTGGCCGCGCCTCCTCTTCCTCCACTTGGGCCCATGTGGCCCAATAACCCCCCGGGGGTTCCGGTAACTCCCCGGTACTCCGGTATTTATCCGGTGACCCCCGGAACCCTTCCGGTGTCCGAATATAACCTTCCAATATATCAATCTTTATGTCTCGACCATTTTGAGACTCCTCGTCATGTTCGTGATCACATCCGAGACTCTGAACTACCTTCGGTACATCAAAACACATAAACTCGTAATACCGATCGTCATCGAACATTAAGCGTGCGAACCCTATTGGTTCGAGAACTATGTAGACATGACCGAGACACATCTCCGGTCAATAACGAATAGCGGAACCTGGATGCTCATATTAGTTCCTACATATTCTACGAAGATCTTTATCGGTCAAACCGCATAACAACATACGTTGTTCCTTTTGTCATTGGTCTGTTACTTGCCCGCAATTCGATCGTCGGTATCATCATGCCTAGTTCAATATCGTTACCGGCAAGTCTCTTTACTCGTTCCGTAATACATCATCTCGTGACTAACTGATTAGTATTTTGCCTGCAAGGCTTATTATGATGTGTATTATCGAGAGGGCCCAGAGATACCTCTCCGACACTCAGAGTGACAAATCCTATTCTTGATCTATGCCAACACCACAAACACCTTCGGAGACACCTGTAGAGCATATTTATAATCACCCAGTTACGTTGTGACGTTTGATAGCACACAAGGTGTTCCTCCGGTATTCGGGAGTTGCATAATCTCATAGTCATCGGAACATGTATAAGTCATGAAGAAAGCAATAGCAGTAAAACTAATCGACCAAGTTGCTAAGCTAACAGATGGGTCTTGTCCATCACATCATTCTCCTAATGATGTGATCCTGTTGATCAAATAACAACTCATGTCTATGGTTAGGAAACATAACCATCTTTGATCAATGAGCTAGTCTAGTAGAGGCATACTAGGGACACTACGTTTCGTCTATGTATTCACACATGTACTAAGTTTCTGGTTAATACAATTCTAGCATGAATAATAAAAATTTATCACGATATAAGGAAATACAAATAACAACTTTATTATTGCCTCTAGGGCATATTTCCTTCAGTCTCCCACTTGAACTAGAGTCAATAATCCAGATTACATAGTAATGAATCTAACACCCATGGAGTCTTGGTGCTGATCATGTTTTGCTCGTGGAAGAGGCTTAGTCAACGGGTCTGCGACATTCAGATTCGTATGTATCTTGCAAATTTCGATGTCTCCCTCCTTGACTTGATCGCGGATGGAATTGAAGCGACTTTTGATGTGCTTGGTTCTCTTGTGAAACCTGGATTCCTTCGCCAAGGCTATTGCTCCAGTGTTGTCACAAAAGATTTTCATTGGACCCGATGCACTACGTATTACACCTATATCGGATATGAACTCCTTCATACAGACCGGGCATCGCAGAAGCTCCCGAGCTACAATGACCGCGGCCCGCATATTCGCCTGCTCCTGGCGCGTGTGCGGGGCCGTCACCGCTGCGTAGCTTGAAGACCGTGCGGTGGAGAGGTTGCGGCGTTGGGCGAAGGAGAACGGCGATGGCACGCGTCGCCCGCGACCGGTGGCATTGGGTGGCGCACGAGCCGCGGGAAACGTGGGGTTGAGGCCTTCTTGGGCAAGGGACGTCGCCTGAGCAGGCTGAGCGGCCCATGGCTCGGTATGAGCCGGCGGAACGCCAGCCATGGGGATGGCGAGATGACGGTGAACTGATCGGACGAAGAGAAGCTTCGACGCACCCCTACCTGACGCGCCAAATGTCGGATTGAGGACTCTGCAAAACCCTACTAGGTTCAAACTCTGGGGTGCGTGCGAAGAACTCAACCTCGCCTATCTACCTACTCGCCATCTCACGAACTAGCATGATAAATCAGAATGTAAAAGAGACACGAGGTAGTTTATCCTGGTTCAGGCCACCTAGCGGTGAGTGGCCCACTCCAACAATGTGGATTAGCCTCGAGATGGGCTGTGGATGAACTAGTACAATGGGCGAACAACCTCCGGAGGTGTGTTCTTGCCTTGTGGTGGAGAGGAAGGTCTGAGTGATCTGTTCTCCGACCGATCCCCCCTCTATGGAGGTGGCTACCCTATATTTATAGTGGCCTTGGCCCTCTTCCCTCGAAATATTTGGCGGAAGGGGTCCCACAACGACCAATTTTGAAGGGAGACAACTTGTACATCTTATCCTGACTAAAGGTGGTCTTCGCCTACAAACCCTCTTATCCTGATGCCATGGTGGGATCGGTGATGACCTCCATCCTGTCGTCCTGGCGGTCTTGGTCTTGCTGTGTGGGAATGGAAACCTTTGGCGGATTCCTCGGGACTCTACGCCTGAGCCCGCTTCCTTAGCACCAAAGAGGAAACTGTTGTACTGCGCCCGCTGGCGCCCGCCTGGCCTTGGTCGTCATGGCTTGCGTCATGCAAACCTCGCGAGGTGGGGGGTTGCATAGAGTTCTCCACTCCTCAGGAGCCAACAAAACGAGGCTGCTCATTTCGGAGGTCTTGGTGTTGTCCGCCCCGCGAGGCTTGGCCCCTCGCGAAGGTCTTGAGTGTCGATGCTGAAGATGGGCCATACCAAGCCTGAAAAGGAGCCATGTCGTGGGCCGCATGCAGGCAAGTCTGGGTACTCTGGTTTCGAGAACGCCGACAATGTTGCCAATGGGGAATTTGCAAGGTTATTTGATGGTTGTTTCATGGAGAACGTCATCACTACTACTTCTGACCACTATGCTGTTTTGATCCAACTGTCATAAGATATTTCTCGGTTGTCCATGCCTGTTCAAAGGGGTTCTAAGTTTGAAGCTATGTGGCTGAGAGCTGATGACTACAAGGAAATCGTGGAGCTGGCTTGGGAGGAAGGAAGAGACGGTTCTATGTCTTTTCAATCTACATGGTCAAATTTGAATCGTGTGGCTGTCTGTCTTTGAACCTGGAGCAGGGACTCTTTTGGGTGTGTTCGCAAGCAGATCCAAAAGTTGGAACGGAGACTCAAGACGATTCGATCATCTCCTGTTTCTGAGGCCATGCTCGCTAAAGAACGGACTATTGAAGGTCGCCTTTGCGAGTTGTTTGATCGGGAAGAAATTATGGAGCGTCAGCGTTCTCGTGTTGACTGGCTTTGTGAGGGGGACAAGAACACATGGTTTTCCCACGCCCGAGCAGCTGCAAGACGCCGCGCTAACATAATTTCTGTTCTATTGCGAGATGATGGCTCAATTTGTAACTCGTAGGGTGAGATCAAAAATATGGTTCAAAGTTTCTATGATAATATGTTCACTTCAGAACCTTGTGCTACGATTGATGATGTTCTAGCCTCCATCCTTCAGAAGGTATCACCGGACATGAATGAAGAATTGTGCAAACCATACATTAATGAGGATATCAAATTAGCTTTGTTTCAGATGGGTCCTACTAAAGTGCCTGGTCCAGATGATTTTCCTGCTTTGTTTTACCAAACTCACTAGATTTTCAGGAAGAAGATATTTGTCAGGCTGTTCATAGCTTCCTGGATGATCGGCCGATTCCAGAGGGATTTCGTGATTCAGTGATTGTACTTATTCCTAAGGTGGCGAGGCCAAAATAGTTGAAGAATTTCCGTCCTATTAGTCTATGCTACGTTCTATACAAAATCGCTTCGAAGGTTTTGGCTAACCGGCTCAAAACAATTCCGCCATTGGTCATTTCTGATTACCATAGTGCATTTGTCACAGGAAGACTTATCACGGATAATACCTTGATTGCCTATGAATGCATGCATACTATTCGACATCAACGGGTGAAAAAAACCTTATTTTGTCTTGAATATTGATATGATGAAAACATATGATCGTGTGGAGTGGTGCTATCTTCATGGTTGTCTTGTGAAGCTTGGTTTTGCTCCGGCTTGGATTGATACTATGATGCGTTGCGTCACTAATGTCTGACATGATGTTAGGGTTAATGGTGAACTTAATGAAGTTGTTGTTTCTTCACGTGGTATTCGCCAAGGTGATCTAGTCAGTCCCTACTTGTTCCTTATTTGCACTGAAGGTTTGTCAAGTCTGTTACTATAGAAAGAGAGATGTGGCGAGCTCCAAGGTATTCGTAACGGGCGTCATGGCCCACCTTTCTCACATCTTCTCTTTGCCGATGACATCATCTTCTTTGCAAGAAGTGATCCAAGGAGTGTGGCTACTCTGAAGGCTACCCTGGATAAGTACTGCAGCGGGTCTGACCAACTGATCAATAAAGAGAAGTCCTCCTTATTCTTTGGAAACCATTGTGATGTACTGGTGAAGACTCGTGTCAAATCTCAGTTGGGAATAAGTGGTGAGGCACTTCAGAAAAACATATTTGGGAATGCCCACTGAGGTTGGACAGTCATCTACGACTACTTTCAATATTTGGCCTGATAAAGCATGACAGCAGATGCATGCTTGGTCGGATCGTCGTGCATCTCGGGCCGGCAAGGAGGCACTTTTTAAGTCTGTCATTCAAGCAATTCCAGCACACGTCATGAGTTTTTTTTCAGTTTCCAATTGTCACTTGTGACAAGTTCAGACAAATCATTGCGGACAATTGGTGGGGTTGCGAGGATGGGAATAAAAAACTACACTAGATGTCGTGGGAATGGCTAACTACATCTAAGTTTCTTGGCGGGATGAGATTTCGTGTTATGGCCTTATTCAATTAGGCCATGCTTGGTCGACAAGGTTGGTGTATTCTTACCTCGCCGGATTCCCTCTGCACCCGGGTTCTCAAGGGCATATATTTCCCTCATGGCGATTTCTGGCATGCTGTTGCACATAGATCGGCCTCTTACACATGGCGCAATATTTTATTTGGTCGTGAGCTACTGAAGCAAGGGGTACAATGGGGGATTGGCAATGGAGCGAATGTTCGTATTAATGGTGATCATTGGATATCGTCCATGCCACCTGATTTACTTCAAACGATGTCTCCGATACCGTCTACGGCTACAGTCAAGTGTCTTCTGGATGAGGACCGAGGTACCTGGTGTGAGGATACGATTCGAGTGTTTTTCAATGAGAATATTACCAATGAGATTATGTTGCTTCCTGTTGGTCGACATGGTGATGGTGATGATGATTATGTGAGATGGCATCACCCGATATTTGGAGAATACTATGTACGATCAACATATAATTTGGCTCGGACAGCTTGTTTCCAACGAGTTCATAGTGTGTCTGGACATGGAATGGCATCGGATTGCATGACTATTATGAAACGTTGGAAATCTATTTGGTCTTTCAAGGCTCCAAATAAGATGAAGGTGGTCCTTTGGAGGCTTGCTCACGATTGCCTCCCACCAGGTATCCAACTCCAACGTCGTCATGTGCCAACTTCTAACCTATGTTGTTTCTGTGGGAGGACGGAAGGATTCGAGCACTCGCTGTTGTTTTGCCCTTTTGCTTATGAGATCTGGTCGCAAGTGAAGCAATCCTTCGACATCAAGCTATGCCGGTCCAACTTCTCTTCGCAAAAGTAGTGGCTGTTTGATTTCCTTTCTCGTTCCTCGAATTAGCAGGCTACGATCATGGCTGTTACTATATGGCATATTTGGGAGGCGCGGAACTCTGTACGAAACAATGAAGATGAGCCACATCATGTTCGTACCGTTTTTAAGATAAAAGCTTATGTTAATTTGATCTTTCGGCATCTATACAAACCGGATCTTGTGCATAGGCGTGAGAGCATTGCCTCAAGTACCTATTGGTCTCCGCCGTCGTCGGGTCCTGTATTATTCATGTATGAAGCCGCGATCTTCTTCGAGCTAAGTAAGTCTGGTGCAGGTGTGGTTGCTCTCAACTTTAATGGACAATTTGTTATTGCATGTAGAGAAGCCAACTATGGAAGCCCTGAACCTGAATTAGCTGAGGCATGTGCCCTTCGGCGAGTAGTTAACCTTGCACGTGAGATGGGATGTGATTCGGTGACATTCACATCCAATTGCCTCTCTTTGCTGCAGAGAATCAATTCCCTTGTTCGCGGTCGTTCACTCGTTGGTGCTGTGGTCTCGGAGATCAAAGATGGCATGTCAAATTTTCTTTTTTCTCGGGTCAAGTTTATTCGTCGGGAGTCTAATGTTTTAACTCATAATTTAGCTAAGTCGTGTTTGAGCTGTAATGGTTTTTGTGTTTTCATTTCTACTCCCTTCGTTCGAAAATATTTGTCTTTCTAGAGATTTCAACAAGTGACTATATACGGAGCAAAATGAATTAATCTACACTTTAAAATATGCCAATATACATCCGTATGTTGTGTCCATTTGAAATGTCTACAAAGACAAATATTTAGAAACGGAGGAAATACTTTGGAATGTATGCAAGAGACTCTTTGTAATTATGTTGCTTGATTAATAAAGTGCCCACGTTTTGTAAAAAAAAATTCTTAGAGCACAAACGAATTGGCCCTTCATCGCGACCTCTCTTTGACGTTTTTTAAACAAACCAGTCGTGCGATCTGCAACAATCCCTCCTCGCGACCTCGTCTCCTCCTCTCCCGTCGTCTCTTCTCCCCGGAGGTCGGAGGGAGGGAGGAACAGGGCCAAGAGAGAGAGAGAGAGAGAGAGAGAGAGAGAGAGAGGGGTGAAAAAAGCGCGCACATACGGGAACGCGTGATCCAAATCGAATCCCCTCTTTACCGAGAAACCCAAAATCCACAGAAAAGACCGCGCAAATCCGGCCAGATTTGGCCCCCGATCTCGCGCGTGGTCCACCAGGAGGTTTCCCGAGATCTCCCGCGGGTTCCTCCAGCGCTTGGTCTGGCGCCGCTGTGGGCAGGATGAGCTCGCGGATAAAGGAGATGGTGCGGGTGGTCACTGCACGGCTGGGCGGCGAGCCGTCGCCGCGGGCGGGGCCTTCTCAGCCCGGGCGCGCGGAGTCGTCCAGGACGGCACGGCTCGGCGGCGGAGGCGCTAGCCTCCGGCGGCAGCCCCAACCGCAGGCGCCCACCGTGCGCACCATCTACTGCAACGACCGCGAGGCCAACGCGCCCGTCGCATACAAGGTACAGGCCCGGCTTTGCTCCTCTAATTTGGTTGATTCGTCTCGAAGCGTAGGGCTCTATGTGCCTAGATCTCGTCACCACCTGTGTGCTTCGTGTTCGGTCGGTTAGGCTGGAGATATCCATTTGGTACAGTGAGCTAGTAGAGCAGTGCAGTTTGTTTGGGCTTACACAGTCATTAATACTGATTATTCCACGAGAAAGTCACATAGGGTCTGTTTGTCCTCCGGAGCTGCATTTCTAGTCAACTATGAGGCAATTCGGTGGATTAGAGCTTGTCTGATTGTCGAATTAGTAGTCACTTAGATTGCTATGGCAGCAATACAACGTATATTCTACTGGCGTTTAGGCTTGAAGAGTTCAGATGCATAGGCTGGACTATTCTATACATCCATCCATGGTTTTCGAGTCGCGACTCATGCGAGTCGCTCTGGGGCAGCAACTCGGAAGAAGTCGAGCCTGCGCTGTGACTAGTTGCGACTCAGAGTCGCGAGTCGACACTAAGCTGAGTCGACAATATTTTTGCGACTCATAGACTAGTCGCGACTAGTCGAGCGACTCGAAATCCATGCATCCATCTACTTAACCGTGTTAGGAAAGCAACTTGTATTCCCATGAGGCCATAGGCCGATATATATATATATATATACATGTACAGGTGGAACATATGCAGGAAACCCCTTATACAACGGGATAAATACAAAGGGGTACATGACTTATATTATAACTCTAACACCCCCCTCAAACTCATGGTGGAGGAACAACACTGAGTTTGGAGAAATAAAAGCCATGTTGTGCTCTAGTCTGGGCCTTCGTCAGGAAATCCGCCAACTGTAACTCGGAAGGCACATATTGAAGAGCAATAATCTGATCCTGCACACCAGCGCGCACATAGAAAGCATCAACACCAATATGCTTGGTGAGCTCATGCTTCACAGGATCGCGTGCAATGCTGATAGCACCTGTACTGTCAGATAAGAGCCGAGTCGGTGTAGTGACAGAAACACCAAAGTCCTGAAGTAACCACCGCAACCAAGTCACCTCTGCCGTCAAAAGAGCCATTGCTCGCAACTCAGCCTCGGCATTCGAACGGGAAACTGCAAGCTGTTTCTTCGTCTTTCAGGCAATGAGAGAACCACCAAGAAAAACACAGTAAGCAGAAAGTGAACGGCGATCCGAAGAATCACTAGCCCACGTAGCATCCGAATAGGCCTGAAGCTGTAAAGAACTGGAGCTAGGAAAGAAGAGACGATGAGAGATCGTGCCTCGAAGATATCGGAGAACACGAAGGAGATGACTATAGTGAACTGATGTGGGAGCAGAGACAAACCGACTCAGAATATGAACCGGATAAGAGATGTCCGGACGAGTGACAGCTAGATAGACAAGACTGCCAGCAAGATGACGATAACGCGTCGGGTCAGGGAGAGGATCACCATCAGTAGCACGGAGGTGAACATTGAGCTCCATAGGAGTCTCAACAATGCGCTCGTCAGTAAGAGCAGCACGAGCAAGAAGATCCTGGATATACTTTTCCTGGGATATAAAAAAGCCATCAGAGGTAGAAGAGACTTCAATCCCAAGGAAGTAGCGAAGAGGTCCAAGATCAGACATAAGAAACTGCTCACTAAGACGGGCCTTTACAAAGGCAATATACTCGGGGTCATCCCCCGTGATGATCATGTCATCAACATAGAGAAGAAGAAGATTCCGACCACGAGGGGAAAGGTGAATAAACAATGCTGGATCATGAGCACTTGCTGAAAAACCAGCAGCAGTGATCACAGAGGCAAAGCGCTCAAACCAGGCGCGGGGGGCTTGCTTAAGGCCATAGAGAGAGCGACGAAGACGACATACCATGCCATCAGGAACAGAATACCCAGGTGGTGGCTGCATATACACCTCCTCACGCAGCTCACCATTAAGAAAGGCATTCTTAACATCAAGTTGAGATATAGACCAGTGGCGTGCAGAGGCAACGGCAAGAAGTGTACGAACAGTGGTCATATGGGCCACAGGAGCAAAAGTCTCGTCATAATCATGACCATGCTCCTGCTGAAAACCACGAGCCACAAGACGAGCTTTGTGACGCTCAAGAGAACCATCGGAGCGAGTCTTAACCTTGTAAACCCACTTACAAGTGATCGGACGAACTCCGGGAGGAAGAGAAACAAGATCCCAGGTACCAGTGCGTTCAAGAGCAGCAATCTCCTCTGCCATCGCAAACTGCCATTCAGGATGAACAACAGCCTGACGGTAAGAAGTCGGCTCAAGAACAGCAGCACCAGCGGTGGGAAATCCAAAGCGATCAACAGGCGGACGAGGACGAGAACGCAAGCCATAAGTAGGCTGAGAGGAAGATGACGACTCATCCACAGAGGCATCGACAGGTCGTGGACGACGAGTGTAATGCTGAGGAAAAGATGGAATAATAGAAGGAGGAATCGCCAAGGTAGAATCGGGGGGTGGCGACGAAGAAGTCACCGGAGATGAAGGTGTGGAATCCGGTGACATGCGAGGAGAGGAGACCGGGGAAAAAGTCACCGGAGATGAAGGTGGAGAACCCTGTGACATGCTAGGCGAGGAGACCGGGGAGGATGGTGGCTGCAAATCAACTAGAGGTGAAGAAGGAGAGGAAGTGGAACGGAGAGGTACAGGCTCGACGGGTGTGATAGGTGAGTCAGGAAAAGTGAGGAAAGAGATATCCTGCACTGAAAAAGTCGAGGAAGATGGGCGTGGGTAGAAGGAACGAGACTCATCAAAAGTCACGTCTCGAGAGATACGCATCCGACGACCGATAGGATCCCAACAACGATAGCCCTTATGCTCATCACTGTAGCCTAAGAAGACACACTCAACAGACTGAGCGGTCAGTTTGGTGCGTTCACGAGGGGCAAGAAGAACATAGCAAACACAACCAAACGAGCGAAGCATCGAATAATCGGGAGAACGATCAAAAAGTCGCTCGAAAGGAACACCACCCTGTAGGGCAGCGGAAGGCTGTATGTTGATAAGATAGGTGGATGTGGAGACGACCTCAGCCCAAAAATGAGGCGGGAGAGAGGCAGCAATCATCAAAGCACGAGCCGTCTCAAGAAGATGGCGATGCTTTCGCTCAGCCACACCATTCTGAGCATGAGCACCAGGACAAGAGAATTGAGAGAGTGTCCCTTGCTCAGCAAGAACACCACGCAACATCTTAGAGATATACTCGCCAGCGGAGTCAGCACGAAAAACACGAATGGGTGAAGAGAACTGAGTATGAACCATGGCAGCAAAACGCTTATAAATAGACAACACCTCACTACGAGAAGTCATGAAATAAAGCCATGCGTAACGAGAGAAATCATCTATGAAAATAATATAGTATTTATGACCACCTTTTGAAGCGAAAGGGGCCGGACCCCATACATCAAAATGGACTAAATCGAAAGGACGCTTGGACACTGACTCACTATGTGGATATGGTAACTGAATCTGCTTGGCAAGACGGCAACCCTGACACTCTAAAGAGACATCTCCTGAGACAGACCCCAGAAGACCTCGACGAACTAAAGAAGACAACCGAGAACCACACAGATGACCAAGTCGATGATGCCACTGCTGGAAGGAACCAGTAACGGAGGCGACAGAAGCGGAAGAACTGGCGATGGTGGTGGCAGCGGAAGGAACATGAAGCCAGTCCAACTCCCAAAGACCCTGAGAATCACGGCGGCGAGGGCCAGCCCCAACCAGATTGTGCGTGCGACGGTCCTGGACAGAACAAGAGTCAGCGTCAAGGATGACGCGACAACCAGAATCAGTAAGTTGACCAGCAGAAAACAGATTCATGGTAAGTCGAGGAACATGAGCAACATCAGGAACAGAATAAGGAGTGGAAAGATTGCCTCTACTAGCAACAGAAAGTGGAGTACCATCAGCAGTGAAGACATGAACAGGAGAATCCAGCAATCGAAGAGAGGACAAAGTGGAAGAATGAGAAGACATATGAAAAGAAGCTCCAAAATCCAGAACCCATGGGGATGTACCTGACTGTGTAGAGGGCGGTTGCTCAGCGCGGGAAGCATCAGTCACAGAACCAGCAGTACCCGTCGAGGAAGAACCTGAAGCCGCGAGCAGACGCTTAAGTCTCAGAATATCCTGCTCAGTCAAAGCAATGACTGAAGCTGTCGAGGTAGATGACGAAGTCCCTGAAGATGATGGTCGTGCCTTGCGCAGGTGTTTCTTCTTCTTGTAGCACTGGGACTCAATATGACCATCATTGTTGCAGTAGTCACAATGTGGACGAGGGCGACCTGAGCCATCAGAAGGAGTGGGCAATAGTGGTGGAGCACTCGAGCGAAACGGGGTCGGTGCAGCAGGCGGCGTGGAAGAAGACCGAGTAGCGAACACAGAGGGAACCTCCAGCAAACTAGCACCACGTAAGCGAGTCTCCTCAGCACAAATCTCAGAAAGAGCCTCCATGAGAGAAATACGGCCACGAGCAAACAACTGAGCACGCCGGGGCTCAAACTCCTTACGAAGCCTAGACAGGAACTCGTAGACGCGATGAAACTCCAAATTGGCCTGGACAGCCTGGCAACAGGGACAAGTACGACAACCAGCAGTGCGGAGAGAATCAAGCTGGCGCCAGATAGCAGAACTCTGTGCATAGAAGTCATCAACAGTAGAGTCACCCTGCTGAAGAGCATGCTCCTGACGAACCACAGAAAGGTACAGGGCATCACCAGAGGGCTCATAGCGCTGACGAAGACGGGTCCACATCTCAAAGACAGTAGGAAGACCTAGAAACTCAGAAGCAAACTGGGGCAGAACACTAGCAGTGAGAACAGCTGCAGCTTTAGCATCATCATCAAGCCACTGGGTGTAGACAGACAGAGCACCATGATACGTCTGAAGAGCCTCCTCATAAGCCAAAACCCTCTCATCATAAGCACGATCAGCAGTCTCAGCAGCAAGCTTAGCCGCATCCTTGGCAGCCTGATTAGCATCTGTAGGAAGAACCGGTGGAGTCGGCGGAATAGGGGCCACCGGAGGAACCGGACGTGGCGGACAGCAGACCTCGCCAGAAAGAACACCCCAGAGACGGATGCCACGCATGTGAATGCGCATGAAGCCAGTGAACTCAGTGTAGTTAGTACCATCAAAGATCACCGGACAGCGAGGGACAGCAATATAGCCTGGTGCAGCAGACATTTTTTTTTTGGAACCGACGGGAACCGGGCGGCTGGAAGATCGAGATCCGCTGACGTACGAGCGAGCGGATCGGGCTCACGGGCGGTGGCGCACGGGTGAGTAGCGAATCAGGCTGGGGCGGCGCTTGGATCGCGCAAGGATTCCACTGGCGCACGGGTGAGCAGCGAAGCAGGCTGGGGCGGCGCTTGGATCGCGCAGCGACTCAGGCTCGGGCGGTGCTTGCGCTGGTGACGGATGGGATCGCGCAGCGAATCAGGCGCTGGGAGATCGAGAGGATCCCGCTGGGAGGCGCACGGGCGACGCGAACGGCTGGGAGATCGAGAGGAGCCTGGCGCTTGGCGACGGGCGAGAAGAATCCCAGCCTCGCGACGACTGGCAGGTCGGGAGGAGCCGGGCGACAGGCGAGAAGGATCCGACGAGATTGGATCGAGGAGCACGAGTTGCGCGTGCGAGAGAAAAACCTAAAGCTCTAATACCATGTTAGGAAAGCAACTTGTATTCCCATGAGGCCATAGGCCGATATATATATACATGTACAGGTGGAACATATGCAGGAAACCCCTTATACAACGGGATAAATACAAAGGGGTACGTGACTTATATTATAACTCTAACAAACCGCACCTCTGCGTGATGCTTGCTGTGTTGATTACTGAACTTGTTTCCAGTCAGGGGCTCAGGGCAACCAACTCACCTCTTGATGTCTGCAAGCTGAACCAACCTATTTACTTGTAAGGGGAATGGTTGCTCTCCACGTCATTCGTTGTCATGTTAGCTTTCCATGATAATGCTGTTGGTCTAATTGTAATACTCCATTTTATGCCACAAAATAATGGGAAACACTGTTACTTTCCATTTGCCATTATTTTATTATCTTAACCATAATTTGTCTGATCCCTGCAAAACTGTGCTAGCATTGTAAGTAGATGCATTCATAAATTTTCACCGACACCCCACCTTTCCCGTACATATGCTAGTGTAAACGAATGGATATATTCCGGACCGATACTGTGAAGATCAAGCTATATCACTTATCATTTTATCAACAACTTCTAGTTTGTTTGCCCATGAAATCAACTCTTTCTGTTTAGTGTGACAGTCTGCCGCGTGTAGCATATCAAATCATCATTTTTGTAATTCTAATGCCAGAGCCCACCTTGGTTTTTCAATCCGTATCTTATTTCTTTAACATTCTTGTAAATTTTCACTGACACCCCACCTTTCCCGTACATGCTAGTGTAAACAAATGAATATATTCAGGATCGATACTGTGAAGATCAAGCTATATCACTTCTCATTTTACATCTTCTAGTTTGTTTGACCATGACTCTTTTTGTTTAGTTTCACAGTCTGCCGTGTGTAGTGTATCAAATCATTAGTATTGTAATTCCAATGCCAGAGTCCCACCTTGTTTTTTTCTAATAATTCATGCCTTATTTCTTCAACATCCTTGTTCGTCATTTCCAGGGAAATTCTGTATCAACTACAAAGTACAGCGTATTGACATTTCTACCTAAAGGATTGTTTGAACAGGTATTGATACATTGTTTTTTGTTCGTTACATATTCTGTCGACAAACCCTATAAATTTTTCATCTTTTAAAGTGAATTTGGCCTTTGTTGTTTTGTCTTGACGCAACACGAAACTATTATCTTGTTTTTTTGCCTTGACTACAAAGTACAGCGTATTGACGCAACATGAAGATTTGTATCCCCATGTATTGAATATGTAGGAGTAAAGGTTATTTAGCAATCTTGTAACCGAACCGGGAAATTTCCTCAATGTGCTCATGAACGCAATTGAGGGCTGTGGCGGAGCTCTTGCGGAGGTTTGCTATCTGCTTGGAGGCATCGCCAAACACTGTTAGAAGCAGGCTGAAGTAGAGAAGCAAAAATGAGCTGGGGCTGAGCACAGAATAATATTATTTCTGAAGCTGTTGCTTGTGTTTGCTGTGCTGAGGTCTATATATAGTTTATGGCAAGTTTGTTGCTAAACCAAACAGACCATGTAGCTCTTGTAGATGCACTAGAGGCGAAATTCAAATTGACTAATGGTATTAGGGGTACGTTTGGCTTGAGCCCAAGTTCACCCTGGCTAGCCAATATTATGGTCAAGTTTTTGCTTGGCCATGAATTGGCCAACATTTGTTTTGTGCGGCGAATCCAGGAGTCTGAGGTCAAGGAGGCTCTAAAAAGGATGAAAGGAGGCAAGGCGATGGGCCCTGATTGTATCCCCATTGAGGTGTGGAAAGGCCTCGGGGACATAGCGATAGTATGGCTAACCAAGCTTTTCAACCTCATTTTTCGGGCAAACAAGATGCCAGAAGAATGGAGACGGAGTATATTAGTACCAATCTTCAAGAACAAGGGGGATGTTCAGAGTTGTACTAATTACCGTGGAATTAAGCTGATGAGCCATACAATGAAGCTATGGGAGAGAGTCATTGAGCACCGCTTGAGAAGAATGACAAACGTGACCAAAAATCAGTTTGGTTTCATGCCTGGGAGGTCGACGATGGAAGCCATTTTCTTGGTTCGACAACTTATGGAGAGATACAAGGAGCAAAAGGACTTGCATATGGTGTTCATTGACTTGGAGAAGGCCTATGATAAGATACCACGGAATGTCATGTGGTGGGCCTTGGAGAAACACAAAGTCCCAGCAAAGTACATTACCCTCATCAAGGACATGTACGATAATGTTGTGACAAGTGTTCGAACAAGTGATGTCGACACCGATGACTTCCCGATTAAGATAGGACTGCATCAAGGGTCAGCTTTGAGCCCTTATCTTTTTGCCTTGGTGATGGATGAGGTCACAAGGGATATACAAGGAGATATCCCATGGCGTATGCTCTTTGCGGACGATGTGGTGCTAGTTGACGATAGTCGGACGGGGGTAAATAGGAAGTTAGAGTTATGGAGACAAACCTTGGAATCGAAAGGGTTTAAGCTTAGTAGAACTAAAACTGAGTACATGATGTGCGGTTTCAGTACTACTAGGTGTGAGGAGGAGGAGGTTAGCCTTGATGGACAGGTGGTGCCTCAGAAGAACACCTTTCGATATTTGGGGTCAATGCTGCAGGAGGATGGGGGTATTGATGAAGATGTGAACCATCGAATCAAAGCTGGATGGATGAAGTGGCGCCAAGCTTCTGGCATTCTCTGTGACAAGAGAGTGCCACAAAAGCTAAAAGGCAAGTTCTACAGGACGTCGGTTCGACCTGCAATGCTGTATGGCGCCGAGTGTTGGCCGGATAAAAGGCGATATGTTCAACAGTTAGGTGTGGCGGAGATGCGTATGTTGAGATGGATGTGTGGCCACACGAGGAAGGATCGAGTCCGGAATGATGATATACGAGATAGAGTTGGGGTAGCACCTATTGAAGAGAAGCTTGTCCAACATCGTCTGAGATGGTTTGGGCATATTCAGCGCAGGCCTCCAGAAGCCCCAGTGCATAGCGGACGGCTAAAGCGTGCGGGGAATGTCAAGAGAGGTCGGGGTAGACCGAATTTGACATGGGAGGAGTCCGTTAAGAGAGACCTGAAGGATTGGAGTATCACCAGAGAACTAGCTACAGGGGTGCGTGGAAGCTTGCTATCCATGTGCCGGAGCCATGAGTTGGTCACGAGATCTTATGGGTTTCACCTCTAGCCTACCCCAACTTGTTTGGGACTAAAGGCTTTGTTGTTGTTGTTGTTGTTGTTGCATGAATTGGCCAACATTTGCTAAAAAGTTGAACTAGAGTTGCCAAATGGTCATGGGCAATCCAATATATTGGCAACCATCCAAACAAGCATCAAAACTTTGGTTATGTCCAAATAATTGATGGGGTGGGTATTGGCAACATCCAAACACACCCTAGATGTCTACCTGCATACATCTTATATCTTACTGTAGAAGGAAGCTTAGTCGACCTATACTAACACTAGTTAATAAAGACAAAGGCACAAGGATTACAACAGCATTCTCTCCTAAACCTCGTGTGTCTACTTGGCACTGATCTTGACCATTCCAATCTTGTGCTGAGCTCATGGAAATGAACTCGCCCTAATGCCTTTGTTAGGATGCCGGCGAGCTGGTCCTTGGTGGCAACGAAATCAGCAGAGATGCTTCCAAGCATTCAAAGATGAAATGATACCGGGCATCAATATCCTTTCCTTGCTCCGCTCGTGGAAAACTGGGCTCTGCTGAGTGCCAGCGCAGACTTGCTGTCCATCTTCAGCTTGACAGTTGGGTTGCGAAGCAACCGTGCCAGCCAGATGGCTTGGAGTGTTAAGTGGCACGGAGTGTTAAGTGGCACGGTTCAAGCGGCTTGGAGTGTCAAGTGGCATGGTTCAAGCAATTTGAAGTTCTAGATATGTAGAAGTTGGAAGTGAACCAAATTGAACTCAAATGCTATACAAGGGATTACCAAAGTAAGGATGGGAGGCAAAAAGAGAAACCCACGCACAAAGATATTGGGGCTTGTGCAACCAAGAAAGTACAAAATTGGCCTAACAAAGACGAAGCTCGTGTTGCACAAACTCAAGAAGAGATGCTACTTGGCAATTGTAGGGCAAGAGCCGATGTAAAATCCGTCGACATCATTGCATGCAGTGTTAGATCATATGAGTTTGGTATTTGACAATGCATTGACGTCCATCATTTTGTCACACATTGTAAGCTGTATTTTGGCAACATAATTCTGACAGTCTGATAGTTCGTCATTAGGTAAGCGGTATCGTAATATTGCACTATTGCAATGCGCTTTTACGCTATAATTATTGAATCAAGTAATGCTTGTTATAAATACAATGCATGTTTCCATACTGAACAAAGCAGCTCTGCAGTGACAGCTGCAACGTCGATTTAAGTGTTATTGTATTATTCGATAGCAATATGACCTAGGAACCTTTTGTAATTCATTTTTCTTTTCTTTTTTTGCTTTGACAGTTCAGGCGGGTGGCAAATCTTTACTTCCTCATGATTTCAATCTTGTCGACTACACCAATTAGGTATCTGTGTGTGTGCGCGTGCGCGCGCGTGTGTACCTATGGAATTCTGTAGTTGCAACTTCAAACTTCTGAGCATAACAAGCCCATGATTCAATCACCCTTTACCTCCATTTAGCTTTAGTTCTAACAATCTTAACATCATACTTGCTTGTACTTTTGCAGTCCAGTCCACCCTGTCACCAACGTGGTTCCCCTTAGTCTAGTGCTTTTGGTGTCACTCATCAAGGAAGCTTTTGAGGACTGGGTTAGTATATTGTCAGCTGGTACACTATTTTATTGTGCTATCGCAGTGAGGATATCTGATGCCTTTCCCTTTTGTTTGTTTCCTGTCCTTAACACAGAAACGTTTCCAGAATGATATGTCAATTAATAATGCACATGTCGATGTATTGCAAGGTCGAAAATGGGAAAGTAGTCCATGGAAAAGACTGCAGGTTGGAGATATTGTGAGGGTAATGTCTCAAATCTTTCTTATTGCTTATTCATCAATTGGTCTGTTGCTTTCTAAAATTAATACACTTGATCTTTTGTCCTGTCTTTAGTTCAATCTTGAGCTTGAAATGCATAAAGAAAAAACTAATAGTGATGGGCACTTTTTAGAGCAGATCAAGCAAGACAGTTATTTCCCTGCTGATTTGCTCTTCCTATCGAGTACGAACGCTGATGGTGTCTGCTACATAGAGGTTAATAATTCATTCTTACATGTTCCATTTTTTTGCTCAAATTGGAAGTATTAATTGAACTTGAGAGGAAACTTTCTTCTAATTGATGTGTTCTTTTTTTAGACAGCAAATCTTGATGGGGAAACCAACCTGAAAATAAGGAAGGCTTTGGAGAAAACTTGGGACTATATTCTTCCTGAAAAGGCTTCGGAATTCAAAGGTTATTCATGTATTTCTTTTGTTTCATCTTGAGGACATTCTGTTCCATAGTTGGTGGAATTAAGGAAGCTTTGTACTTCCTCTGAACTTCGCCTAAGCATTCTACCTTTTCTGAACTTCACATTCACATTCTCTGTTTTTCTTATGACTTGCAGGTGAAATACAGTGTGAACAGCCAAACAATTCGCTTTACACATTTACCGGGAATCTTATTGTGGACAAGCAAACTATACCAATTTCACCAAACCAAATACTTCTAAGGGTAAGTTCTGTTCACGCTGTGTTTTCTTTTCTCGTTTCTTATTGAGAAAACTGGAACCATTCCACTGCGAAGTTGGCATCATGAAAAATGCGATTAACTGTTAGAATGACATGTGGGTCCTGTTGCTCGAGAAAGACAGGTGGGTCCAGGTATGACATGTCAGTTGGACGTGACCATTTTTCAGACTTACCAAATTTGAGTGGCATGATTCAGTATTTACCTCTTGTGGGTTTGTTTGGATGAGATTTTTTCCTTGAAAAGTTGAGGTATTTAGTTACCAAAGCCTTCCAATTAAAGGCGCCTTATCCAAATGGGCCTTCTATATTTGTTTACAAGATTATACACTTGCCAAGTTGTTTACAAGTTATAAATATCGTCAAAACCAATGTCACCATCAATGCCTTCACTCACATCCTTCTCACTTTAACCACAAACATGAAACATCCTTTGTTGGGCATATTCGAATGACATCATCAGTAAAAATAATAATTGTGTAATGTGATATTTATTATAGCTTTTGCAAACAAGAATAGCGACGAGTCGATGATACAAGTATCTAGTTAGAAAAGTTCAAAAATTTCAACCATCTCACAAAAAACTTCCCACTTCTCCTAGTCTCTAATGCTGGACAAGCAGCTACTGGTTTTGCCAGTTTCCGGAAATTGTACAAGAAATAAGCTAGTGTTTGTTACAAGTATATAGAAATCTTATGGCCAAAAGTTATATTTCCTACACTTTGAGAAGTATTTTTTTTTTTTTTTGAATTTCGAGTTACGAGCAGAGAAAGTAGACTTGCAATGCTCCAAGGTGGAAGCTGCTTAGATGTATGGGCTTTTGCGAGTTTTTTGCAGTGTGACCATCTGAGCACTCATGCGAAGATGCTTGCACTGAAGGGCTGGACTACATTGGATGCTTGGTGACATGAATTCTCGCTTCTAACCAACTTTTATGCACCTCCTGGGTTGAGAGATGTTCTGATATTTTTCTTCTTTTCAGTGTTTACTTTCATCAGACTGAATAGTTGCTTACACAGCAATCAATCCTATCTCTGTATGTTTGTGCCTGTGCAATAGACCATAACTTCACACTACCTTTTTTCTGCAGGGATGCAGCCTTCGTAATACCGAGTACATTGTTGCGGTTGTTATATTCACGGGCCACGAGACGAAAGTATGGGCTATTTTGTGTTTCATATGTATTCAACTTGTTGTGATTTGCTTCTGGTTTTCTTATTTACTGCAGCGGAACACTATTGCAGGTTATGATGAACTCGATGAATGTTCCTTCTAAAAGAAGCACATTGGAGAAAAAGCTAGACAAGCTTATTCTAGCTCTATTTGCAACCCTCTTTACGATGTGTGTCATTGGTGCTATTGGAAGGTAAGCCTTTTCTTGATTCACTTATTTTTGTTTGACATGCCTATTCTGTATAATTTGTTTACATGTACATTCTTAGAATGGCAATACCGCTTAGGTATATGTTCTGGAGGCTTGCACTTACATTTTTTTTTTGTGAGCTTCTTAGTTGGCCGTAGAGAACAATTTCTAAATATGATTTTTAAAATTATGACAGGATCTGTTGGAGTCTGTGTGTGTATGCGTTGGCCGGTGGGGGGGGGGGTCTTTATTGTTTTAGTTCTTTTTAGTGGTTTTGTGGGGCATAGAGGGTTACAGATAAACACATGACTTCAGTTTATTGGAAGGGATTGTCTGTGAGCCCTCTTACCCGCCCCACAACTCTTGCGGCAGTTGCTGTCATCTCGCAAACTGTAGCGGCCTTTCGCGGTCAACCTGCATGATCCGCAGCAAGCCCATGTAACAACAGAAGAGACACGATCATATCCTCCATGCATGCCGTGTTGGCCTCAGACTTTTTGGTTTGCAACTTGCCGCTGCGCAAGCTAGCTCACAGTCAATCCAACCATCTATGATTTATTTCTCGCTAGTTACTGCATGTAGTGCGGAGCAACACCAGAACTGGATCGTTCTGGAGAATCGACCAACTTTGTACAGGTCGCTCATGGCAAGAAGTGTTGGCCAGAGAAAATAATCGAACAGTCGATGCCCGTGTCTAACTATCTTCGTATATCAAGTTGCTCTCGTCGGAAAGCAATTGGCAAGTCAAGTCTTCACGTGCTGTGGCGAGGCAGGGCATCACCTCAGTTGCAAACTAAGTTAAATGAAATTCAGAGCATATGTGGGCTTTCAGCTTCCACGGGCCCGCATAAAAGCTTGGTAATCTACCGTGTTGGCCATATAACTTTTGCGGGCAAGAGCCAGCGACCGTGAGCAGTCCGCAACACGTCCCACTTGCATCCTGATTTGGGGTGGTTGGACAAACAGAATGAACTCTTTTTTTTTAATGGACAGAATGGGAAAAGCTCTTCTCAGCATATAGATTTCTTTGAAGGTTGGCAGGTTAACAATCAAAATTATAATCATCACATGGTAAAATTGTAACGACCTGGCGAATCCACCAGTTCCTGCTTCCATCTAGGATCTAGACTGGCCCCACAGACCAACACTAGTCTTTCCTGTGCACTTTGTCCTCACTTGTGCGCACCCGGGATCAACTTCCTAGTCGGTCACCTGTCCTCAAGTTGCTCCAAGCCAAGCACACTTAACTTTGAGCTTCCTTTCGGATGGGCTCCCGGGAAAGGTGCACCTTGTTTGATATGAGTAGTTTATCATTCCTATTAAGCCGGGATGTCACAAGAATAATGCAGATGTACAGTTTATTTATGGATTACCAATCATTGCTTTTGGTTACCTTGTAACTATGACTGATTTATCTTAGTGCAATGATGTGCAAGTTCTGTTTGCACTTTATCTAAAAAATAATTATATAACTCCACTGATAGACCTTATATTTGGCTTTTATCAACAGTGGTGTGTTCATTAATGAGAAATACTTCTATCTTGGATTGCGTGGGCGTGTTGAGGACCAGTTTAATCCCAAGAACAGACTTGTGGTATATACTATTTTGTTATGTTTTCAAATAATTTGCCCCAAGCATGATTATATCATACAATTGCACTTCTGCTGCAGGTGACCATTTTAACCATGTTTACTCTAATAACTCTATACTCAACGATCATCCCCATATCTCTTTACGTGTCCATTGAGGTAGATTGTCCTTGTTCTCATGTAGTGCATCCTGCTATTGGACGTTCAGACCTTATATTACCTTTGATATGCAGATGATCAAATTTATTCAGTGCGCACAGTTTATTAACAATGATCTGAATATGTATCATGCTGAGAGCAACACCCCAGCTTTGGCCCGTACTTCTAATCTGAATGAGGAGCTTGGGCAGGTAATATCCCCTTACCAAAAATGTTTCAATGGTTTCATTTTGTCCAAGATGAATTTATTCTTTCCAGATTGGCTATTAGACCCTGATAACACAACATGATTGAATTAAATGCTTAGTGGTATTTCAGTAGATTTAGCACTCGCAAATAAATTTTACATTTCTGACATTTCTTCCCACCCTGTCTCTTTCACCATTAATGGTTCAGGTTGAGTATATATTTTCTGACAAAACTGGAACACTTACAAGAAACTTGATGGAATTCTTTAAATGTTCAATTGGTGGGGAAATATATGGAACTGGCATTACAGAGATTGAGAAGGGAGGAGCTGAGCGAGCCGGAGTCAGAATTGATGATGATGAGGTCTCCAATATCTTGCTACTTAAGCTGTTAAAGTGTGGTATTTGTGATGAAAAAATTGATGCACAGTGCCCTTATATTTGGCCTACTTACTTTTATTAGGGTAAAAGATCAGCCAGTGCAGTTCATGAGAAAGGATTCAACTTCGACGACGCTAGAATAATGCGTGGTGCATGGAGAAATGAACCTAATCCTGAGGCCTGCATGGTAGATACATTGGACTACCTGCGAAATAGTTTTTACTCTTTCCTTCCATCAGTAACTTTGGTTTCATTTCGGTCATAATCATCTTTAATCTGATAGACGTGAGTTATTGACATACCGTGAGCTATTTCTGTAATATAAAAATGATTTAAAACATATGTTCCCTTTTTAATGATTTCCCTTTTTATTGTGTGAATTGCTAAACAGCCATTCCTTATTTGCTCTTATGTCTCTTCAGGAATTCTTCAGATGCCTGGCAATCTGTCATACAGTTCTTCCTGAGGGCGAGGAGACGCCAGAAAAGATCACTTATCAAGCTGCCTCTCCTGATGAGGCAGCACTTGTGGCTGCAGCAAAGAATTTCGGTTTCTTTTTCTACAGGCAAGTCTTACCTTAGATGTAGTTTTAGAATTCCCTTGTGGTTTTGTTCCAAACAGGATATATAGAAAGACTCTGTACTCTGTTAGTCCCTCTGTTCACAAATATAAGATGTTTTGGATATTTTAATATGGACTGAAATGATTGAACAAACGCACTAAAACGTGTATCTACCATTTCGTAACAAAAGGTTGAGCTAAAATACTTTTGTTTGTGAATGGCAATGCCTGGAGGGTGACATTTTATGCCTCTTTTGCAGGCGTACGCCGACTACAGTAATGGTTCGTGAATCACACGTTGATAGGATGGGTAGTATGCAAGACGTTGCCTATGAAATTCTGAATGTTTTGGAATTTAACAGGTCTGTTTTATTTGTATCCGACTGAAATTTGATATGAATCATTGTTCTGCACTTCGCACTTTGCTGCCCTTTTCTTTTGATCTGACACTTTGCTGCACTTACAGTACAAGGAAGCGCCAATCTGTGGTCTGCCGCTTTCCAAATGGAAAACTTGTTCTCTACTGCAAGGTAATATAAGAAACAAACACTTGATATAGCTTACATTTTTCAGATCGTTGCACTAACCTTATACAACAATTTTTGTGTCATAGGGTGCTGATAATGTCATCTATGAACGTTTAGCCGATGGAAATTATGACATTAGAAAGACAAGCAGAGAACATCTAGAGCAGTTTGGATCTGCTGGCTTGCGTACACTTTGCCTTGCTTATCGAGATCTCAGCATGGACCAATACAAAAGCTGGAATGAGAAGTTCGTGCAAGCTAAATCTTCTTTACGCGACCGTGATAAGAAGCTTGATGAGGCATGCATCACTATCTTCTGAATATTTTATTAGTATGATATTATATCTTCTTTTATTAAGTATATGTGCTGAATTGCGGTCCTTGTGATTTGAAGTTCTGTTACTGCCTCTCCAATCCCTTCTATCGCTTGCGTGACTTCTTGGTTTAGTGTCATCCACTACTGGACTTGAGTCTTGTATGCGCTGCTGGGCATGTGATTTAATTTCTTGTGATCACTTCGCAATTTATGTATAAAAAAAGTAATGTGGTTTAGAAATAATTGTTATATAGGAACATTCTCTGTACCTCTGCATTTTGTCATATCTGAAGCCTCATTTTGGACTTATTGGATCTGGGCATTTCGTGCAATCAAAAGTTGAATTCTTTTGTGATCAGTTTAATTATTGAATGTACTTGACAAATAGGTCATTTTTGAATTTTCATTCTCGAATGCATAACTCTTTCTGTGATTTATATAATACTCCCTCCGTCCCAAAATAAGTGACTCAAAAGTGACTCAACTCTGTACTAAAGTTAGTACAAACTTGAGTCATTTTTGAGTCACTTATTTTGGGACGGAGGGAGTAGTATAGTAGCAAAAGATGTTTTTAAACAGATTGTTTTAAAACCAAATCAGTGCCATTGTTGCACGCCTCTCTACTCCTATAAAAGACCCAGTTGGGGATGATGGTGTGCCTGCCATCCATCGTCTTTTCAGACCATTTGATCTACATCTAACGCATGCGAGGTAAGCTATGGTATTGTAAAAAAATCATGCCACTCTACTCCACATTTGCAGAAAACCCCTTAGTCTCTCTACTCTCTAGGCCAGCCCCATCTGTCCCCCATGTCATCCAAACAGATAAGAGAAACAGACTTTGGGTGATTTCTTTTCAAGCATGTGGACATGTAGCTGTCTCTTTTGGGTCCGTTGTAACGCACAGGCACTTCGCTAGTACTATTTCAATATACTAATCTATATATTGGTGGTCAATATTTTAAACGGTGGACTGCATGAATCCGAGTACGCCATGACAACCTTTACTTAAGGGACAGACGGAGTAATTTTTTTAATGGGTGTTTCTTTTCTCTCCAAAAGACAAAAACTAGACGAGTCTTATTGCCTGTAAATGTTACGTAGTTGTTTAATAAGTTTTGTTGCTAATTTGTAATCTTACCTTGCCATTGAATATTAGTACTTTATACATAATTTATAAAAACATCTGTGTCCAGTCAATTCGATGTATATGTACCAAGGTAGGAAAGAGGATCATGAACAAAATAGACTGGTCCGTCTCCCTAGAACTTGAGCGTTTATACAGTATTATTCTCTAAGTTTATTGAAAATCATCACGAGAGTAGCACTATCTGTGTATTCTGTCATATTATCAAGGACAGTGAGTTGTAAAAAGTATTTGAAGATAATCTTTTCTGCTATTGCTGGGCCATAATGTGATATAATTTTCTTCCAGGTGGCTGAATTGATTGAGAAGGACCTTATATTGATAGGTTGCACTGCTATTGAAGACAAACTGCAAGATGGGGTGCCAGCCTGCATCGAAACTCTTTCTGCAGCTGGCATAAAAATTTGGGTGCTAACTGGAGATAAAATGGAAACAGCAATTAATATAGCATACGGTGAGGTTTTAATTGTGTAATATTGATTTAACATTTGCTTGTTTCTTCCTTAAAGGGAATAGTATAGTAAAACCTCCCCCCCCACCCACCCACCCACCTGATATAGAGACGCTGCTGAAGTTTTTCAGTTGCTTATTTATTTGCTCCGCAGCATGCAGCCTGGTGAACAACGACACGAAACAGTTCATCATCAGTTCAGAGACAGACACAATTAGAGAGGCTGAGGACAGGGTAAGATAATCATACAGAATTGCACTGTGAAACGATATTCTGTCATAGAGGCAATCAAGCCTTAACACATACTACCTCTGTTTCTAAATATAAGACGTTTTGGCAGTTGAAATTGAAGTGCATAAACGTATTATATTTAGGAACAGAGGGCATATTATCTTCTATGGGATTTAAATGGATATACGAGTGAAAACTGCTAAAATCATACTCCTTCAGTCCCAAAATAAGTGTCGAATCACTGACACTTATTGATCAGGGAACAGCTCAAATGGGTTCTTGCGAGTAGAACTCACATTTTCCTTAGTACTTTGATTGGTGGGGGTATTAAGGGATTTATTTTGGCTGAGATTTAGTCTTTATTCTTGTATACTCCGTCCACCCCATAACAATATTGTTTCTCCAAAAGAAAACTCTGTTGTTCCGTGTCTTGGACTAACCATCCCTTGGAGGGTATTGTTAAAAGATCCTCGATTCCTAACGAAATCGATGCAGTAGTGGCTTGATGGAAGCCCAGAGTCGTTAGTTGATCCAGTATATGGGATGTATATCCCATTCCAAAATGATCTATTAATCTGCTAATAAGGTGTTGCTTTAGCCTCTCTGCCATGTTTATCGCCTTGGTATGTCTTTTTTGTTCTTTGTACTTTGGTTAAAGCATAATCAGCAATACAATTGTACTCCCTCCGTAAACTAATATAAGAGCGTTTAGGTCACTATTTTAGTAATCTAAACGCTCTTATATTAGTTTACAGAGGGAGTATCTGATTGTATTAAACCAACTTTTTGACTTGTGGCGTAATCTTCGTTATGTCACTTATTTTGGGACGGAGGGAGTATAATGTTCTGGCCGTTTTCAGGGTGACCCTGTGGAGATTGCGCGAGTTATCAAAGACTCGGTAAAACAGAGTCTAAGAAGTTACCTCGAGGAAGCCCACCGTTCTTTAAGTAACACACCGGAACGAAAGTTGGCTTTCATTATTGATGGAAGATGCTTGATGTATGCTCTAGACCCAGCTCTGCGTGTGAATCTTCTTGGTTTGAGTTTAATTTGTCACTCAGTTGTATGTTGTCGAGTTTCTCCACTGCAAAAGGCACAGGTAAATTTCATTTCTTGATGTCAGTGTTTTATGCATGCCTTGCGTTTTACCCAGGGAAGTAGTAACAGCATGCCATCCTTGATTTGTGGATATATGAGTTTTTTAGTCTAGGACTCATGGGGAGATTATTACATTGTAAAGGCAATAACCAATATCGTACCTTCACAATAAGAGTTTGTGCATGTGATTTGTCATTAATCAGTGTACATTGGTTGCATTTGCTATTCCAGTTTTGATCTCAGAAACCAATTCTGTGCTGTCGATATGTCTTATATTTGCTTATTTAGTCGTTACCCATTCCAAGTAATATCAAAATTTCTGGTTTGTGCGTTTATTTCCTTGCGTAACCTGTTTGGTCAAAATGATGCCAAAATACCAATGTTGATGCACATATTTTGTAGGTTACTAGCTTAGTTAGGAAGGGTGCTCGTAAGATAACTCTCAGCATTGGCGATGGTGCTAATGATGTAAGCATGATTCAAGCCGCTCATGTTGGGATTGGCATTAGTGGACAAGAAGGAATGCAAGCAGTTATGGCTAGTGATTTTGCCATCGCTCAGTTTCGTTATCTTACTGATTTACTTCTTGTACATGGACGGTGGTCATACTTGAGATTGTGCAAGGTATGCTTATGGTTTCGTTAGCTTGTAGCTTTCCATATATTTATAGTTTACAAAACTAAATGTCGTCACTTGCTGTTTCAGGTTATCACATACTTCTTCTACAAGAATCTGACATTTACGCTAACTCAGTTCTGGTTCACTTTCCAAACTGGCTTTTCTGGTCAGCGGTTTTATGATGACTGGTTTCAGTCGCTGTATAATGTCATTTTCACAGCGCTACCCGTAATTATGGTTGGATTATTTGATAAGGTACAGCTGCCTGTATTCATTTTACATAAGTTCTCGAATGATGCTGTTTGCGGCATTCACATAACTGAACCCTTTCAGGATGTGAGTGCATCTCTATCAAAGAAATATCCACAACTTTACCAGGAAGGAATTAGGAATACATTCTTCAAGTGGAAAGTGATAGCGGTGTGGGGTTTCTTTGCTTTCTACCAGTCAATAGTGTTTTATTACTTCACTGCAGCTGCAAGTCAGCATGGTCATGGCTCATCTGGCAAGATTCTTGGTCAATGGGATGTTAGCACGATGGCCTTTACTTGTGTTGTGGTTACTGTGAACCTCCGCCTCCTCATGTCATGCAACTCTATTACGAGATGGCATTATTTCAGTGTAGCCGGCAGTATAGCTGCCTGGTTTCTGTTTATCTTTATATACTCTGCCATAATGACATCATTTGACAGACAGGTGGGTGAATTATGCACTAATCTATCTCTCTGCTGATGACCATTAGGGCCTAATAATCATTTCTTTCTACAAATGCATAACTTCGTGCTGTGTTCTGCAGGAAAATGTATACTTTGTGATTTATGTTCTGATGAGTACCTTTTTCTTCTACCTCACACTAATTCTTGTTCCGGTCATCGCTCTCTTTGGTGACTTCCTATATCTATCGTAAGATACCATTATATGTTATTGTCATTTGGTTTTGATTCCTTTCAGTTTACATACTGAAGTGGCTGAATCAACTGTGTGGTGCCTCTGATACTCTTGTCGGTTTTCCAGGCTTCAGCGATGGCTATTCCCCTATGACTATCAAGTTGTTCAAGAGATGCACAAGGATGACCCCCATGAATACAGCATGATACGTCTTCCAGAGAGGAGCCATTTGAGCCCTGAAGAAGCAAGAAGCTATGCGATTTCCATGCTCCCCCGAGAGAACTCCAAGCACACTGGTTTTGCTTTCGACTCCCCGGGCTATGAGTCATTTTTTGCATCACAGCAAGGTGTCTGTGTGCCTCACAAGCCATGGGATGTCGCAAGGAGAGCCAGCATGAAGCAGCAGCGGCAGCAGCCACATCGAACAGGAAGATCCTAATCCTGGATTCGTGTAAAGTTTGTACATCATGTTCTTTTGCCGCAGACCACATGATTGTGTATAAGTAGCCTTGTAGCCTTTTTTCTTGTTTGTCACCCAATATGTTATGCTGGCGATGTTAGTAGGTGGAGATCCTGTTGGCTGAAGAATCAGGTAGGCATGCACTTGGTTAAACAAAGTGGAAACATGGAAATGCAGTTAGCAAAATTCTTTGTGATATTTACAGAATTGGATGTTACTGAAATTTGTCTTGTCTTATTATGAAATCTTGCTGTTACAGAATGAAGTGCCGGTGTGTTCCTGCCGTCTCATTGATCGCATATATCATGTTTGTTGGGTTGCCATGTCAGTTTCTTTTTTCCGTTTGCTCCCCGGCTCTCAACGTGCGAACGCGAACTTTCCTCTTTTTCCTGTTGAGCAGCGTCCCAGCCTTATCCAAATGACTAGATGCTGATGTGTGCCTTGCTGCGCTGTTTTTCATCATATTGTTGCGAAATTAATTTGTTTTTGGGCACTTATTTCGTGTGTTTCTTGAATGATGTATACATACATATCATACATATCCTTGTGTATTATATATGAGAGATACAAAATCCTAGCCTTCTGTAATTCTACCTTTGAAAAGATCAAACTAATCTAGATTTATTAGAACATGCAAGGGTCGATCAAGGACAAAGAACACTGCAATCATTGTCGATCAAGGACAAAGCAACACTGCAATCATTATTGTCAGCTAACTCGAATGTAATTTATTACAGTATATACTGGTGCTAAATCATGGTTTGTGAGGTTCTTCTCCCTAGGGTTTTGTGTAAAAGGGTAGCTAAGACTATGATATGAACATCAAAACATACTATGACGATTATTTGTAGTTTGTTGTGTTCTACTGTGTGATTAGCAACATCCAACAATTGCTAGCTAAGCTTGCTCATAAATCTCATCTTACACGGAGGTCTGAATATTCCAAGAGGTGAACAAATAAATAATTTAATAAACATAAACACCTCGTATAAATTTCAGATCTGAACCAATTTTGATGAAATCAGATAAATACTGAAGAATATAGAAGAAGCAAACTTGGTGGAATTGTTGAATCAAAATGAAATAATCAGTTCAAATACTAAAGCGGCTACAACAATGATGCGAAGCAGGTCTTCCTTTCCTCTTAGTTAATATCATCTACAGAACATCTCCAGAATGTTTAATCTGGAAATAAATGAGGATACTTATGGTACTACCACATGGCAACTATCCCCAAAACAGAATGACTCTGTAACTGTGATTAGGGATTTAACACACTTTCATTAGCACAAAGGCTGGGTATATCTACACTTACAGAACCACAACCGTGGCTAGGAGGTGGGCCACTACCTCCGCCACTAAACCCACTGCGGTCACTAACAAGGCTAGACCGTTAACACAACTGCTCGCGGTGACAACCGCATCAACACCTGCACACACACAAGCTATGTGTGCTGACCCCCTCCTCACGAAGTTGTGACATCAACGAAGGAGACACAAAGATTGGAGCGGAATTCCGGGAAGACATCGGCCGGCAGCCCCTTAGTCATCACATCAGCGAACTGATGTCACATGGGGACATGCAGTACGCGGAACTTGCCGAGCGCGATGCTTTCATGAACGAAGTGAATGTCAAGCTGGACATGCTTCATGCGCTGGTGGTGGACAGGGTTGCTGGAGAGGTAAACCGCCGAGATGTTGCCGCAGAAGACCAGCGTCGTAGAGCAAACGAGCAGAGCAGTTCACGAAGGAGCTGGCTAAGCCAAACGCACCCGGCGACATCGTTCTCCACAACACGGTATTTGGCCTCCCCGCTTGATGAGGACATAGTTACACTACTAGGGAAAACCTTATACATAGAACTTTAGCAGTAGCGTGTGTTAAAAAAGCACGCTGGTGCTAAGTAGCAGCAGCGCACTGATGTAAACGGCGCTACAGATACAGTGATAGCAGTAGCGCGCCTGAAGATAAAAGCGCTACTACTAAAATTCCCACGGCTTAGCCGATAAGCTACACATAGTAGTAGCGATCTACGTCGAACCGCGCTGCCTCTACTTGCTTTGTAGCAGCGTGTTTACGCTGAAAGGCGCTACTGCTAAAGGAAATAAAATTAAATGGAAAGCAAATAGAAAAGTAAATGAAAATGAAAGAAATAGAAAAAGGTGAAAGGAAAAAAATAAAATGTAAAGAAAAATAAATGAAAAAGGGGGAAAAAGAGAAAGGAATAGCAGTAGCGCGTATCAAGGAACGCGTTGAAGCTAGCTTAGCAGTAGCACACTTTCTGAAACGCGCTACTGCTACTTCTGACTTAACCGCGCGGTTCGTTCTTCCCCACGGCCACTTCCCCCAAATCCAACTCCTCCGCTGTAGCTGCCGCCGTCGCCCGTCGGCCGCCGCGCGCTCTCCCGTCGCTCTCCGCACACCCTCCACGCCGCCCCCGACCCCGGATTCGCCGCCGCCCCCGACCCCGACCTCGACGCCGCCCCCGACCTCAACACCGCCCCTGACCCCGACCTCGACGCCGCCCTCCGCCGCGCGCCCGAGCCCCGACCCCGATCTCGACGCCGCCTGCCCCTCCCTCGCCGCAGGCACCCGAGGTGAGCACACCTGCTCCTCCCCTCCCCTACCTCTGCCTAGGGTTCTTCAAATTTTAGTTGCATCAAATTAGTTAGGGTTCATCTATGGGTGGAAACGAATCGGATGCGGATGTTATCGGATACGGATGCGGCTCGGATGTTTTCTTAGATGATGATGTTTTCTAAGATGATGAATAAACACTATTGTAATGCATAATAAAACGAGTAAAATTTGACCACTTATTTCACTTTTAAGTTGGATAATTGGAATACCCGCGACCACTTTCCACCCCTAGGTTAATCAAATTAGATGGTAATTAGGGCAGTAGTTCCTAGGTACTAATTAGTTAGTAAGAACTAGGTACTAGTTTATTTTTATTTATGTAGCGACCAGACCTCAAACAGTCTGATCTCCATGCATCAATGTCATCCCTGGATCAGTAATGCTGACACGCATGGTACTTGAAGGATTTATAACAGCGTAGCAATCGAACACTTATTACATCGATAGTCCAACGATGAATTTATTGCAAAAAATTCATGGCTGAAGGCCATTTAACACGATAACAGCGGAAGGCTTGGAAGATAAGTGAGTCCATCAACTCCAGCGGCATCACTGAGTATAGAACCACGACCTAAAAGGGCATCTTACTCGTCGTCTGAAAAGTCTGCAACATGAAACGTTGCAGCCCGAAAACGGGCCAGCACATGGAATATGCTGGCAAGGTAACACAAGAGAATGCAATGACAGAAAAGCTATACTATATGCAATATTTGGCTGGTGGAAAGCTCTATGGTTAAGTTTTTTGCGTAAAGCCAATTTTTCCCTACTTCAAAGGAATGTATTTTAATTAACTATCATGGTAGTTGAAACATCGATGAGAAGATAGACATCCTCTCAACCCCAATTAAAAGTAATCAATAAACCCAACAAAGTTAAATTAGAGTAACATGATGAGATTCACGTGAAAATCCAAGTACTAGATACTCAAGACGTCCATAACCGGGGACACGCCTAATCATGATCAGTTTGTACACTCTGCAGAGGTTTGTGCACTTTCCCCACAAGACTTGATCGCCTCCGTTTGGTTTCTCGCACTGCATGGTGTTTGAGAAACGGATGACCGAGACACAGTCTTTCCGAAGAGGTCCCCTTAACCAGATAGATAGGCCGGTACACCTACAAAACCCAACTACATCTGCTAGCCCATCATGGAAAGGTTTCCCACAACTTACTCAACTATGCCAGAGCCCATATTGGCATGTGGCTGCACACGGAAGTTTCTAGCATGAAAAATCTCATGATCCCTTTGAGCCTGGGTGGCGGTCCAAAAGAAAAACAGGCAATCCTGAAATACCCAGATGCCTCAATCCACCCAGATGTGTATTAATGTTGCCACCTTAAGTTGAACCATTAATTAACAACTCACATCTGTCATGGATTTCACTCAAACCCAAACCACGTCTACGAGCATAGCATGTCCTAACAACAAACGTAGAAGTAACTCCCAAGGGTTTGAATGTAATGCAGGTAATAGGTACTACCTCAAACTACTTCCCAATCCCACAAGTTAATTGATCCTACTCATGCAATGTGTGAGGGTTTGTCTAATGCAATAAAAACTGGGTAATTGGAAAGCATGATCAAAGAGACTCAAAGTAGCGAGCGGCGCACTCCGGGTACTCTATCGCAATCAAACAAACAAGCATACAATAAATACTTAACTAATGCACGGGTAAAACTCAAATAAGAGATCTAACCAGAAAGTTCAACTTAAGAACTCCGGTATGCGAAAAGAATCAACTCGAAAGAAGCAACGAAACTCAAACTGCAAAATAAACGAGCTCCGAATTACTAGTTGGCCTAAAGTCAAATTTTACAGTAGCCAAAACTTTGTTCAAGTTGTTCTAACGTAAAGAGGGCTTCGAGACGAAGATCTGGGATTTTGAATCACCTGATTCCGACTCTCGAGCGAAAAGAAAAACGAAAAACAAGATCAGGGCAAAAATCGCGATCGGAAAATCGCGGTTAAATACCCCGAAAAAGAAAAACGACGAACAGGCTAACGAACGAACGTTCGCTGTCTGCGGTTAACTAACGAAAACCGTTCGTTAAAACGAACGTACGGACGAACGTCCGCTATTTAACTAAACCGTCGGAAAATAAAGAAAAACCGAACCGATCTATTAAAAAAACAGATCTAGGTTTTTATAAAAAAAAACCGCACGGTTAAAAACAAAAAAAACTACCTCTCTCTCCCACAACTCCGGCGGGATCTCAGGCGGGCGGCGGGGCGGCGGTGCTCCGGCGGCGGTGGGCGGCGGCGCGCGGGCGGCGGTGGACGGCGGCGCGGCGCTGGCGGCGGGGCGGTGCGGTGGGTGGCGGCGGCTGGCGAGGCGGCGGCTCGGGCGGTGGGGCTGGCGAGGCGGCTAGGGTTCGCGCTGGCGGGCTGAGCGAATCGGGCCGGATCTGGCGCTATTTAAAGCCCAGAGTTCTGGTCCTTTACTAGTCCTAGTCGGTTTCCTTTTTTTTAAATAGAGTCCCTGCGCAGTAAAACTAACGAAAGAAATACCAAACGGACTCCAAAATTCCCGAAATAAATTTTCACCGTCCTCTAATAATATTTAGGACAAAGTGAACATTTTTCCCGGACCTAAATGCAATTTTGAAAAACGCATATTTTTCCTATGCAAATAAATCCGAAAATAAATCCAGAAAAATACCAAAAGTGATTTTAATATTTTTCCTTCAATATTTCTGTTATTTTGGAGAAGTCATATTATCTCCACTCATTTATTTTATTTAGAAATACTGAGAAAATAATTAGAATCACACTGTCATCGTACCGGTATTCGAGCGAACTCAAATATGAAAACGGTAAAATCCCCAACTCTCTCCGTAGGTCCTTGAGTTGTTTGGAATTTCGAGGAACTCCACGAACAAAATGCAAAAATCATGAAAATGCAATTATGATCTATGTATAACATTCCAAATTGAAAATTTGGGATGTTACAAACCTACCCCCCTTAGAGTGAATCTCGCCCTCGAGATTCGACTTGGCTAGAGAATAGGTGTGGGTGGTCCTTGCGTAGATCATCTTCTCGCTCCCAGGTGGCTTCTTCCTCGGTGTGGTGACTCCACTGAACTTTGCAAAACTTGATCACCTTGCTGCGAGTAACTCTGCTCGAAAATTCGAGAATCTTAACAGTCTTCTCCTCGTAAGTCAGATCACTGTCCAACTGAATTGCTTCCAGGGGTACTGTGTCTCTAAGCGGTATGTCGGCCATCTCCGTGTGACACTTCTTAAGCTGAGAAACGTGAAACACGTCGTGCACTCCTGACAATCCTTCTGGCAATTCCAACTTATAGGCAACCTCTCCCATGCGTTCCAAAACACGGTAAGGTCCCACAAATCTCGGGGCTAACTTCCCTTTAACTCTGAAACGTTTAACTCCTCGCAGAGGCGATACCCTCAAGTATGCTTTGTCTCCGATCTCATAGGTTATCTCCTTGCGCTTCGGGTCTGCATAACTCTTCTGCCTGGACTAAGCTACCTTCAGTCTATCTCGTATCAACTTCACCTTCTCCTCAGACTCTTTGATTAAGTATGGTCCAAACAATTGTCGATCTCCAACTTCGTCCCACGACAACGGTGTTCGGCATCTCCTTCCATACAATGCCTCGAACGGTGCCATCTTCAAACTGGCTTGGTAACTGTTGTTGTATGAGAACTCTGCGTAGGGCAAGTTGTCATCCCAACTAGATCCATAATCTAATGCACAGGCTCTTAGCATATCTTCCAAAATCTGATTGACTCTCTCCGTTTGTCCATCAGTCTGCGGGTGAAATGATGTGCTAAACTCTAGCCTGGTACCCAAGGTTTCATGTAACTGATTCCAGAACTTTGAGGTAAACTGAGTTCCTCTATCAGATACAATACTCCTCGGAACTCCATGTAGACATACGATTCTAGTCATATATATCTTAGCCAACTTTGCACTGGTATATGTGGTTTTCACCGGGATAAAGTGGGCTACTTTCGTCAATCGGTCTACTACTACCCAGATTGAATCATATCCTGCTTTGGTCCTGGGCAATCCGGTGATAAAATCCATACCAAGCTTCTCCCACTTCCATTCGGGAATTGGCATAGGTTGTAACAATCCTGCTGGCTTCTGATGTTCTGCCTTTACTCTTTGACACACATCACAAATTGCTATATACTCCGCAATATCCTTCTTCATACCGGTCCACCAGAAAATATCCTTCAAATCCAAATACATCTTAGTATTTCCTGGGTGAATCGAGTATGGTGAATCACGGGCCTCTTGTAAAATCAACTTCCTGATCTCCGGGTCATTGGGCACATAGATTCGATCCTCAAACAATAAGGTGTCGTGTTCATCCTCACGAAAACCTTTAACTTTTCCTTCGCTCATCCTCTCTTTTATAGCGACAATCTCCTTGTTAGCCTTCTGAGCTTCTCTGATTTTATCCATCAGGGTGGACTGGATTTCTAGTGTTGCTACATAGCCTCTCGGAACTATCTCCAAACGTAGTTCTCGTAGGTCCTCGGCTAACTCCTTTGGAAACTCCTCCATCATTAGGGTATTGACATGGCTCTTACAACTTAGCGCATCAGCCACTACGTTAGCCTTTCCGGGATGATAATGCAATCTCATGTCATAATCCTTAATGAGTTCCAGCCATCTCTGTTGCCTCAGATTCAACCCCTTCTGAGTGAATATGTACTTCAAACTCTTATGATCCGTATATACTTCACAATGGTTTCCTATGAGAAAATGTCTCCACGTCTTCAACGCATGCACTACGGCTGCTAACTCCAAATCGTGGGTGGCATAGTTCATCTCATGAGGTTTTAGTTGTCGTGAAGCATATGAAACAACTCTTCCTTCCTGCATAAGAACTGCTCCAAGTCCTTGACGTGAAGCGTCGCAGTACACCTCATAATCCTTATGTTGATCTGGCAGAATCAACACAGGGGATGATACCAACCTTTTCTTCAACTCCTGGAAACTAGTCTCACATTTTTCGGTCCAACTGAACTTGGTTTCCTTCTTCAACAACTCCGTCATTGGCTTTGCAATCTTCGAGAAATTCTTGATAAATCTCCGGTAGTATCCTGCGAGTCCAAGAAAACTCCGGATCTCTCCAACGGTCGTCGGTGCTTCCCATTTGGTCACAGTGTCCACCTTGGCGGGATCTACTGCTATTCCTTCTCCGGATATAATATGTCAGAGGAATCCGACTTCCTTCAACCAAAACTCACATTTGCTAAACTTGGCATATAACTGATGTTCTCTGAGCTTCTCTAATACCAAACGCAAATGCTCTTCATGCTCCTCTTCATCCTTCGAGAAGATCAAAATATCATCTATGAACACTACGACGAACTTATCCAAATACTCCATAAACACTTTGTTCATCAGGTTCATAAAGTAGGCCGGTGCGTTTGTCAGACCAAACGACATAACGGTATACTCATACAACCCATACCTAGTGGTAAAGGCCGTCTTAGGGATATCTTGCTCTCGAATCTTCAATTGATGGTACCCTGATCATAGATCGATCTTCGAAAATACCTTAGCTCCTTGCAATCTATCAAACAGATCATTGATCATTGGCAGTGGGTACTTATTCTTGATCGTTACTTCATTCAATCCCCGGTAATCAACAACCATTCTTAACGATCCATCCTTCTTCTCCACTAGAAGTACTGGCGAACCCCAAGGCGAAGAACTTGGGCGTATGAATCCTTTATCCAGTAACTCCTTAATCTGCTTCTTAATTTCCTCCAAATCCTTTGCGGGCATCCTATAGGGTCTCTTAGAAATTGGCCCGGTGCCTGGCAAAAGTTCAATAAAAAACTCTATATCTCTATCTGGTGGCATGCCAGGTAACTCCTCTGGAAACACATCCGGATAATCCTTCACTACTGGAACTTC
Source organism: Secale cereale (assembly GCA_902687465.1). Classification (NCBI taxonomy): domain Eukaryota; kingdom Viridiplantae; phylum Streptophyta; class Magnoliopsida; order Poales; family Poaceae; genus Secale; species Secale cereale. The sequence continues at coordinate 212,443,754 of LR738709.1, read as the reverse complement.
CTCCTGAACAACTCCCGTGAGAGAATATACTTGAGTCCTTGTAGGCGAATGCCTAGATACATACTTAATCCTTTTTCCCTCCGGGGTGGTGAGCAAAATAGACTTACTGGCACAGTCAATGTTACCTCCATACTTCGATAGCCAATCCATTCCTAATATCACATCCAATCCTTGTGACTCCAGAACTATTAGATCAGAGGGGAAAGTATGGCGTCCTATGATCAATGGCGTCTGAAAACATCATTGGTGTAACATATAATCTGCTCCAGGTGAACTTACTAACATGGGGGTCTTAAGAACTCGAGTGGACATCCTATGTCTATTTACGAATCCCCTTGAAATGTATGAATGCGATGCACCAGTATCGAAAAGAACTATTGCGGTAAATGTCTTAACCAAAAACTTATCGACAACATCATCTGGTTGCTCTTCTACCTCCTCCACGGTCATGTGGTTCACTTGCCCTTTGTTGAGCGGGTTGGGCTTCTTCCCGGCGCTTCCATTGCCGTTCTCATTCTTAACTTCTGGGCATTCATTGGCATAATGTCCAGTCTTTCCACACTTGTAACAGGTGACATGGCTAAAATCCCTCTTGGTGGGTGTGGACGGTGCAGGGCGGTTCTGGTTTCCATTGGTTCCATTCCCATTCCCATTCCCATTGCCATTCTTGGTGCCATTGTGGTTGTGTGAGCTACTTCCTCCATGGGTATGCTGAAACTGTCCTACTGCTTTAGGGGTAAAGCGAGGCTTCTGCTGAGCTCCAGAATTATACTTTCCTTGCCCATACTTCCTCTTGCGACTCTCAATCTGCTGATGTTTCCTTTCAATCATCAGGGCTCGGTCAACCAACTCCTGATAGTTATTGAAAGTTGCCACCATCAACTGTACACTCATCTCATCATTCAGCCCTTCCATAAATCTCTCCTGCTTCTTGGCATCTGTGGCCACATCATCTGGGGCATAACGAGATAGGGTACTAAACTCATCCACGTACTGGGCCACAGTACGGTTTCCTTGGCGCAAGTTGCGAAACTCCTGCTTCTTCATACTCATGGCTCCAGTCGAGACATGGGCAATACGAAAAGATTGCTGAAACTGATCCCAAGTCACATTGGCTACGGGGTAAGTGGCTGTGTAGTTCTCCCACCATGCTGCGGCTGGTCCAGATAACTGGTGTGCGGCAAATCGCACCTTCTCAGCATCCGAGCAATTGACGGTGGTCAAATCCCTACCAATCTTGCGTAGCCAGTCATCAGCCACAATTGGTTCGATGCTGCTAGCAAACACGGGTGGTTGCAACCTTAAGAAACGTGTCAGGTTGTCCACGGGTGGTGGTGGTGGAGGGTTGTTGTTGTTGTTGTTCTGAGTGTTCTGGACAAGAAGTTGCATCAGGGTGTTCTGCTGCTGGATCAACTGAGTGAGCTCAGGGGGAAACTCGAATTCACGTCTTGGAGGCATCTGATGGGTGTAGAGGGAAGAGATTAGAATAGAAAAGAGGTCTAAGGGAAAATCACTACCCATATGCACATGAGACAAACACACAATCATATCACACCAATCAATTTCAAACAAGGTCTTACAAATCTAACGATCGTTTACAAAAGTGCTCTAAATCTAATATCTGGAGGTATACTACTAGTCATAGGGTGGTCATCTAAAAATATTGGTCGGCAGAGGATTCCATAATATCTGCTCCAGCTTCATCTTCATAGTCTTCATCCTTGCTATCCTCAGCTTCCGAATCCGTATCATCTATGTTGATATAGTCTTCTGGTGGAATCTCCTTGGGTTCTTCTTCCTCGTCTTCTTCTCCCATGAGTATCCCTAACTTCCGGGTCAAATCATCATTCTTCTCCACAAGTATCTTCATCTCCTCCTCATATCCGACGCGTGTAGATTTAAGTTCTTCTTCTAGCTCCAAATTCCTATTTAAGGCCTTCTTCAAATCTATCATCCCAGCACACATCTGGTGCTCCTGGCGACGAATGTGGTGGTTCAACTCCTCGATGAATGCTGCAATGGATATACCCTTCCTGGTGCTGATCATATCCCAGTTCTCATCTCGGCGTCCACAAATCTGGTAGATGGTGTCCTTTAGCTCCTGCTTATAAACTTCTCCAATCCTTCCCATAGCAATGTGGGCTGCCATACTCCTTCCTAGGCTCCATGTAGGTGCATTAAAGGAAAATGCTATGAGTGAGGTGACGGGTGCGAACGTCCTTCCTGGAACTTGAGCTTGAATCAACCAACGCTCCTCCTCAGGTAGAGCGGCATTGTAGGTTCCGGTGAAACTTGGTAATCCAATGTGTAGATATCTGGTGACTTCCTTCAGGTGTCGTCCAAAGGGTGTATCATCATCCGGTTGCATGAACTTGTGCTTTGCTTCCACCATCCTAAAGAATAGAAAAGATGAGGAGTCAGAAGAGAAAAGAGTGGATAGTGTTCTAGGGCTTATCTTAGTGGTCGTGTCCTACAGTCAGCGTGTGCTCTGATACCATCTTGTAGCGACCAGACCTCAAACAGTCTGATCTCCATGCATCAGTGTCATCCCTGGATCAGTAATGCTGACACGCATGGTACTTGAAGGATTTATAACAGCGTAGCAATCACACACTTATTACGTCGATAGTCCAACGATGAATTTATTACAAAAAATTCATGGCTGAAGGCCATCTAACACGATAACAGCGGAAGGCTTGGAAGATAAGTGAGTCCATCAACTCCAGCGCCATCACTGAGTATAGAACCACGACCTAAAAGGGCATCTTACTCGTCGTCTGAAAAGTCTGCAACATGAAACGTTGCAGCCCGAAAACGGGTCAGCACATGGAATATGCTGGCAAGGTAACACAAGAGAATGCAATGACAGAAAAGCTATACTATATGCAATATTTGGCTGGTGGAAAGCTCTATGGTTAAGTTTTTTTGCGTAAAGCCAATTTTTCCCTACTTCAAAGAAATGTATTTTAATTAACTATCATGGTAGTTGAAACATCGTTGAGAAGATAGACATCCTCTCATCCCCAATTAAAAGTAATCATTAAACCCAACAAAATTAAATTAGAGTAACATGATGAGATTCACGTGAAAATCCAAGTACTAGATACTCAAGACGTCTTTAACAGGGGACACGGCTAATCATGATTAGTTTGTACACTCTGCAGAGGTTTGTGCACTTTCCCCACAAGACTCGACCGCCTCCGTTTGGTTTCTCGCACTGCATGGTGTTTGAGAAACGGATGACCGAGACACAGTCTTTTCGAAGAGGTCCCCTTAATGAGATAGATAGGCCGGTACACCTGCAAAACCCAACTACATCTGCTAGCCCATCATGGAAAGGTTTCCCACAACTTACTCAACTATGCCAGAGCCCATATTGGCATGTGGCTGCACACGGAAGTTTCTAGCATGAAAAATCTCATGATCCCTTTGAGCCTGGGTGGCGGTCCAAAAGAAAAAACAGGCAATCCTGGAATACCCAGATGCCTCAATCCACCCAGATGTGTATTAATGTTGCCACCTTAAGTTGAACCATTAATTAACAACTCACATCTGTCATGGATTTCACTCAAACCCAAACCACGTCAACGAGCATAGCATGTTCTAACAGCAAACATAGAAGTAATTCCCAAGGGTTTGAATGTAATGTAGGTAATAGGTACTACCTCAAACTACTTCCCAATCCCACAAGTTAATTGATCCTACTCATGCAATGTGTGAGGGTTTGTCTAATGCAATGAAAACTGGGTAATTGGAAAGCATGATCAAAGTGTTACTTGCCTTGCTGATGATCCGCAAAACCTAGAGACTCAAAGTAGCAAGCGGCGCACTCCGGGTACTCTATCGCAATCAAGCAAACAAGCATACAATAAGTACTTAACTAATGCACGGGTAAAACTCAAATAAGACATCTAACCAGAAAGTTCAACTTAAGAACTCCAGTATGCAAAAAGAATCAACTCGAAAGAAGCAACGAAACTCAAACTGCAAAAGAAACGAGCTCCGAATTACTAGTTGGTCTAAAGTCAAATTTTACAGTAGCCAAAACTTTGTTCAAGTTGTTCTAACGTAAAGAGGGCTTCGAGACGAAGATATGGGATTTTGAATCACCTAATTCCGACTCTCGAGCGAAAAGAAAAACGAAAAACAAGATCAGTGCAGAAATCGCGATCGGAAAATCGCGGTTAAATACCCCGAAAAAGAAAAACGACGAACTGGCTAACAAACGAACGTTCGCTGTCTGCGGTTAACTAATGAAAACAGTTCGTTAAAACGAACGTACGGACAAATGTCCGCTATTTAACTAAACCGTCGGAAAATAAAGAAAAACCGAACCGATCTATTAAAAAAACGGATCTAGGTTTTTATAAAAAAAAACGCTCGGTTAAAAACAAAAAAAACTACCTCTCTCCCACAACTCCGGCGGGATCTCAGGCGGGCGGCGGGGCGGCGGTGCTCCGACGGCGGTGGGCGGCGGTGCGTGGGCGGCGGCGCGGCGGGTGGCGGCGGGCGGCTGCGCAGCGGCGGCGGCGGCTCGGGCGGCGGGGCTGGCGAGGTGGCTAGGGTTCGCGCTGGCGGGCTGAGCGAATCGGGCCAGATCTGGCGCTATTTAAAGCCAGAGTCCTGGTCCTTTACTAGTCCTAGTCGGTTTTTTTTAAATAGATTCCCTGTGCAGTAAAACTAATGAAAGAAATACCGAACGGACTCCAAAATTCCCGAAATAAATTTTCACCTTCCTCTAATAATATTTAGGACAAAGTGAACATTGTTTCCGGACCTAAATGCAATTTTGAAAAACGCGTATTTTTCCTATGCAAATAGATCCGAAAATAAATCAAGAAAAATACCAAAAGTGATTTCAATATTTTTCCTCCAATATTTCTGTTATTTTGGAGAAGTCATATTATCTCCGCTCATTTATTTTATTTAGAAATACTTTTAGGAGAGAAAATACTTAGAATCACACTGTCCTCGTACCGGTATTCGAGTGAACTCAAATACGCAAACGGTAAAATCCCCAACTCTCTCCGTAGGTCCTTGAGTTGCTTGGAATTTCGAGGAACTCCACGAACAAAATGCAAAAATCATGCAAATGCAATTATGATCTATGTATAACATTCCAAGTTGAAAATTTGGGATGTTACAAACCTACCCCCTTAGAGTGAATCTCGCCCTCGAGATTCGACTTGGCTAGAGAACAGGTGTGGGTGGTCCTTGCGTAGATCATCTTCTCGCTCCCAGGTGGCTTCTTCCTCGGTGTGGTGACTCCACTGAACTTTGCAAAACTTGATCACCTTGCTGCGAGTAACTCTGCTCGAAAATTCGAGAATCTTAACAGGCTTCTCCTCGTAAGTCAGATCACTGTCCAACTGAATTGCTTCCAGGGGTACTGTGTCTCTAAGCGGTATGTCGTCCATCTCCGTGTGACACTTCTTAAGCTGAGAAACGTGAAACACGTCGTGCACTCCTGACAATCCTTCTGGCAATTCCAACTTATAGGCAACCTCTCCCATGCGTTCCAAAAACAAGGTAAGGTCCCACAAATCTCGGGGCTAACTTCCCTTTAACTCCGAAACGTTTAACTCCTCGCAGAGGCGATACCCTCAAGTATGCTCTGTCTCCTATCTCATAGGTTATCTCCTTGCGCTTCGGGTCTGCATAACTCTTCTGCCTGGACTGAGCTACCTTCAGTCTATCTCGAATCAACTTCACCTTCTCCTCAGACTCTTTGATTAAGTATGGTCCAAACAATTGTCGATCTCCAACTTCGTCCCACGACAACGGTGTTCGGCATCTCCTTCCATACAATGCCTCAAACGGTGCCATCTTCAAACTGGCTTGGTAACTGTTGTTGTATGAGAACTCTGGGTAGGGCAAGTTGTCATCCCAACTAGATCCATAATCTAATGCACAGGCTCTTAGCATATCTTCCAGAATCTGATTGACTCTCTCTGTCTGTCCATCAGTCTGCGGGTGAAATGCTGTGCTAAACTCTAGCCTGGTACCCAAGGTTTCATGTAACTGATTCCAGAACTTTGAGGTAAACTGAGTTCCTCTATCAGATACAATACTCCTCGGAACTCCATGTAGACATACGATTCTAGTCATATATATCTTAGCCAACTTTGCATTGGTATATGTGGTTTTCACCGGGATAAAGTGGGTTACTTTCGTCAATTGGTCTACTACTACCCAGATTGAATCATATCCTGCTTTGGTCCTGGGCAATCCGGTGATAAAATCCATACCAAGCTTCTCCCACTTCCATTCGGGAATTGGCATAGGTTGTAACAATCCTGCTGGCTTCTGATGTTCTGCCTTTACTCTTTGACACACATCACAAACTGCTACATACTCCGCAATATCCTTCTTCATACCGGTCCACCAGAAAATATCCTTCAAATCCAAATACATCTTAGTATTTCCTGGGTGAATCGAGTATGGTGAATCATGGGCCTCTTGTAAAATCAACTTCCTGATCTCCGGGTCATTGGGCACATAGATTCGATCCTCAAACAATAAGGTGTCGTGTTCATCCTCACGAAAACCTTTAGCTTTTCCTTCGCTCATCCTCTCTTTTACAGCGACAATCTCCTTGTTAGCCTTCTGAGCTTCTCTGATTTTATCCATCAGGGTGGACTGGATTTCTAGTGTTGCTACATAGCCTCTCGGAACTATCTCCAAACGTAGTTCTCGTAGGTCCTCGGCTAACTCCTTTGGAAACTCCTCCATCATTAGGGTATTGACATGGCTCTTACGACTTAGCGCATCAGCCACTACGTTAGCCTTTCCGGGATGATAATGCAATCTCATGTCATAATCCTTAATGAGTTCCAGCCATCTCCGTTGCCTAAGATTCAACTCCTTCTGAGTGAATATGTACTTCAAACTCTTATGATCCGTATATACTTCACAATGATTTCCTATGAGAAAATGTCTCCACGTCTTCAACGCATGCACTACGGCTGCTAACTCCAAATTGTGGGTGGCATAGTTCATCTCATGAGGTTTTAGTTGTCGTGAAGCATACGAAACAACTCTTCCTTCCTGCATAAGAACTGCTCCAAGTCCTTGACGTGAAGCGTCGCAGTACACCTCATAATCCTTATGTTGATCTGACAGAATCAACACAGGGGATGATACCAACCTTTTCTTCAACTCCTGGAAACTAGTCTCACATTTTTCGGTCCAACTGAACTTGGTTTCCTTCTTCAACAACTCCGTCATTGGCTTTGCAATCTTCGAGAAATTCTCGATAAATCTCCGGTAGTATCCCGCGAGTCCAAGAAAACTCCGGATCTCTCCAACGGTCGTCGGTGCTTCCCATTTGGTCACAGTCTCCACCTTGGCGGGATCTACTGCTATTCCTTCTCCGGATATAATATGTCCGAGGAATCCGACTTCCTTCAACCAAAACTCACATTTGCTAAACTTGGCATATAACTGATGTTCTCTGAGCTTCTCCAATACCAAACGCAAATGCTCTTCATGCTCCTCTTCATCCTTCGAGAAGATCAAAATATCATCTATGAACACTACGACGAACTTATCCAAATACTCCATAAACACTTTGTTCATCAGGTTCATAAAGTAGGCCGGTGCGTTTGTCAGACCAAACGACATAACGGTATACTCATACAACCCATACCTAGTGGTAAAGGCCGTCTTAGGGATATCTTGCTCTCGAATATTCAATTGATGGTACCCTGATCGTAGATCGATCTTCGAAAATACCTTAGCTCCTTGCAATCTATCAAACAGATCATTGATCATTGGCAGTGGGTACTTATTCTTGATCGTTACTTCATTCAATCCCCGGTAATCAACAACCATTCTTAACGATCCATCCTTCTTCTCCACTAGAAGTACTAGCGAACCCCAAGGCGAAGAACTTGGGCGTATGAATCCTTTATCCAGTAACTCCTTAATCTGCTTCTTAATTTCCTCCAAATCCTTTGCGGGCATCCTATAGGGTCTCTTAGAAATTGGCCCGGTGCCTGGCAAAAGTTCAATAAAAAACTCTATATCTCTATCCGGTGGCATGCTAGGTAACTCCTCTGGAAACACATCCGGATAATCCTTCACTACTGGAACTTCCTCCTGAACAACTCCCGTGAGAGAATATACTTGAGTCCTTGTAGGCGAATGCCTAGATACATACTTTATCCTTTTTCCCTCCGGGGTGGTGAGCAAAATAGACTTACTAGCACATTCAATGTTACCTCCATACTTCGATAGCCAATCCATTCCTAATATCACATCCAATCCTTGTGACTCTAGAACTATTAGGTCAGAGGGGAAAGTATGGCGTCCTATGATCAATGGCGCCTGAAAACATCCTTGGTGTGCCATATAATCTGCTCCAGGTGAACTTACTAACATGGGGGTCTTAAGAACTCTGGTGGACATCCTATGTCTATTTATGAATCCCCTTGAAATGTATGAATGCGATGCACCAGTATCGAAAAGAACTATTGCGGTTAATGTCTTAACCAAAAACATACCGACAACAGCATCTGGTTGCTCTTCTTCCTCCTCCACGGTCACGTGGTTCACTTGTCCTTTGTTGAGTGGGTTGGGCTTCTTCCCGGCGCTTCCATTGCTGTTCCCATTCTTAACTTCTGGGCATTCATTGGCATAATGTCCAGTCTTTCCACACTTGTAACAGGTGACATGGCTAAAATCCCTCTTGGTGGGTGTGGACGGTGCAGGGCGGTTCTGGTTTCCATTGGTTCCATTTCCATTCCCATTAACATTGCCATTCTTGGTGCCATTGTGGTTGTGTGAGCTACTTCCTCCATGGGTATGCTGAAACTGTCCTACTGCTTTAGGGGTAAAGCGAGGCTTCTGCTGAGCTCCAGAATTATACTTTCCTTGCCCATACTTCCTCTTGCGACTCTCAATCTGCTGATGTTTCCTTTCAATCATCAGGGCTCGGTCAACCAAATCCTGATAGTTATTGAAAGTTGCCACCATCAACTGTACACTCATCTCATCATTCAGCCCTTCCATAAATCTCTCCTGCTTCTTGGCATCTGTGGCCACATCATCTGGGGCATAACGAGATAGGGTACTAAACTCATCCACGTACTGGGCCATAGTACGGTTTCCTTGGCGCAAGTTGCGAAACTCCTGCTTCTTCATACTCATGGCTCCAGTCGAGACATGGGCAGTACGAAAAGATTGCTGAAACTGATCCCAAGTCACATTGGCTACGGGGTAAGTGGCTGTGAAGTTCTCCCACCATGCTGTGGCTGGTCCAGACAATTGGTGTGCGGCAAATCGCACCTTCTCAGCATCCGAGCAATTGGCGGTGGTCAAATCCCTACCAATCTTGCGTAGCCAGTCATCAGCCACAATTGATTCGATGCTGCTAGCAAACACGGGTGGTTGCAACCTTAAGAAACGTGTCAGGTTGTCCACGGGTGGTGGTGGTGGAGGGTTGTTGTTGTTGTTGTTGTTGTTCTGAGTGTTCTGGACAAGAAGTTGCATCAGGGTGTTCTGCTGCTGGATCAACTGAGTGAGCTTAGGGGGAAACTCGAATTCACGTCTTGGAGGCATCTGATGGGTGTAGAGGGAAGAGATTAGAATATAAAAGAGGAATAAGGGAAAATCACTACCCATATGCACATGAGACAAACACACAATCATATCACACCAATCAATTTTAAACAAGGTCTTACAAATCTAACGATCGTTTACAAAAGTGCTCTAAATCTAATATCTGGAGGTATACTACTAGTCATAGGGTGGTCATCTAAAAATATTGGTCGGCAGAGGATTCCATAATATCTGCTCCAGCTTCATCTTCATAGTCTTCATCCTTGCTATCCTCAGCTTTCGAATCCGTATCATCTATGTTGATATAGTCTTCCGGTGGAATCTCCTTGGGTTCTTCTTCCTCGTCTTCTTCTCCCATGAGTATCCCTAACTTCCGGGTCAAATCATCATTCTTCTCCACAAGTATCTTCATCTCCTCCTCATATCCGTCGCGTGTAGATTTAAGTTCTTCTTATAGCTCCAAATTCCTATTTAAGGCCTTCTTCAAATCTATCATCCCAGCACACATCTGGTGCTCCTGGCGACGAATGTGGTGGTTCAACTCCTCGATGAATGCTGCAATGGATATACCCTTCCTGGTGCTGATCATATCCCAGTTCTCATCTCGGCGTCCACAAATATGGTAGATGGTGTCCTTTAGCTCCTGCTTATAGACTTCTCCAATCCTTCCCATAGCAATGTGGGCTGCCATACTCCTTCCTAGGCTCCATGTAGGTGCATTAAAGGAAAATGCTATGAGTGAGGTGACGGGTGCGAACGTCCTTCCTGGAACTTGAGCTTGAATCAACCAACGCTCCTCCTCTGGTAGAGTGGCATTGTAGGTTCCGGTGAAACTTGGTAATCCAATGTGTAGATATCTGGTGACGTCCTTTAGGTGTCGTCCAAAGGGTGTATCATCATCCGGTTGCATGAACTTGTGCTTTGCTTCCACCATCCTAAAGAATAGAAAAGATGAGGAGTCAGAAGAGAAAAGAGTGGATAGTGTTCTAGGGCTTATCTTAGTGGTCGTGTCCTACAGTCAGCGTGTGCTCTGATACCATCTTGTAGCGACCAGACCTCATATAGTCTGATCTCCATGCATCAGTGTCATCCCTGGACCAGTAATGCTGACACGCATGGTACTTGAAGGATTTATAACAGCGTAGCAATCACACACTTATTACATCGATAGTCCAACGATGAATTTGTTACAAAAAATTCATGGCTGAAGGCCATCTAACATGATAACAGCGGAAGTCTTGGAAGATAAGTGAGTCCATCAACTCCAGCGGCATCACTGAGTATAGAACCACGACCTAAAAGGGCATCTTACTCGTCGTCTGAAAAGTCTGCAACATGAAATGTTGCAGCCCGAAAACGGGTCAGCACATGGAATATGCTGGCAAGGTAACACAAGAGAATGCGATCACAGAAAAGCTATACTATATGCAATATTTGGCTGGTGGAAAGCTCTATGGTTAAGTTTTTTGCGTAAAGCCAATTTTTCCCTACTTCAAAGAAATGTATTTTAATTAACTATCATGGTAGTTGAAACATCATTGAGAAGATAGACATCCTCTCAACCCCAATTAAAAGTAATCATTAAACCCAACAAAATTAAATTAGAGTAACATGATGAGATTCACGTGAAAATCCAAGTACTAGATACCCAAGACGTCCATAACCGGGGACACGGCTAATCATGATCAGTTTGTACACTGTGCAGAGGTTTGTGCACTTTCCCCACAAGACTCGATCGCCTCCGTTTGGTTTCTCGCACTGCATGGTGTTTGAGAAACGGATGACCGAGACATAGTCTTTCCGTAGAGGTCCCCTTAACCAGATAGATAGGCCGGTACACCTACAAAACCCAACTACATCTGCTAGCCCATCATGGAAAGGTTTCCCACAACTTACTCAACTATGCCAGAGCCCATATTGGCATGTGGCTGCACATGGAAGTTTCTAGCATGAAAAATCTCATGATCCCTTTGAGCCTGAGTGGCGGTCCAAAAGAAAAACAGGCAATCCTGGAATACCCAGATGCCTCAATCCACCCAAATGTGTATTAATGTTGCCACCTTAAGTTGAACCATTAATTAACAACTCACATCTGTCATGGATTTCACTCAAACCCAAACCACGTCTACGAGCATAGCATGTCCTAACAGCAAACATAGAAGTAACTCCCAAGGGTTTGAATGTAATGCAGATAATAGGTACTACCTCAAACTACTTCCCAATCACACAAGTTAATTGATCCTACTCATGCAATGTGTGAGGGTTTGTCTAATGCAATGAAAACTGGGTAATTGGAAAGCATGATCAAAGTGTTACTTGCCTTGCTGATGATCCGCAAAACCTAGAGACTCAAAGTAGCAAGCGGCGCACTCCGGGTACTCTATCGCAAACAAACAAACAAGCATACAATAAGTACTTAACTAATGCATGGGTAAAAATCAAATAAGAGATCTAACCAGAAAGTTAAACCTAAGAACTCCGGTATGCAAAAAGAATCAACTCGAAAGAAGCAACGAAACTCAAACTGCAAAAGAAACGAGCTCCGAATTACTAGTTGGCCTAAAGTCAAATTTTACAGTAGCCAAAACTTTGTTCAAGTTGTTCTAACGTAAAGAGGGCTTCGAGATGAAGATCTGGGATTTTGAATCACCTGATTCCGACTCTCGAGCGAAAAGAAAAATGAAAAACAAGATCAGGGTAGAAATCGCGATCGGAAAATCGCGGTTAAATACCCCGAAAAAGAAAAACGACGAACAGGCTAACGAACGAACGTTCGCTGTCTGCGGTTAACTAACGAAAATCGTTCGTTAAAACGAACGTACGGACGAACGTCCGCTATTTAACTAAACCGTCGGAAAATAAAGAAAAACCGAACCGATCTATTAAAAAAACAGATCTAGGTTTTTATAAAAAAAAACCGCTCGGTTAAAAACAAAAAAAACTACCTCTCTCTCCCACAACTCCGGCGGGATCTCAGGCTGGCGGCGGGGCTGCGGTGCTCCGGCGGGGCGGCGGTGGGCGGCGGCGCGCGGGCGGCGGGGCGGCGGTGGGCGGCGGCGCGGCGCTGGCGGCGGGGCGGTGCGACGGGTGGCGGCGGCTGGCGAGGCAGCGGCGCGGCGGGATCTGGCGAGGCGGCTAGGGTTCGCGCTGGCGGGCTGAGCGAATCGGGCCGGATCTGGCGCTATTTAAAGTCCAGAGTCCTGGTCCTTTACTAGTCCTAGTCGGTTTCCTTTTTTTTAAATAGAGTCCCGGCGCAGTAAAACTAACGAAAGAAATACCCAACGGACTCCTAAGTTCCCGAAATAAATTTTCACCGTCCTCTAATAATATTTAGCACAAAGTGAACATTTTTCCCGGACCTAAATGCAATTTCGAAAAACGCGTATTTTTCCTATGCAAATAAATCCGAAAATAAATCCAGAAAAATACCAAAAGTGATTTTTAATATTTTCCTCCAATATTTCTGTTATGTTGGAGAAGTCATATTATCTCCGCTCATTTATTTTATTTAGAAATACTTTTAGGAGAGAAAATAATTAGAATCACACTGTCCTCGTACCGGTATTCGAGCGAACTCAAATACGAAAATGGTAAAATCCCCAACTCTCTCCGTAGGTCCTTGAGTTGCTTGGAATTTCGAGGAACTCCACGAACAAAATGCAAAAATCATGCAAATGCAATTATGATCTATGTATAACATTCCAAATTGAAAATTTGGGATGTTACAATTTATAGTAACTTTATTTTTAGTAAGAACTAGTTGAATTAATAGAACTAGTTGAACATGTCACATTTGTTGTTATTTTTTTAGTTAAAGCAATTATTCCCGCATCGACGTCGATGATGCCTATCCCGTATCCTCGTCGTCGAATAGGTGGAGGACACCTGCTTGACCAGATGGGCCATGTCCGGGACTGGGCTCCGCCGGGCTGGTACTGGGAGGTGCTACCTACCGGGGGGCGCAACTTGGTGAGGAGCCAGCCTATCGTTGACCCGAACCTTCTTTGGTGGCGGTCTCGTGGGCCAGTGATGGTGCAGAGACTTGAGAACCCCGCGGAGATGGTACGTCACCATGTCAGCGAGGAGGATGCGCATGTTCGTCGCTACTTGTTTGCGTTGGAGCACAGGTTCTCCAATACCTGGCAGGTTCTCCAGGGATCTCACTGGAGCTATGATCCTGTGATGGTTCCTTCTTTTTGGGTGTCCATCGCTCGCGCCGATACCCGTCATGCACTAGGGTTTTAGTTGTATTAGTGATGTTATATGTATGATACTATTCGGGATGTATTAGTGATAATATTTCACGATGTACGGACGCATGAGATGATTTACTTTTGCTTATTGAATGCATGCTAATTTGAATAGTTATTTATTTTACGATTTGATTTTGCTTATTGAATGCTCATGTCAATACGAGTCCTATAAGATATTCTGAAATGTATATCTTGTGTTGCTCAAATAGGATATGTGCTTGCCCAAGTGGCCGGTCATGTTTGCAGGTTACACCTCCGAGTGGCCTATGTTTTGCCGGAGTGTTGATTCATTTCCGTTCCGGCAAATTTCAGGCGCTCGATATGTCCTATTTTAGCAAAAGTCATGCCGGATTTTTCTGTGAATTTTGGCATGACTTGTGCCAGAATATGTAGGAAATATCGAGTGCCCCGAATTTATGTGTTGAGTATCCTGGTAGTTGCCTTCGATCAATTTTCAATTAATGTTTCAACTATGAACATAGGAAATGTCTGACGACGAAAAGGATTTCGGTATTTGCGAATAATGCGAAGACGAGCGCGGCCTGTGCGACAGAATCTTCCTAGATGATGATAGGCGCTTCAACATCAAGCTGGACGAGAACTTCGAAGTGGATACAGTAAGTCACAACGACAAGTCTTTTTTCGTAATTAAGCATGACATCTGCTTCATTTGCTTCAGCTTATAATTTAATTTTTTTACTATTCTATTAGCGTATCCCTGCCATGCAAGAGTTTTTGTCTTGGATAAGATAGATTTCAGTTCTATGAAAACTACTATGGAGGTAAAGAGAGTTTACTTGAAGACCGAGCATGGTTATACTTTTCACGTAAAATTATACAACACAGACACCTACACCTATTTTGAATGCAAAATTTGGCAATCACTATGCAAGACTTATGCATTCGAGCCTGATATGGTTATCACCTTTGATATTCGTCCGGAAGATGATATTGAAGGTAATATCGACATCTGGGTCGATGTGCAGACGCCTCCAGTTATACCATTATGTGAATTTCCCAACCATATTTATATCTTCGATTAGGAGACAGGTTCATCTGCATGCTCCAACATGATGAAGCAAGAGTGCTACACATGTTTTATGCTATTTTACCTGAGAGAGAGCAGCAGGAGTGATTAGCTAGCTAGAAATGAGTTATGATGATTAAATAGCTAGTGTTGGTGGTAATGACTATAATGATTATTATTAGCTAGTGTTGGTGGTGATTAGATAGCTACCGCAGCTAGTGTTGGTGGTGATTATCTAGCTAGAATGAGTTTGAAGATGATGATGTGTGCTACGCTATGACTATGATGATTAAATAGCTACTGTTGGTGGTAATGACTATGATAATGATTAAATAGCTCGTGTTGGCGGATTATATTCAAGTGGAGGCAACATGTGGTGCACATCGAAAGTACTACTAGTCCAAACTAGATCAAGTTTGGATTAGTAGTATACTTTTGACATGCACCACATGTTGCCTCCACTTGAACCTAATCCACCTTCATTTGACACACTGTTATGGACATATTGATATAACAACCTCATAATTGGTATTGTACCAAAATTTATATAACGGCGTATATATACACTAAAAATAATAATAAGAAAAAGAATACTAGTAGCGATGGAGAATAAACACACTACTACTAGCTATATTAGCAGTAGCGCGGGAGTGAACAAACGCTGCGGCTATATGTCTTAGCAGTAGCGCGTATCGCATGCGCTACTGCTAAGGAATAGCTGTAGCGTCTTACTAGCAGCGCGGTGTCCTGCGCTACTAGTGGGCATTAAACCCGTGCTACTACTAGGGTTTTCCCTAGTAGTGCTACCTTGGATATGATCACAAATATTGGGGTAAAATTCATCAGCGGTCCTTCAATTTGCGTGGCATGGTCACTGTACACAGAAACTCGGACAATACGATCACTGTGTATGATGTGAAGTGAAAATACGGTCATTGTGCGCCGTAGACCGCTCGTATGCCATGTGTTGACCACCTATTGACCGCATGGCTCCCGGTCAGCATGCCAGGTGTCGCGTGGAGAAGCGACCCGGTGGCATATTTGCAAACCCACCCCCACGTTGTTGAAAGATACCCGAAGCTCTCCCACGTTATGAGAGCACGACCTCGGACGCGCCGCTGATTTGGCACGATCTTTCACGATGCAACAATCGCAACTAAATTTCACTGATAAAAGTTCCCAATTACGCGAACAATACACACAATCTAAAACTACGGTAACAACAACTGACAAGCAATACCTCAGCAAACAAGGCACCTCCCATCGGATTAGAAGTAACCGGCAAGTAATCTATCGTCGCGGCTAACCAATAGCTAGCAAATTCTCAATCACGAGAATCCTCTCACCAAAGTGTAATCTTCTTAATGGCAAATCTCACATAGAAAAACAAGACCATCGCCCAGAGGGCCGCTTCATAGTCTGTTCTGTAAACTCTAGAAAATAACCTAATCTTTAAAGTCTCGATAACAAATAATATATATAGCCTAGGTACAAACCGACTCCGATGATTTCGGCCTAAAGAAGGCACGCAAGCCATACTACGTACCTGATTTATTTTTCCCTGCGTGACTTGTAGTGCAACCGAAGTCCTGACCGTATCCGTTCTGATCTGCTACCTTTGTTTTAATTTTCCAAACGCACATAGCTGGCCGATTTGGAAACATATCTCCACGTACATGCAGGCTCCTTCTCTTCCTATTTTCTAGCACATGCAGTTCGGGAGTTTGTACGTTCCGTGAAACACAACTAATAAATCCGTTGCATGTAGGCCCTTTCCTTTTTATTCTTTATGGCTTCCACGTCCGATTATTTCTCCAAATGCGTGCATGATATCCTGTTGCACGTTGGTTAGGAAACAAACAACTATTTCCTACTAGTTTTGTGCGTGCATGCACTTGCATGAACTCCTCTAATCTAGCATTGCTCTCACATTTAACACACACTCTTTCTTTATGTATAATTGGCATAAATCCAGGGCCGCATAGAATATGCAAGGTTCCATCTTTACCTTTGCTAAAATGTGTCATCTCCTCCATAATATTCTGATCCTCGTCTTGGTTAACTTTCTTTTCAATGTCCGCCCCATCCACATGCATTGTCGTCTCCTCATCCATAATATCCTCCGTTTGTACCCCTTTGTTGACGACTACCGAAGTTGCCTGCAACCCCTTGTCATTGACATACGTACTCATCATAACCTGTGTACTGGTCATGTTTGCAGTAAGGCATGCCTCATCACCACGTCTCTCCACCTCCCCTATCTCTTCGTTGGTGGTGGAGGCGATCAAACCGGCGGAGAAGGTGATGGAGGCGATCGGTGGCGTGGTGCTGGCAGGCGCCGTGTTCCGGCGCCGTGGTCGCAGCAGCGGGCACAGAGTAGCTTCTCCTCGCGGTGGTGAAGAGGAGGCACCGCCACCATGTGTCCTGTTCGTAAGTTCAGATTTCTGCCATCAATCTTCTTCTTTCTCTTCCATTCGAGTTTGATAGGGCTGAGATTGTGTTCGCCTATTGTATGTGGTAGTATTTGTCGCGTCTATGGAGATTCAGGTTTAGGGTTTTTCGAACCGAATTGGGGGTTTCTGATAGGGTTTTAGGTTCTGCTCGAATGGTTCAAATTTTGATCGATTCCGCATGAATTCCTGTTTGTAAGGCACTTCAATATGATTATGTACCCGTATGTGCACATTTGTTGGAATATGCTTAGATTTTGAGCTAGGCTTTTTGGAGAAAATTGGGGGTTTATGGTACTTTGTATTGTTATGTTCAAAAAGGACATTTTTTGGTCAATTTTGACAGTATTAATTGTGCTTGGTTGCTGCAGGAGCAAGAAGTGAGAAGTTCTTTCTATGTAGTTTCATCATGGTGGTTTTTTCATGGGTGAAGGAAGCAATAGGGCTTATGTTGATGGACATCAAGTTTGGTATGACAGTTTGGCTAAGCTCACCCGGTCTCCAATAATGGTGGAACATTTTGTAGAAGAGATAGGGCGGGAGATGGAAGGCATGTTGAAGGCTTATTATCAAATCCCAATACTTGACATTACTGGGAATTCTTTGAGAGGAAGATACTGATCAAATGATGACATTTCTGTCAATTGGGCATCGTTTTTTCAGTATTTATCTTGATCATGATGACATCTTGACAACCAAGAAGGTTGTCGATGATGTGGTCCAATTTCCATGGGCTGAACTTCCACAAGTGTTTAGCCCTTCAAAATATGGTACTAGTAGTAATGCTCATAGTAGCAAGCCTATAAATTCAGAAGAAGATTGCCCTATACCAATTCATGTTGTTTATCTAGATTATGGGTAAGATATGGAAGAAGATGGCAATCCATTCATGTTTGTAAGAAGGCAGTGCACATTTGGTGAAGGAGCATAGCAGAATGTAGAGCAACATGAAGATAGAAAGCATGTAGAGCAACAAGGAGAAGCAGAGCCACATGAAGATGTAGAGCATGTAGAGCAACAAGGAGAAGCAGAGAAACTAGAACAAGATGCAGAAGCACAACAATTCAGGATTACTAGAGCAAAGAAGAGATGGTATGAAGGCAATGTAGGAACATATAGTGACTCAGATGACAGTGACTTTGATCCTGGTTACATGGTAGACAATGACTTTGATATCAGTGAGGGAGATGATGACCTTTATGCTGACAATGTGGACGAGGATGAACCAGTTCAGTGCAAGAAGGTGAAGTAGGAAACAACAACTAATGCAAAAGATAAAGGAGTTGTAGGGCAAGGAAAGGAAGAAAACATGTCAAATTATGAATCCGAAGGTGAAGATCTTTGGGCACCTGATTCAGATGATGAAGTACAAACAAAATTTAGAGACTTTAGAAAGGAAGATTTGACATGTCCAAATTTCATGTTGGGCAAGTGTTTGAAAATGTTGATTTGCTTAGGAAAGCAATTAAGGAATACAACTGCAAGAACAAAGTTGATTTAAAGTTACCAGTGAATGTCAGGAAGAGAGTCAAAGCAGTCTGTGATGATGATTTTACCTGGTATTTGTGGGCTTCATATGACAACAGGACCAAATGTTTCATGGTGAAGAGATATGTTGAAGAACATAGTTGTTGCAAAAAATGGAAAATCAAGGCTTTCAGAACACCTTTTCCAGCCAAGAAGTAACTTGAGAGTTTCAGGCTGATCAGGATATGAATCTAAGAAACTTCTAAAGGGTTGTTCAAAAAGAATGGCACATGACACCAACTAGGTCCAAGCTTCAGAGGGCAAGGAGGCTGGCTATGGATATTGTAACATCCCAATTTTCAATTTGAATGTTAACATAGATCATTCATATGCATTCATCAATTGAGCATTTTTAATTTGGTTTTATATGAAAAATTGATACAAAAAACTTTAAGCAACTCAAGGACCCACGTGAGAGATTTGTAAGTTTCCCCAAAGAGGACCCATTATTTTTATTATTTTACAAGTGGGGTTGGATCAAATATTTTTGCAAATTTTCATTTTCAATATTTTAAAATAAATGAGAGAAGTGAAGGAAATATGCCCTAGAGGCAATAATAAAGTTGTTATTTATATTTCCTTATATCATGATAAATGTTTATTATTCATGCTAGAATTGTATTAACCGGAAACTTAGTACATGTGTGAATACATAGACAAAACAAAGTGTCCCTAGTATGCCTCTACTTGACTAGCTCGTTGATCAAAGATGGTTATATTTCCTAACCATAGACATGTGTTGTCATTTGATGAACGGGATCAAATCATTAGAGAATGATGTGATGGACAAGACCCATACGTTAGCTTAGCACTATGATCGTTTAGTTTTATTGCTATTGCTTTCTTCATGACTTATACATGTTCCTCTAACTATGAGATTATGCAACTCCCGAATACCGGAGGAAGACCTTGTGTGCTATCAAACGTCACAACGTAACTGGGTGATTATAAAGATGTTCTACATGTGTCTCCGAAGGTGTTTGTGGTGTTGGCATAGATCAAGAATATGATTTGTCACTCCGAGTGTCTGAGAGGTATCTCTGGGCCCTCTCGGTAATACACATCATAATAAGCCTTGCAAGCAAAAGGCTAATGAGTTAGTCACGAGATGATATATTACGGAACGAGTAAAGAGACTTCCCGGTAACGAGATTGAACTAGGTATGATGATACCGACGATCGAATCTCGGGCAAGTAACATACTGATGACAAAGGGAACAATGTATGCTGTTATGCGGTTTGGCCGATAAAGATCTTCGTAGAATATGTAGGAGCCAATATGAGCATCCAGGTTCCGCTATTGGTTATTCACCAGAGATATTTCTCGGTTATGTCTACATAGTTCTCGAACCCGTAGGGTCCGCACGCTTAACGTTCGATGACGATTGGTATTATGAGTTTATGTGATTTGATGTACCGAAGGTTGTTCAGAGTCCCGGATGAGATCACAGACATGACGAGGAGTCTCGAAATGGCCGAGAGGTAAAGATCGATATATTGGAAGGCTATATTCGGACATCGGAAAGGTTTTGAGTGATTCGGATATTTTTCGGAGTACGAGAGAGTTACGGGAATTCGTCGGGGAAGTAGTTGGCCTTAATGGGCCATACGGGAAAGGAGAGAAGGGCCTCAAGGGGTGGCCACGTGCCCCCATGGGCTGGTCCGAATTGTACTAGGAGGGGGAGGCGCCCCCTTCCTTCCTTCTCCTCTCTTCGTCCTTCCTTCTTCTCCTACTAGGACTAGGAAAGGAGGGTTCCTACTCCTAGTAGGAGTGGGATTCCACTCCTATGGTGCACCCCTTGTGGTCGGCCCTCCTCCTACCTCCCTCCTTTATATACGTGGCCAGGGAGCACCCCATAGACACACAAGTTGATTTTAGCCGTGTGCGGTGCCCCTCACCACAGATACACACCTCGGTCATATCGTTGCAATGCTTAGGCGAAGCCCTACGCCGGTAACTTCATCATCACCATCACCACGCCGTCGTGTTGACGAAACTCTCCCGCGACGCCCAACTGGATCAAGAGTTCGTGGGACATCATCGAGCTGAACGTGTGCTGAACGTGGAGGTGCCGTACGTTCGGTACTTGGATCGATTGGATCGCGAAGACGTTCGACTACATCAACCGCGTCACTAGACGCTTCCGCTTTCGGTCTACGAGGATATGTAGACACACTCTCCCCTCTCGTTGCTATGCTTCTCCTAGATAGATCTTGCGTGATCGTATGATTTTTTTTTGAAATACTACGTTCCTCAACAGTGGCATCATGAGCCAGGTCTATGCGTAGATGATATGCACGAGTAGAACACAATGAGTTGTGGGTGATAATAGTCATACTGCTTACCAGCATGTCATACTTTGATTCGGCGGTATTGTGAGATGAAGCGGCCCGGACCGACATTACGCGTATGCTTAAGCGAGACTGGTTTCACCATTATGAGCACTCATTGCTTAAAGGTGACCGACGGGTGTCCGTCTCTCTCACTCTCTCACTTTAGTTGAATCGAGTGTGGCTACGCCCGGTCCTTGTGAAGGTTAAAACAACACACTTGATGAAAAATCTTTGTGGTTTTTGTATGCGTAGGTGAGAACAGTTCTTGCTAAACCCCTAGCAGCCACGTAAAACTTGCAACAACAAAGTAGAGGACGTCTAACTTGTTTTTGCATGATGTGATAGGGTCAAGATATGATGAGTTATACATTATTGTATGAGATGATCATGTTTTGTAAATTATCGGCAACCGGCAGGAGGCCTATGGTTGTCTCTTTATTGTATGAATTGTGAAGGCCATATAATTGCTTTACTTTATCACTATGAGTTAGCGATAGTAGTAGTAGCAATAGTTGGGACACGACCACGACGCTACGATGAAGATCATGGTGTCAAGCCGGTGACGACAGAGATCACGATGATGCTTTGGAGATGGAGATCAAAAGCACAAGATGATGATGGCCATATCATGTCACATATTTTGGTTGCATGTGATGTTTATCTTATTATGCTTCTTATTTTGCTTAGTACGGCGGTAGCATTATAAGATGATCCCTTACAAAATTTCAAGGTACACGTGTTCTCCCTGAGTATGCACCGCTGCGACAGTTCATCATGCCGATACACCACATGATGATCGGGTGTGATAAGCTCTACGTTCAAATACAACGGGTGTAAGACAGTTTTGCACATGCAGAATACTCGGGTTAAACTTGACAAGCCTAGCATGTACAGACATGGCCTCGGAACACTGGAGACCGAAAGGTCGAGCGTGAATTATATAGTACTCCCTCTGTAAACTAATATAAGAGCGTTTAGATCACTGTTTTAGTATTCTAAACGCTCTTATATTAGTTTACGGAGGGAGTAGATATGATCAACATAAGATGTTCACCATTGAAAACTACTCCATCTCACGTGATGATCGGACACGGTTTAGTTGATTTGGATCACGTGATCATTTAGATGACTAGAGGGATGTCTATCTAAGTGGGAGTTCTTTAGTAATATGATTAATTGAACTTTAATTTATCATGAACTTATTCCTGATAGTATTTGCAAATTATGTTGTAGATCAATAGCTCGCGTTGTAGCTCCCCTATGTTTTGATATATTCATAGAGAAAACTAAGTTGAAAGATGTTAGTAGCAATGATGCGGACTAGGTCCGTGATCTGAGGATTATCCGCATTGCTGCACAGAAGTATTAAGTCCTTGATGCACTGCTAGGTGGCCAACCTATTGCAGGAGTAGATGCAGACATTATGAACGTTTGACAAGCTTGGTATGATAACTACTTGATAGTTTAGTGCACCATGCTTTACGGCTTATAAACGGGACTTCAAAAATATTTTGAATGCCACGGAACATATAAGATGTTCCAAGAGTTGAAATTAGTATTTCATACTCATGCCCGTGTCGAGAGGTATGAGACCTCTAACAGTACATTGGCTACAAGATGGAGGAGAATGGCTCAACCAGTGAGCATGTGCTCAGATTGTCTGGGTACTACAATTGCTTGAATCAAGTGGGAGTTAAACTTCGAGATAAGATAGTAATTGACAAAGTTCTCTAGTAACTATCACCAAGTTACTAGAACTTCGTGATGAACTATAATATGCAAGGGATGACGAAAGTAATTCCCGAGCTCTTCGCAATGCTGAAACCGGCGAAGGTAGAAATCAAGAAAGAGCATCAATTATTGATGGTTGACAAGACCACTAGTTTCAAGAAAAGGGCAAGGGGAAGAAAGGGAACTTCAAGAAGAATGGCAAGCAAGTTGTCACTCCCGTAAAGAAGCCCAATGTTGGACCTAAGCCTGAAACTGAGTGCTTCTACTTCAAAGGATATGGTCACTGGAAGCAAAAGTTCCCTGAATATTTGGCGGATAAGAAGGATGGCAAAGTGAACAAAGGTATATTTAATATAAATGTTATTGATGTGTACCTTACTAGTGTTCATAGTAGCCCCTGGGTATTTGATACTTGTTCGGTTGCTAAGATTAGTAACTCGAAACATGAGTTACATAATAAACGAAGACTAGTTGAGGGTGAGGTGACGATGTGTGTTGGAAGTAGTTCCAATATTGATATGATCATCATCGCACACTCCCTATACTCTCGGGATTAGTGTTAAACCTATGTTATTTGGTGTTTGCATTGAGCATGAACAAGATTGGATCATGTTTATTGCAATATGGTTATTCATTTAAGTGAGAGAATAATTGTTATTCTGTTCACATGAATAAAACCTTCTATGGTTATACACCCAAGGTGAACGATTTATTGAATATCGACCGTAGTAAATACACATATTCATAATATTGAAGCCAAAAGATGCAGAGTTAATAATGATAGTGCAACATACTTGTGGCACTGCCGTTTAGGTTATATTGGTGTAAAGCGCATGAAGAAACTCCATGCTGATGGACTTTTGGAATCACTTGATTATGAATCATTTGATGCTTGCGAACCATGCCTCATGGGCAAGATGACTAAAACTCCGTTCTTCGGAACAATGGAGCGAGCAAGTAACTTATTGGAAATAATACATCTGATGTATGCAAACCAATGAGTATTGATGCTCACGGCGGGTATCATTATTTTCTCACCTTCACTGATGATTTGAGCAGATATGGGTATATCTACTTGATGAAACACAAGTTTGAAACATTTGAAAAGTTCAGAATTTCAGAGTAAAGTAGAGAATCATCGTAACAAGGAAATAAAGTTTCTACGATCTGATCGCGGAGGCGAATATTCGAGTTACGAGTCTGGTCTTCATTTAAAACAATGTGGAATAGTTTCACAACTCACGCCACCTGGAACACCACAACGTAATGGTGTGTCCGAACGTCGTAACCATACTTTATTAGATATGGTGCGATCTATGATGTCTCTTACCAATTTACCACTAACATTTTGGGGTTATGCATTAGAGACAACTGCATTCACCTTAAATAGGGCACCATCTAAATCCGTTGAGACAACACCGTATGAACTGTGGTTTGGCAAGAAACCCAAGTTGTCGTTTCTTAAAGTTTGGGGCTGTGATGCTTATGTGAAAAAGCTTCAAAATGTTAAGCTTGAACCCAAGTCGTAGAAATGTGTCTTCATAGGATACCCAAAGGAAACTATTGGGTACACCTTCGATCACATATCCGAAGGCAAGATATTCGTTGCTAAGAATGGATCCTTTCTAGAGAAGGAGTTTCTCTCAAAAGAAGTGAGTGGGAGGAAAGTAGAACTTGATGAGGTAATTGTACCTTCTCCCGAATGGGAAAGTAGTTCATCAGAGAAACTAGTTCCAGTGATTCCTACACCAATCAGTGAGGAAGCCAATGATGATGATCATGAAACTTCAGATCAAGTTACTAATGAACCTCATAGGTCAACCAGAGTACGTTCCGCACCAGGGTGGTACGGTAACCCAGTTCTGGAAGTCATGTTACTAGACCATGATGAACCTACGAACTATGAGGATACGATGATGAGCCCAGATTCCGCAAAATGGCTTGAAGCTATGAAATCTGAGATGGGATCCATGTATGAGAACAAAGTGTGGACCTTGGTTGACTTGCCCGTTGATCAGCAAGCCATTGAAAATAAATGGATCTTCAAGAGGAAGACGAACGCTGATGGTAGTGTTACTATCTACAAAGCTCAGATTCTCACAAAAGTTTTCGACAAGTTCAAGGTGTTGAATACGATGAGATTTTCTCACTCGTATCGATGCTTAAAGTCTGTCCGAATCATGTTAGCAATGGCCGCATTTTATGAAATCTGGCAAATGGATAACGAAACTGCATTCCTTAATGGATTTATTAAAGAAGAGTTGCATATGATGCAATCAAAAAGTTTTGTCGATCCTAAAGGGGCTAACAAAGTGTGCAAGCTCCAACGATCCATGTATGGACTGGTGCAAGCATCTCGGAGTTGGAATATACGCTTTGATAAGGTGATCAAAGCATATGGTTTTATACAGACTTACGGTGAAGCCTGTATTTACAAGAAAGTGAGTGGGAGCACTACAACATTTCCGATAAGTATATGTGAATGACATATTGTTGATCGGAAAAGATGTAGAATTTTCTGGAAAGCAGAAAGGATTGTTTAAAAGGTGTTTTTCAATAAAAGACCTCGGTGAAGCTGCTTACATATTGGGCACCAAGATCTATAGAGATAGATCATGACGCTTGATAAGACTTTCGATTAGTACATACCTTGATAGAATTTTGAAGTAGTTCAAAATGGATCAGTCAAAGAAGGAGTTCTTGCTTGATTTGTAAGGTGTGAAGTTGAGTAAGACTCAAAGCCCGACCACAACAGAAACATATAGAGAGAATGAAAGTCATTCCTTATGCCTCAGCCATAGATTCTATAGAGTATGTCATGTTGTGTACCAAACCTGTTATGTACCTTGCCATGAGTTTAGCAAGGGGTTACAATAGTGATCCAAGAGTAGATCACTGGATGGCGGTCAAAATTATCCTTAGTAACTGGAGGACTAAGGAACTATTTCTCGATTATGGAGGTGATAAAGAGTTCGTCGTAAAGAGTTACGCCGATGCAAGCTTTGACACTAATCCAGATGACTCTAATCTAGATGCGTATTGAAAGTGGGAGAAATTAGCTAGAGTAGCTCCATGAAGAGCATTGTAGACATAGAAATTTGTGAAATACATACGAATCTGAATGTGACAGACCCGTTGACTGAACTTCTCTCACGAAGCAAAACATGATCACACCATAGTACTCTTTGGATGTTAATCACATGGCGATGTGAACTAGATTATTGACTCTAGTAAACCCTTTGGGTGTTGGTCACATGGTGATGTGAACTATGAGTGTTATTCACATAACGATGTGAACTATCGGTGTTAAATCACATGGCGATGTGAACTAGATTATTGACTCTAGTGCAAGTGGGAGACTGAAGGAAATATGCCCTAGAGGCAATAATAAAGTTGTTATTTATATTTCCTTATATCATGATAAGTGTTTATTATTCATGCTAGAATTGTATTAACCGGAAACTTAGTACATGTGTGAATACATATACAAAAAAAGTGTCCCTAGTATGCCTCTACTTGACTAGCTCGTTGATCAAAGATGGTTATGTTTCCTAACCATAGACATGTGTTGTCATTTGATGAACGAGATCACATCATTAGAGAATGATGTGATGGACAAGACCCACCCGTTAGCTTAGCACTATGATCGTTTAGTTTTATTGCTATTGCTTTCTTCATGACTTATACATATTCCTCTAACTATGAGATTATGCAACTACCGAATACCGGAGGAACATCTTGTGTCATATCAAACGTCACAATGTAAATGGGTTATTATAAAGATGCTCTACAGGTGTCTCCGAAGGTGTTTGTGGTGTTGGCATAGATCGAGAATAGGATTTGTCACTCCGAGTGTCGGAGAGGTATCTCTGGGCTCTCTCGATAATACACATCATAATAAGCCTTGCAAGCAAACGGCTAAGGAGTTAGTCACGAGATGATGTATTACAGAACGAGTAAAGAGACTTCCCGGTAACGAGATTGAACTAGGTATGATGATACCGACGATCGAATCTTCGGCAAGTAACATACCGATGACAAAGGGAACAACGCATGTTGTTATGCGGTTTGACCGATAAATATCTTCGTAGAATATGTAGGAGCCAATATGAGCATCCAGGTTCCGCTATTGGTTATTGACCTGATATATGTCTCGGTCATGTCTACATAGTTCTCGAACCCGTAGGGTCCGCACGCTTAACGTTCGATGACGATTGATATGATGAGTTTATGTGATTTGATGTACCGAAGGTTGTTCGGAGTCCTTGATGAGATCACGGACATGACGAGGAGTGTCGAAATGGCCGATAGGTAAAGATCGATATATTAGAAGGCTATATTCGGACATCAGAAAGGTTCCGAGTGATTCGGGTATTTTTCGGAGTATCGGAGAGTTACAGGAATTCGCCGGGGAAGTAGTGGACCTTAATGGGCCATACGAGAAAGGAGAGAAGGGCCTCAAGGGGTGGCCACGCGCCCCCATGGGCTGGTCCGAACTGGACTAGGAGGGGGCGGCGCCCCCCTTCCTTCCTTCTCCCCTCTTCCTCCTTCCTTCTTCTCCTACTAGGACTAGGAAAGGAGGGTTCCTACTCCTAGTAGAGTAGGATTCCATTCCTATGGCGCGCCCCTTGTGGCCGGCCCTCCTCCTGCCTCCCTCCTTTATATACATGGCCAGGGGGCACCCCATAGACACACAAGTTGATTTTAGCCGTGTGCGGTGCCCTCCCCACAGATACACACCTCGGTCATATCGTTGCAGTGCTTAGGCGAAGCCCTATGCTGGTAACTTCATCATCACCGTCCCCACGCCAACGTGCTGACAAACTCTCCCGAGACGCTCAACTGGATCAAAAGTTCGTGGGACGTCATCGAGCTGAACGTGTGCTGAACGCGGAGGTGCCGTACGTTCGGTACTTGGATCGGTTGGATCGCGAAGATGTTCGAATACATCAACCACGTCACTAGACGCTTCCGCTTTCGGTCTACGAGGGTATGTAGACACACTCTCCCCTCTCGTTGCTATGCTTCTCCTAGATAGATCTTGCGTGATCGTAGGATTTTTTTTGAAATACTACGTTCCCCAACAAGAAGATAATATGACTTCTTCAATAACAGAATAAGACAATGTTGGAACTTGAATTTTGAGTAAATGTATATTTATTGGATTTTCATTTGCAAAAATATTTAACTCCATTATTTTAATTGCACTAAAAAGTTATTTAATTTTTAGGCATTTTTAGGACAGCAAAATGTTCACTAGGTCATATATAAGACCATATAATTATGTGAATTTTTCTGTCATTTTTAGTATTTTATTTTATTCGTTTTTGATTATTTTATCGCTGTAATAAAACAAAAAAATGTTTTGTTTTTTAGAGAGAGAGAGAGAGAGAGAGAGAGAGAGAGAGAGAGAGAGAGAGAGAGAGCCATGTCGACCCAGCCAGCCCAGCCACGCAGCCTCCTCGTAGCCCGCATGCGCGCCCGAGTGGGCCGCGGCCCAACAACCCGCAGCCCGGGTCGTCCCCGACCTCCCGAGGGAGACCGAGTCCCGCACGTCGCCGGTGAGCCGTCCCCTCCTCGGACTCCGCCGCCACCTCCCTCTGTCCCCTCCTCCAAGTTTCCTTCCCCCTCCCCCTTTAAATATCCAAGGCCCCAACCTCTTTTTCCTCAACACCCGAGCCACCGAACCCTCGCGGCAGCCGCCGCACCTCGTCGGAGAAGCCGCCATCGCCGAGCCTTGCCGCCGCCGCCATGCTCCGCCCTGCCATCCCGAGCCATCGCCGCCCCCTCTATCCGATCTGCCGCGCCGCCCCTTCCCGTGCCCTCGCTGACGTCGAAGGACCGTTGGAGCCGCCGCCCCGTTGAAGCCCGAAGCCACCGCCGATGCCGGAGACTCGCCGGAGCCACCGCAACCGGCGCTGGTTTTTCCCGCCAGTTTTCTAGGTAAAACCTAGGTCGGTTTTTTCGTTTTAGATTCGGTTTATTTCATTTAGATCGGTTTGTTTTAGGTTCCTGTTAATTAACGAACGTTCGTTCGTTTAGCCCTAGAAGTGAACGATTTCGTTAGTTAAGTCTCTGTAGTGAATGTTCTTCAAATTAGATCTGTTTTTAATAGCCAAGGACTTGGTTGTAGTTATTTTTATTTATAGTTGAGTCCCTAAACTTCTTTTGATCACAACTTTTTTACTCGTTTATCGGAATTAGGTGAAACCAACGCCAAAAGTTTTACATTTGTTTCTTCTATCCAGAAAACCAACTCAAGTTTATTTTTGAAAACTTTAATTTTTGAATTCAAACAGATTTGTATTTAAACTTCATTTGATCATAATTTGAGTTTTGTAACTCCGTTTGAGTTGATTCTTTTTGCAAATCGAAGCTCTTGACCTAAACTTTATGATAAGGCCAAATCCAATTAATTTTGGTACTGTTAGAAATTGTTTTCTATTACAAGAGCGATTTGCTTGTTTTCGAGTTCTTTCGAGATCTGTTCTTCGATTCTGTTGCATGGTTGCTTATGTATGCTATTGTTTGATTGCGATAGAATTCCCGGAGTGCGAAGCTTGCTACTACGAGTCTCTAGGTTTCAATGATCGTCAACAAGGCAAGTTCATACTTTGATCATACTTTCCAATACCTAGTTTTTATTGCATTAGTTCTATCCTCAAATATTGCATGAGTAGGACTTGATCACATGTGGTATTGCTTAGTAGTTCATGAGGTAGGAACCCAGTGACTTGAGATCAACACAAGGGAATATACACTTTGTCACTTATTGCTTAGCCATGCTCGTAGACGTGGATTGGTATGTGAGATTTCATGAAAGTTGTGAGTGAAATAACAACTAAGGGAATGTTTTAAGGTGGCAACTTTAATAGACAATTGGGTGGATTGGTTGCAGGGCACCTGGGGATATACCAGTGTTGTCCTAGGAGATCCCGGGGAAACCGTGTGATCATCCTATGGAATGCCACCCAGGCTCAAAGGGATCATATGTCATTCATGCCTAGAGACTTCCGTGTGCAGCCACAAGCCATTATGGGCTCTGGCATAATTGAGTATGTGTTGTGAGCTCTTTCAGTGGTGGACTACACTACAAAAAAATACACTTCCGTGATGATACGTGTTTGTCACAGTAGGTCACGTTTCCTGGCATGCATGTACATCCATGACAAATTTATGACAGAATGAAGAAAGTCATACCTGTGCTGTCGTAGAAGTGTTCCATGACATTACCAAAATTATCATCACGGAAGTGTCCACTTCCATGACGATAAATCGCGTGTCACAAATGTGCTTTCGTCAAGGGTGACCGACACGTGGCATCCACCGTATCGGAACACCGTTAAGCTATCGGGTTTGGTTTTGGATCCGATAACCCGTTAACAGCCCGACCAATGGGGATTTTCCACATGTAAAATCATGATTGGCCAGAGGAAACACGTGTTGCCTCACCGTTGGGACAGATGTCATCCACTCATTGGACTTGTGGCGCCTATGATAGGTCAACACGTGGCATGGCCCAACAGTGGCCCATTCCGGTGAAAAAGTCCGGCCCAGTAAAAAATAGCAGGCCGGCCCAAATAAGGCCTACTTGTGTCAGGTCCATTTAAGCCCACGGCCCATATGAGATGTGCCAATTTGGCCCGTCAACGGCCCGTTAAATATTTGACACCATTACAACCCATCGTTAGTTCGAGCTCGTTAACAGCCCGCTATATATTTGGGCTCAATATCGGCCCGACGAGATTTCGGCCTGTTAACGGCCCATTCAGTGGATGAGCCAATTTTCACGATGTACATCCTTCAGCCTTTTAGCGACCCATTTAAATATTGGGCTAATTCCCGGCCCGGTGTGTCTTTTAGCCTGTTGACGGCCCATAAATTAGTTGGGCCATTTGTAGTCGGATCTGAATGTCGGTCTTTTAGCGACCCATTTAAGTGTTGGTCCAATTTCCGGCCCGGTGTGTCTTTCAGCCTGGTGACGGCCCATATATCTATTGGGCCATTTGTAGTCGGACCTGAGTTTTGGCCTTTTAGTGACCCATTTAAGTGTTGGACCAATTCCCGGCCCCGTGTGCCTTTCAGCCTGTTAACGGACGATAAATGAGTTGGGCCATTTGTAGTCAGACCTGAGTTTTGGCCTTTTAATGGCCCATGCCCTTCATGGTCCAATACCAGCCCAGTTTCTCTTTCGGCTTGCTAAAGGCCCACAACACAGTTGGCCATTTACAATACGACCTGACTTTCGGCCTCTTAGCAGCCCATGCTCTTCATGGTTCAGTACAAGCCCGCTGTCTCTTTCGGCCTGCTAAAGGCCCACAGTATAGTTGGGCCATATGTAGCCTGAACTTAGTAACGACCTGTTAACGGCCCGTGAAATCAATTGGGCCCACATGTTGCCCGCTTCGATGTCAGCCTGTTAACGACCCGGAAGTTAAGAGGGCCGACCATTAACTTTCGGCTTGGTAACGTCCCATTAACTTAACGGGCCCACTAAAGTTCGTACATGTCTTTAGGCCAAATTAGATAATTTGAGCCCATTACGACGAGCAATTATGCACAGGACCAAAACCGATCAAGCAAAGGTAAGACATACAAGAAAAAACATTGCACATCCAGCATATATTACAGGAAATTACATCCACTGGGAAATCAAAGATTGATGCGAGTGCAAATGAATGAGTAGAACCTAACGATCTACAACGTCACAATCTACAACCTCAGCATAGATGACGCCCATAAGCATGTGGGCAAGTTCTTGCTGCTTTGCTACACTGTCTCTCAAAACATTGATCAGTTGTTGTGTCGCACGACTCTGCACCTCTGATTCCTCCACCATTTCCATCATTCCTTCAGCCATTAATTGATTCACAAACATACATTTTTTCTGTTGCATTCGAGACAGAGGATACTTAATAGTTTCATATGGCGATTTTGGCACGCTTGTATTATTGATAGGGGAGAGTGTCTCGACCACTGCATCATAACATAAATTAGGAGGGGAACCAAACAGATTAATCATGAGTTATTGGCATATTACCTGGCCTAGATTTATTGGAAAGAAACAATGGGGTTGCCTTGCTGTTTTCAGAGTTTTTCTTCTTATCCTCAGCAGCCTGCACCAAATTAAGACACTAGCATTGCTATCATTGGCCAAGTCAGATAATAGGAAAGCAACATTGGCACAACGAACGGTTGGGCAACTAGCCAACACCAAATTAACACAATATGTCACAACTATCATCAGCCAGGTAAGGTAATACGAAAGCAACATTGACACAATGAATGAATGGGCAACCAGAGTAGCACTACAATTCAGTAATGTGCATGATATGAGATAGTACACTCATGCAGCTCAGTATGCAAAACTACCAGTCAGTTTTCTTTACAAAAATCAACATTGGCGCCTTTAACATTTTGCTACAACTAATTTTAGATCAGACAAAGGTTGGATTCACGCCAATTAACAAAATACATGCTGATGTAAAAATATAGTGATATACAACAGGTACTTACATCAGCATTGGAGCACAGAGAATTCCCGCAAGATATTTTCCTCGAATACAATGCCAATGAAGGAAATCTTCTATCAATTAACCATATTTTCTAAAAGATAGATGGGTAAGAAACATGTAGAAAATATGATTAGAATGCTATAAAATTTCATGATGCGAGGATACGCACACGCTTCATAGAATGGAGTTGACATTCTTTTGCTGGACTGGAGCGGACTAGTTCTTTGGACACTGGAATCTGCTTATTATTAGTGGGAGTTGGGTTTCTCTGTGTTGGAGTAGTATCTATGAAAAATTGAGTTGGTTTATTATCTACTGGCGTTTGGATCTTTTGCGAAGACCTGGTTTGTAACCCTTCAGATTCTAACATAGCCGTCTTCCCCTTGCATGCCTTATATAGAAGAATGGGGCTTCAATTATAAAACATGCTACAACAGAGATGGAATAGGTACTGAAGAATAAAAAGGCATGACATATTGACATGTATTCCCTCCATCCGGAAAAAATGGATGGGTCTAGGCTTATTTCAGTTCTAGATATATCCATTTTTATCCATTTTTGCGACATGTAATCCGGACGGAGGCAGTATGATGTAAGAGCTAGGGATACGACAGGACAATACAGTAAGAAAATACTGAAAACCAACTGCAGAACCAAAGTAATCAAACCAATTGATATGAATAGTACACTCATGCAGCTCAGGATGCAAAACTACCAGGTAGTTTTCCTTACAAAAATCAACATTGTGGCTATTAATCATACATTTTGCTACAACTAAATTTAGATCAGATAAAGGTTGGATTCACGCCGATTAACAAAATACATGCTGATGTAAAAATATAGTGATATACAACAGGTACTTACATCTGCATTGGAGTACAGAGAATTCC
Organism: Secale cereale; assembly: GCA_902687465.1. Lineage (NCBI taxonomy): Eukaryota > Viridiplantae > Streptophyta > Magnoliopsida > Poales > Poaceae > Secale > Secale cereale. The sequence goes on along the minus strand of LR738709.1, from coordinate 212,410,466 downwards.
TGCAAGAATCTTTCCTCATAGACGATACCAGTGCAGAAATTCTTCTATCTGTTAAGCTTATTTTCTAAAAGAGAGATGGGTAAGAAACATGTAGAAAATATGATCAGCATGCTATAAAATTTCATGATGCAAGGATACGCAGACGCTTTTTAGAATGGAGTTGACATATTTTTGCTGGACTGGAGCGGACTAGTTCTTTGGCCACTGGAATCTCCTTATTATCAATAGGAGTTGGGTTTTTGTGTGCTGGAGCAGTATCTATAAAAACTGGAGTTGGTTTATTATCTCCTGGCGTTTGGATCTTTTGCAAAGACCTGGTTTGTAACCCTTCAGATTCTTTCCCCTTGCATGCCTTGTATAGAAGAATGGTGCTTCAATTATAAAACATGCTACAGCAGAGAGATGGAATAGGTACCGAAGAATAGAAAGGCATGACATATTGACATGTATTCCCTCCATCCGGAAAAAAATGGATGGGTCTAGGAATATTTCAGTTCTAGGTACATCCTTTTTTATCCATTTCGACAACATGTAATCCGGACGGAGGGAGTATGGTGTAAGAGCTAGGGATACGACAGGACAACACAGTAAAAAAACACTAGTTGAATGTAAAACTGTATGCTAGCAGAATACGTACAAAAAAAACTAAGGCACCATACACGTGTATTTTTGGGAAACTAAGATGGCATTGCAACAGAGCACTAGAAAAACACTTCAATGTACAAAAACATGGTATGGTCGACAGATGAAGTACATACTGATGAATAACAATGCATTAGATATTCAGAAGCATGATGTCCAAATTAAGCAGATGGCATTGCGATAGAGTAGAATGACAGTACTTGAATTTGAAAACATGTTATCACGAATGGAACAGGTACTGAAAAACAGGAAGGTATGACATATTTACATGCATGATCAACATGGTAAGCACATGGCATTGCAACAGAGTAGATACACTCCAGGACATTATATGCATGTTGTACCCATATCACGGGTCAAGTTAGAGCAAGGACCTTGTGGGGTGAAGAGGATTCAACATCTTTCTGCAAGTCTTCTGAAGAACTACCTTTACATGTTCCATCATATTGGGTATCATTGATATCAAGTTTATTGGCCTTTACATTGCTCCGTGAGGTTCTTATGGATATATCAATGTGTGCAATTATATCTGACATGCATGGAAGACAACTAGTAGTTAGATTTATGTAATGAGTGCCTGTAGGAGACGACATAAATAGTAGTACTGGGTTAACTAGCAGCAACAGGTCTCAAAAACTAAAGGGAGAACACAGATGAAAGCTACAAAATATGTATCGTTTGTACTCGAGATTAACTACATGGCACACAAAAGTATTAAAGAACAACATAGGTAATACTAGAAGTGGTATAATACTATAATCACCAGACCGTGGGATAGCATTGGCTGATGGATGATAACTATGGAACAACGTTACCTAAAGAACAAGTATCTTAGCTGAACTATGGAACAATGTTAACTCCTGAACAAGACCCGTAAGAGATCAACATGAATATATAGTGAAATGTGATAATCTATTTTCCATGCTTAGATAAATAACAAAGCCATAAATGTTGCACACAAGTAAGATGAGGGTACAACCTATCTGGCCGCCATCCATAGGAGTGAGCATCATGTGCTGACTTGTCGATGGCCCTGCAGTTGTTGTGGTTGTCCATGTCGGGCATGCACATTCGATGCAGGGATCTGTTGAGTGGGGACTATAGCTCCCTTCTGGTGTATGCTTCCCTTGTTGGAGCAGCCGCGGTGAGTCGGAAGACGGTATGGCTGAGGATGCAGATAACGCATAATGTTAAGAACGACACATCTCTTTGATCTGAAGAAATACACTAAGAGATCAACAGCAAGGTACGAGAGTGGTCACATGTCTGTTGACTGAGACTAAATTGGGGTCACACGATTTTATTTTATTTTGGTACTGTCCGATCTATGCCGGATGGCTTGATGGCCGTCTTGTGCCTCCTGGCTGACACTGTTAGGAATCTTCCCCGAAGAGCCAGCGACCAATGGTAGAGAAGCTTGCCTCCGTCGTCCATGGCCCCGGCCAAAACCCCACTCCCCGCCCCACCGCACTACCGTGGTTGCGCCGCCCCCGGGCCAATCCAGAAAGACTCCCCGTCATCCAGATCTGGCGGTGGCAGTACCTTGAACCCACGCAACTCTAAGATAGACATCTAAGCGCTGCTTCCACGACAAACTTGCGGCCCCGCACCCTTACGTTAGACACCAGCCAACCAGTAGCCTAGGACTCCGCCACTTCGAGGGGTGCTGCTTCCCATTGGGAATCGATTGACCCAGAATAAAAATTCAGACAACTGACGTCTAAATAAAGTGATTTGAGATGAGGGTGCGACCTATCTGGCGGCATGGTGAAGTAGGCAGGTCCAGCTGCCGAGTCGGTGAGGCCGGCGCGGTTGCGGTGGCCACCGGCGGCAGGGAAACATCGATGTCGCGATGGTCGACGGCTACAAGGAAGCAGCGCCGGGATTCTGGACGGATCCGAAGTTGGAGCCGCTCCGGCGTCGTGAACAACGACGGGGGTGAATTGGCTCCGGTACAGTTCACACGGTCGTCCTCGAGGCAGCTCCAGCAGCACGGAGTAAGAGGCACACGGCCCAGTGGACGACGACAAATGGACAACGTCTCCGGCATTAGGGAGGAGGGCGGCTGTGAAATTGGTGCGGTCGGGGGCGCCATGGAGGAGGGGCTGAGGTTTCGCGGCTAAGGAGAAGGGAGCTTCCGGGGAGAAGGTGATTTGGCGCCCACGAGGTATGAATGGGGGGGGGATTGAGAGGGGAGTGGAACCATGTACGCATTTGTCTGAAATGTGAGTGGGAGTTACAGTTCTACCCCTGCCTTTAGGCTTCTCGGCTTGGGTCTGTGTACTGAGGGTCGGGAATAGTAGAGTAACTTTGCCTCTCCCCAAATAGTGGGCGGGACCAATTTCGGGCGAGGAGGGCGTGTTTTGAAATATAGTGGGCGCGAGCGATTTCGGGCGAGGAGAGCGTGTTTTCTAATAGTGGGCGCGAGCTATTTCGGGCGAGGAGAGCGTGTTTTCCCGACCATGGTTTATGAATTATTCGGCACATGTCATTTCGGCCGAGGAGAAGGCGCGCTTGGATGAAGTTACGAACCTACCCTCGATGCACAACGGGCCAATTAATGCGTCTCCCACATAGGACGGTAATTTCGCGTCTCCCATTTATTTGCTCGGGCGAATTCCACCGAGCAAAGGATGTTTAACGGTTCGTTCAAAATTTGGGAGAACGAGCATCCACGTCTACCTTACCAAGTCGATTCGAATCAAATTTAGAAATATTAGCTTGCCACTTCATTTTTAGATGGAGAGATGATGCTCGGGAGTAATGTATTTTTACATGCTCGTTGCTAGCGATTTACTATATGACAAATAGTTGACCCACTCAAAAATGGGAATCAAACCCAAAATGAAATATCTCGATTCAATGAAATAGCTCATTCACCAGGTCGAAATAGTGAACTAAATCCAAAATTAAACACCTCAATCGAATAGCATGTTGTACAGTATTACGGTACTCCATGAACATGTTGAAAGTCAAATTAATGAACTTGTTTGATATACGCATATATCCATTCATGTGTGGATTGCAGATAACATGTTCTCCAATTTAAATATTTGAATGCAAGTTTATATCGAAACATGGTTTATATCAGTCTTTGATGCATAAAACGCGACCTCCCCCTCTCCCGGACTCCTGCTCTCTCTCTCTCTCTCTCTCTCTCTCTCTCTCT
>LR738709.1:212373117-212406600 GCA_902687465.1 Secale cereale | reverse complement strand
CTCTCTCTCTCACGCGCGCGCGCACCGACAATCTTCAATTCTGTCACACGCATCCAACACACAAACCTTGTTGGTCCTCTCTCTCTTTGTGTGTGTGCGTGGGGGGTCTTTCTAGTTCGCATGCATATATACTCCATCTATAGGTCTCTCTCGCACACTATGTATGATTCTCTAGTCCAAGCTAGATATCTTGGGTGCACTCATCGTACGCACACAAATTCCTTGGCTCGTTGCCCGTAACTCTCTCACGCACCACTTTGTCGTCTCGGAGCTCTTCCCCCTCTCTCTCAAACTCTCCATCCACCTGGGTCACACATACACATGCATATCTCACTCGCACTCGATAGGCCCATCTAAAACTCTATCTCTCTCCCTCGTTCTCTCTCCATCTCACACGCACACACACACACAATTTCGTGCCTAGCTAGTCAAATATGATGGTCTCTCACTCAATCGTAGGCACACGCAGCCCCCCTATATGTATATGACTAGCTAATCTTAGTCTCCATCACAAACATGTGCATGGTCTATCTCGATTTCTCTCGGGGCATCTTTCTATCGCGCACGCACCTCCCTCGATCTCCCACCCATATAGCCCACTCACGATCTCGAAGGGGTCTCTCTATCGTAAACACACCCTCTCGCCCTCCCCATGCGTCCATGTTCTCCATGTGTCCCTCTCGACCTTTGTACCTTGTTGGCCAGACCTCTATTGGACATGTGCTATAGGGGTGTCTCTCTCCGTTGCAAACAATCACACACTAGCTATCTTCGTGTATCTCCGCACCTCACTTTTCTATGTCGAAGATGCATGCGTGATATGTTCACCTAAGAAACGAAAAAACACACACTCTCTCTAATTTATCGTTTGTTGTCACTTTCTCTTTCACACACATACTCTTTTTGCACACTTACTCATTCTCCTTCACACGCACTTGATCCCTCTCGACTTAGGCACTCTCCTCGGTCCATAGCATATTGATTTATTGAAAAGTCAAACATCACAAAGTTTGACCATGTACATGGAGAAAAACAATTACATCTAGAACGGCAAACATATACGATTAGATTCACCATGAGATGTAGTTTCGTACAATGTATCTTTGGTATTGAAGATATAAATAACATTTGTGTAAACCGGATCAAAGTTTCCAAAGTTTGACTTCTAAAAAATTATATGCACTGCATTATCGAGCGGATGGAATATCTCTTTCCCCCTCTCAGCTATCTGACGCACCACTCGCCCTTATTGGGGCTCCTCAATCTCTCTCAAACTTTATATCTCCCTGGTTCACACATACACATGTCTCGCTCACGCTATACATATAGACCCATCCAACACTCTCCGCCCTTGTTCTCTCTCTATGTGACACGCACCCCCTAATAAGTACCATAATCCCTCACTCCATCATAGGCGCAAGCACTCCCCCCCTAAGTATGATTATCTCTCACTAGCCATCAGGAACACACGTATTGTCTCCTTCCATCCATACGTCTATCTCGATATCTCACGGGGTATCTTCTATCACGCACACACCTTGTCACTCGATCTCCCACCCATGTAGTCCCATCACGATCTCCAGGGGATCTCTTTATGACAAACATACACTCTCTCCTCCCCATGTCTGCATTTTCTCCGTACGTCTCTCTCGACCTCTCTCCCTTGTTTGTCAGACCCCTCTTGGCCACGTGCTAGAGGTCTTGCTCTCTCGGTTGCAAACAACCACACACTATCTCCCCACCTTGCTTCTGTTGTCAAAGATGCATGTGTGATATGTTTGCATAAGACACACACGTTTTTTCTCGACGTTTATCAAGTGTTGTCGATGTCTCTTTCACACACGCACACATACTTTTTTCACTCACTCTTTCTATTTCACTCTCTCTCTCTCTCTCAAGTTAGGGACTCTCTCACGTCCATAAGCATATGGATGTTTTGAAAAGTCAAACCTCAGAAAAGTTTGACCAGGTATATGTGGAGAAAAACATTTACATCTGGAAAGATCATTAGATTCATCACAACACGTACTTACTTCATACTATCATTTATCTTTGGTATTGTAGATATAAGTAATTTCTTTATAAACTTGGTCAAAGTTTCAAAAGTTATACTTTTAAAAAAATGTTGGAACTACATTATCGAACGGAGAAAGTAGCTCTTTCTCTCTCTCTGCTATCTATCACGGGCCTCCCCTCTCACACGAACACTCTATACCGATGGATTATACGCTCACTGTGTCAACGTATAGCTCCGTATATTGTTTAGTTGACCGGTCAACCAGTCCACATGCTGCCTTGTCAGCTCGTGTTCTGTATCTTCGTGTGCTGGCCCATGTGGCAGTGGGTGAAAATAAGTAAACTAGAGGCCCATCTAACATGCGGTGAAGTAAGCAAAGTTGAAACCACTCGGGGTAGCTCCCCGCACGCTAGTAAATTGAGGGCACATTGAGGACCGAGGCAATAAAAAAACACTTGTTTGGGAGAGTGAGAGGCTGGTGTACTTGGTTTGATTGATTTGTTTATACATGTGGGTCTGTGTGCACAGCGGTGCCAACTCTCACACATCACGAGAGCGGTGCCAAAATCTCTTGATTTGACATCGATGCGTATTATGTGGCATAATTTTGCAAAACATGGCATCGTCCACATAGTGGAAGGCAACAAATGCCCAAGCTCTTCACGTACTCCTAGGTAAATGAGAGGAAAGAGAAAGAGAGAGAGAGAGAGAGAGAGAGAGAGAGAGAGAGAGAGAATATCACTAGCCAACCAACCCTATCGTATGAGCGAATGATATTGGTACCTCTTGATGACACGACAATCTTATACATCCAGCTGCTCTAATATGTTCTCTTCTTTTGCAGATAAAAAAAGACCCGAAAGTGAAAAATGTGCTGCACTATAAAAAATCATCGAATGCCTTGATCTCCATCGTACAGAAATTGATTTGATCGACTATCGAGGCAGCACATCTGAGATTAAATTGGCCAGGTTCTTTGTTCTGGAGGAAAGTGTGCTCAAGGTAATGAGGTTTGGCGTTCTCTAGCGCAACAATGAATGGCGTGCTGATCACCGCAAGTGTCTAAGCCTAAATGACAAAGTCTCCACAGAAGCTGAATTTGTTTTTGAGACATCAAGTGGCCAGAGACTCGAAAAGTTATTTGCCCATTAGTGACTTGTCAGGGCGGTGGATTTTAGTTTGTACGATAATGCTGCGTCCACCTAAAGTAACGAAAGTTCTTACATAAACTTCCTAGTAATTCCCTCTTCGTAGGTGCAACATTACTCCTAACATTTATAATATCAGTTTGAAACTTGTAATATTGCCGTGTCCTATTCCCGCGTTTTCAAAATCCTGCGAATCAAACAGGTCCTGAGTTGGTGATGATGTTGTGCCTGCCCTCTTTCACCAATAGCCGTCGGATCTAGATCTGACGCATACAAACCAAACTTCTCCAATTTTGCAAAAAGATGCCTGCACTTGTTCGCTATTTACAAACAACTCCTTGTCTCTCACAATCAGACTTATCTCCTCCCCACCACATCTAGAAGGCCATGGAAAAATCTGGTGCGATGGCCGCTGCCGGAGTCGTCCACCTCCCAATCTTGGTGTTCCGTGCAATGCACGGGCATCTACGCACGGGAAATTATGTCGAACACGGCTAGTTGTAAGCAGGCTAGGTCTACAGCCATGATGATAGTGACTGCAAACGGTGAGGCTGACTATGGTATGCCGAACACAGCGCCTATACTCAGGTGTCATCTCCGCGTACGGTCTTGTCACTTCACTGTGAGGAGTAGCACACAATAATTTGACCAACGGGTAGTACAGCGCTACTACATTGGTAGTAGTAGTACTACTACTAGTACTAGCACCACCGTTTGAATTTAGTAGTACTACCACGTCCATCTGGATTTGGTATTTGACTAGCAATATCTAGTAATGCATGTCACAAAAAATGTACTACTCCCTCTGTAAATAAATACATGGTGTATTGTTTTACTCATATCGACGATATAACTTAATGTCTTTTTGCTACTTAATAGGATTACATGCAATTAACTAACCATTGCATGTGATGTTTGGTAGTCTCAAGTCATTGAAAGCATGCATGGGCACAGAGGGGGCGCAACTTCATTGACTTACTGCACCTGCCTTTGGGTGTATGACACGTGGGCTCAACGGGTGGCCGGCCAACCTGTCATACAACCAAAGGCAGGTGTAGTAGAGGGGCGAGGAGTAGATGGCCAACACGCACGTGAATTCAATGCAGTCTGCACTTCTCATATAAAGGCTCCCGCCAGTCCAATCTACGAAATCCTACGCACCTACGCACCCAAGGGCAAGAGTGATCACTCCAATCGCAAGATCAGTTGGCTAGAAGCTAGACCCATGGAGGCAATGAGCACGAGCATCAGCCGGCTGTGCTAGATGGTCCATGACACCGGCCTGTGGCCCGGCACCGAGGAACGTCTCCAGGTAGTGCTTGAGGCCGCCAGGGCGAGGGGGCGCTTGGACGACAAATTCGTCTCCTTGTTCAACGAGGTCCTCGTCGACTTCCTCGACAAGTTCACCGTCGTCAAGAAGCTCGCAGACGACCTTGATGTACGCCTCCAGCCCACGCGGCCAGGCTCTGCGATGCCTGCCACCCTCAACTGCCTCTATGGTGACAACCTCTTCGATGCACTGGTGGCCCTACGACTGCCCGCCGTCGCGCCAGAGAATGTCCACCTCGAGGTCGCGCTCGCCGCGCAGCGCCTGGCGCAACAAGACACCATACGACATAATCACCCACGTCTACGTGCAAATTGTCCACAAGGACTACTACATGCAAGAGGAGGACGATAGGACGTTGGCATTCTTGGACCGCATGACAACCTTGGACGGCATTGTTCAGAAGCACGTTGAGCTTCCCGCCAACGCCGCTGCTCCTCACACGTCAGTTGGTGACCCGGTGCACTAGGGTGTGAGGATGTCGTTGATGGATCCGTATGTATCTTTATCTTTCCGTCAAATCCATGTAGTAGTATATGGTACTACTAGTAATTATCTTACCTTTCACATCAACTTAATAATTTTCCTACGTACTCCATGCATGAATCGCGCCAGAACCAAACCTCTCATTACTCTAGGGAAAATCGTTATTTCTATCTATTGGTCGCGCCATCGGGCAGAACCAAATTTTACAAGTTACAAGTTCAAAAGGAAAAGCCTGCCGTGTTCGCGTCGCACCCCCACACGGTTGGCCCGACAAGCCGCTCAAGGGGGAATGCGTGCTGTGTTGCATTTTCACTTACAAGTGGGACCGCGATTGAGCAAACCGACTATCGGCAAACCCCCACCCCACCCACCGCGCGATGGCTGAGAAAACAGGAGGGAGAAGAGATGGCTGTAGCACGGACTCCAAGAAAATTGGTGTCGGATGGGACTCGTGTGGGTGGCGTGTGCCGTACTGCTAGACATGAATGCTAGTTATGGCCCATGCCATCCCTCTATATCGAGGTGCTGGTTACGTAGAACAAATTTCCTGGAGTTTGTGCTCAGCCCTCCTCTATCTCTCTTCTCAGGCAGCTAGTAGACATGCGGAGCCCATCGTCTGTTTTCTCATATGCGGTCCCACATGTCAGTGAAAACGCAAGATGACCCACTGAGCCTGCACATCTTTCACCTCGACGTGCTGGTGATGAAAAGCAAATCCAATAAAGATCTTCGGTGGCTGCTTTTGGAGTTACTCAAGAGTAGTAAGATTCTATTTACAGTTTAACCCAAGATGCACATCACATGGCTTCAACTACCACTCTATTTTCTTGCATGACACGACCTGGATGCTAGATGTCCAACGTGTTGGCAAAAGGAGGAAGAACTCGACCAAATCTTCGGTTGTGCTCTCGGATTAGACTAGTTGTGCTAACTTAAAATTTTATTGTGTAGAATGGATGCAAGTTTTGGTATTGGGAAAAAGAGTACAACGATATATTGATAGAGCGCAATTTAGTAGATGTTCTAGCACTTTTAGCTAGCATAGAGGCTAGATATGAGACTAGTGCACTTGTTGATAGAATAGAGGCTAGACACGTCTACTTCTTTACACTCGAAGAAGAAAGAAGCACGCAGGATCGAGCCTCCGTAGATCAACAATGAATGTATCAAGAAGGCACTAATCCAACTTACAGGAGCAGTTATGGAAGTTGGATATCTTCTAAAATGTATTCTTGTGGTTCTTGTTTTTCTAGTCAAAATTTTGGTGATGTATTTCCATGTACCAAAAAATCAATGATGAAAAAAAGATATGTGTTTGCAAAGAAAAATGTACGCGCCCGGGATGCGTCCGCGCGTTCGGCGCATGGCAAAACGGAGGTCCGTTTGGGGTCGTGCGTTGGAGTTGGCCTTATAAGTGGGACCGTAGTTGAGGAAACCGACTATCGGCAAACACCCACCTCGCCGCCGCGCGATGGCTGAGTTAGAGAAACGACGAGGTTGAAGAGATTGCTGTAGCACAGACTCCAACAAATATGGTGTCAGATGGAAGTCGTGCTGGTGGCGTGTGCCGTTCTCCTGGATGTGAATGCTTGTTCTGGCCCATGCCACACTACTACTCCTACTACTTATAGTAGTAGTATCAAGGATTCGAGGTGCTGGTTACGTACATCGAAGACATTAATATATGGCCCACCTCACACTGTGGCCAAATTTCCTGGAGTCTATGCTAGGTTAAAAAGTGTTCTTTGTGAGGATGGGTGGCTGGTCTCAAGTTTAAAACTTGTTGTATTACATACGTAGACATAGAGATAGTGGAGCATGTGAAGCTAGTACAAATAGTGTACTATTGTTGATTGGCCTCATCCTATAACCTGTTGCAATGCATGTACAATTATGTATTCGGAAAATATGTTTTTCCTCGTCGCAGCACCCACTCAGAGAAGCGACTCTAAAGCCATTCATAAATTTAGTAAGTTTATCACATACATATCATTTTATTACCTACAACAGGTCATCAACCCACAACGACAACGAGGATACATTATAAATACTAAAGTTTTCATCACACAACAAATAACAAGCAATGAAATGAACTTCAACTCAACCAATCCTTGGTGTTGGAAACACTTGCTTTGAACCACAAGTGATTCTCTAGGAAGGGCCAGATAGTGTCAACCTCGAGACCAACACATGACTGATCATCCAGGCTGAAGCGGCCTACTATATCACGACCAGGGTAGGGAGCCACCACAATGTCCGACATATAGATATAGTTGCTTCTCATAAATGGTAGGAACGTTGTGTCAACAACAGTTGGATCACCTTTCACCATCATTGGATAGTTTTGTCCAAGGAAGAGCGAGTTTGCTCCAAGACTATCAATACTATACCAGGGAGAAGGTGTTGGCGCTAGCACACTAGTATCCATCCCGAATACCATGCAACGGGTGTTGAATAGGTCCGGAGAGTGCGACCATGGGAGAAAACACCTGCTCCCTCAGTAGTAACATCAGAAGTGGGCTGTATATAGACAAGAAGTGGCGATCCATCGGAATTAGTTGCCAGCCGCCAGTGAGCATATGGGCCCTGCTCGTCCTCATGCTCGTGATCATCACCATTGTCATCTCCCCCTTGGTTATAAATGTTTTCAAGTATAGGTGGTGGAATGTTCACAGGACCTTGGAAACACAAGAAGAAGGTTAATTAGTAGAGAAGGGAAACTTGCTAACTCGCATGCATGTGGATGAAACAATTATAATTATGGTGGAAGACAAACGTACCGAAACAATAAGGATCCCATGCAAAAACAGTGCCACGAGTGGTGGCAGAAAACACAAGCCTCTCGTCTTCAATTGCATCACAGTACACATATGTGTATAGAAACTGATTTTTGAGCAATATCCATCCAGTCGAACCATGAAGGACGGAAACAAACTTGTCGAAGATAGCAACAACTTGATAGTTCTTGTAATCCCAAGAGCGACTGGGAAGTCGAGAAATTGCTATCTTCTGTAGATGACAGTCACCATGATCATATTTGAACGTACGTCGATCATCTGTGTGCTCAACCTCAGGGCACTCAGAGATTTTTGGAAGTGGAATCCGCTGACGAGTGTAACATTCACAAGTTCCCACTCGCAATTGTACCCAATATAAACAACCCAATCTCCATTTTCGCCTGCCCAACGCTTGCCCTCAAGCGATGGCATCTTAACATCATACGTATCATTATCAAGCGGCATCAACTTGCACAAGGCGAGGCTTCCCTCATCCCCGCACCGGTCAGTAGGGTCATGGCAAAGAAGATATGGGATATCAAACCGCTCCTGGACCCTTGGGTTCCTTGTAATGATGTTATTAGTTGAGTCGAGAATGTTCTTGAACGAACCTGCCATGCTAGCCGAGGTGAAGACATCGCACCGATCAATGAGTTCCCCCACCGCGTCATCATTCAGATCGGGGCAAGAATAATGGGGTCGTTTCCGTCTTGTTCCCTCCATGGAGAAGACGATGGAACAATGGCAGAAGGAAGGGTGAAGGCAAATGGAGGAGGGAGGAAGAGCCTGCGACAGCAGTTCCAAATCGAGAGGGAAAAGCAAAGAGTCGGTGGACGGTTGCCAGTTTGCCGTGGTACACGAAAAGGCGCCCCGGCCTACACGTCCCTTCGGAAATTGTACAAAAGGACTCGCCGTCGTCTCACTGACATGTTGGAACGAGACCACATGTCAACGAAACATGGTGTATAATTTCTCGTGCAAAATGCGATCTAGCCGCGTTGGCCCGAGGTGCCGCATTAGTTATCGCTGAATAATATAAAATATTATGAGTGCAGACGCTCCACCCCAAGGTTTGTAGCTCCTTCTCGGTTGTCGGGAATCTATGTTCTTCCACTCTTTCATTTAAGACATGAGCTTTGTTCATCCTGTTGCCGGCACGCGGGACATCTACATGCCTCCATTTTACAAAATCAAACTTTATGCCTCCATAACACACGGGACATCTAGCATCAAGGTGGCATGTCATGCACGAAAATGGAGATATGCAGTGCGTAAGTGAGTCGTGCACTTCGATGGCACCTAGTACTACGCAATATTTTTTCTCCTCGATGGCACGTGAATAGTGCACGTACTCAATGACAGAGAACGAGATGGTAGCCATGGACATGGTCGGCCCTTTTTGAAGAGAGTACTAATAAAAATATATTAGAATAGAGTATTAATGATAGATACATAACTTTGATGTGTCCCGTCAACTCACAGAACGACAAGAAGCTTGCTTACTATGCCTTCTCCCTCGCCAATGCTTGCGCGGTGGCTCGTAGCACGAGGATAAACTTTTGCTTACAAGCGGTGGACGTGTAGCAGTTCATTTGGTGTCAGATTGCCATCATTATTGTTCGACTTCCGGAAGAGGAGAAGAGCCAAGCGCAAGGTCACCTACTACTACACCCGCAAAAAAAACCCTACAATACTACTATAGCTAAAGCTGGTCCACCTTTTTAGAGCATGGTTAATTAAGGCTGGTTGTAATGGGGAGTATCATACACTAGTATCATGCATATGATACTAGTGTATGATACTACATCCGTAGTGCATATAGTACTATCATATGTTTGTATCATAGGATAGTTAATTTATTGCCATGCATGACACATAGTAGCACATCATTTAATATGATACGGTGTCATGATATGATACTCAACTCTCTCTTTCTTCATTTAATTCTATAACACCTCATCAAAATTGCCTAGTTGGCATGAAAGATACTAACTATGATACTCTCATTGCGGGCAGCCTAATATAGGTGGCTCTTGCAGTGGCACATCATTTAGAGCAAGTACTCTCTTCGTACTAGGATCAAAGGAAGTGAAACAAAAGTTGGAGTGGATGCTAGATTGTCAATTAAAACATGATTACATAGGAAAAAAAAATCCTATAGCATTCTATCCTATGAATCAAACGACCAATGTAGGAAAATTATGAGGGGGGTCTCTCCAACAGTGTTCCTCTTCTCGCACCTAGCATCATGGTGGTCGAACTTGGTGTCATTCATCTGGTACACGTGACCACATGTAAACGAAACATGGTGTGTAATTTCTCATGCAAAATGCGATCTGGCCGCGTTGGCCCGAGGTGCCACATTAGTTATCGACCTTTAGTTTTTTATTGGCGTGCCGTTCAGTTTTGAAGCACGACTAACTGGTACTGTTTGCAGAGAAAATATATAAACTACTCTACCACTACTCCACCTCTAGTACTAGTAGTATAAAAAAATATATAGGCTGGAGCTTCAGAGCTTTCTTGCTAAGGTCTGCCCACTTGCTTCTCACACTATCATCATCTCTCCAGATCTAAAAAAGACGGCCTCTCTCTCCCTCCTCACTGGTGGTCACAGATCCGCCGAGGAAGAAAAGGACGTGTAGCGTTGACGCACTCGTCGTCGACGAGCGAGGTCACGCACTTACGACAAGGCCGTCCTCTCAGACCTAGCGCCTGCGCGGGATGGCCTTTGTCCCCAAGCTCGCTGCTATAGTGCGTGCGGAGGACGATGACCACGAGCGAAGCCACTTCCCGCCGACCCTCAGGTATGCTACCTCTTTTCGAACCATACCCTTGTTCTATTGCCCCATCTGCCATGTCGCTGCATGTGGATCTTTTTCGACTCCATCATATTCCCAATTTACTATCCTCTGCTCTGCTGGTCACGTAGACGAAAATCTTAATTTGCACTATTAAAGGAAACCCTACTTCATGCAGACTAATCCATGTCTGGGTTGAATAAGGAAAGGAAGGGAGACTGTACTGTCCAAGAGAGTAGGCATCGAACCCGCATCTAGGTTGACAAGGGGAAAATCAATAGCTAAGGAACGAGTCTCGTGTCTCTTGGTTGAAGAATGGTAGAAAGGCATGACAACACAATAGAGAATGACCAGGTCAATCGGTTTGTTGTCCTCACATAGGAAAAAGGTGGCTGAACATAACAAAAATGGGACGTAATCCACATATGCTGCCTGGATATTTGTTGCTCTGGGCAACCATACCTCCCGCACCACTCTATGCATCCGTGGAGGTACATCGTACTAGTGCGCCCACTATCCGAATGGATCTCCCATGCTCTTATTGCCACTTTTTTGCTGTTAGTATAACGCCATCGGTAAAGTCAACCAATGCTACTGCTAAAGTGATGCCACATTTAACTAATGCCGCACTCAGTCTAATGCCACCGATAAATTTAAGCAATGCCATTTAATGTCTCTGGATTATTTCAAGGTTAGATATTGATTGTGGATGTATCAAAGATTTTTCAGCTAATGCATTCTAATGTTGTTGCACAGCCAGTATACCAAGGATGAAACTTGTTACTACCTTCAGATTTTTGCAATGTTAATGCTTATAGATTACATACCTCACTTTCATGAGATAAGTCAATTTTTTTGTATAGTGTCACCAAAATGCCAAGGCGCTGATGTCATTTTATTTTGGTTAGACTGCACAAAAAATTATGAAGACAAGAGGAAAGGTCAAGAGTGGGCACCTCCTTATCCGGCCATTTTCTTTGATTCGGTTGGTCAAGTTTTATGTTTAATCGACTATCAAGATTGGGATAGCAATTTTCAGGTCCTCTGGAGTTCGAAATGATATATACCTTCAAGGTACATGGTTTGAAAAAAAAACTATCATTAGTTCATAATGCTAGTTACCTTCAGACTTTTGTATTTGGTTTAATGTTGTTACCAGCTAGTATACCAATGCTGAAACTTGTTACCTTTACATTTTGTATTGTTAATGCTTATAGAAATCTTTAAGTGCTAGCTTATGGAGATCAGTTTAGTATAACCATTATACTCTACCCCGTAATAAAAAAATTACTCCACTGTTCCATTAGCCAGTGGATTAGTGTATATATGTACTATTTGAATGGTGTTGCATTAGCGTATCGACATATATAAGGTGTGGCAAGCTTTCCCAGAGCAACAAGTTTAAGCATTGGTATACTAGCTGTGCAACAAGTTTCAGCATTGGTACACAGGGAGTAGAGTTCACTCAAATACAGCCAGTAAAGCTAGCCACACCTTTGCTAAGATTGGGATAGCAATTTTTCATGTTCACCCGTGTTCGAAATGATATTTACCTTGAAGGTACATGGTTTGCAATTTTTTAATACTGTCATTAGTTAATAATGCTAGTTACCTTCAGACTTTTGTATTTGGTTTAATGCTCTTGCACAACTAGTATACCAATGCTGAAACTTATTACCTTTACATTTTTATTGCTAATTCTTATAGAATCTTCCAGTGCTAGAGCTTATAGAAACCTTTTCACATTAAGAAATTGGAATGCTTATATTTGTGAGTCTATGCTTCAACTAGTGCCACTTTTATAGTAATCATACTTTCAATATCTATGCAAACAGGGATGCTCGATTTTAGTGGAACTGTCCAACTTGTTCAACATTAGGAGCATGTTTTCTTCCAAACCTTTATATCCAATTGGTGGCACTATGAGCTGTTCATTTAGAAGGTACATGGTTTGCTACTATCTTGCTACTCCTTTTGTACTATCATTAGATAGTGATACTAGTGGTTTGCATGTGAATTTATTGGCAGGGTGGACCTACATTGGAGGTGCAGGACATGATTCAATGATTGGATGCTCAATTTCGGTTGTATCGATTTCACCTCTTCCATCACTACAAACATGGATATCCTTGGTCTTATGAAGAATAGGCACTATATTTCTGCTCTGAACAAGCAAATCAATTCAGTATGAAACTATCCAGGGCAAAACATGACTGTATCAAATTGTCCAGTGCAAAACATGACAGATGCTAAGCGGAAGAGACATGTTTAAACCAAAAATACAAGGTGGGGTATATGTTTACTAGCTGCTTGATATTTGTGCAGACAGAGATGTTTGCCCGTTGCTATTTGGCAAACACACAAAGTGAACACAATTTTGGTTGAACTGCACAAGAGAATAGTATAGTCACTGCATGTAGTGCCATTTGAAAATAGACACAGAAAGATTGGATAGTCACTTCATGGACTGCAGAAAAGTAGTACTGTACTATTTATTGGCCAACACTAGGTGCTTCATTGCTTTGGTCTGATTATACAATGGGCATCATTTTGCCTAAGTTAAAGTTTGTATTCCGAAAATAGTCTCGCCGTGTGATCGAGAGAAGACCAAATCATATTGCAGTGGATGTTCCTCCATCATGTGTGGTTCATTCTGATGGTTCCAGCTGTTGGTGAAACCACTTACATTTGCAAGAGGAATTGTAGACTTCACAAACAAATTTGTCTTTCAGTCTGTACTGAATGTTGGCTAAGAGAAGCATCCATGTTAGTAGGAAGAACATATGTTTTTTCTAGATCTTTGCTTTTGGAGCTACATATTTGTATATGATCTGTGAATCATTGAGATGCATTAACATGTTGATATTATGTATGGGAATTGTACTAGTTGGTTTTAGTTGTGTCTGATCTTTGCCTTTGGAGCTACATATTTGTATATGATCTGTGAATCATTGAGATGCATTAACAGTTCCTTATATCTGTTCGCTCAGTGTTTACAAGTTACTGATCGATCACTAGCTAGCCTACTAATGCGATCCTGGCAGTTTTAGTTGCGACGCAAGATCCGAAGTGGAAGTTTTTTGAATAAAAATGCCTACCTCTGAAGAAACTGACAAGCTGATCTGAAGAAAATGCCATGCGAATCTGAATAAACTGCCAGCAAAAACGTTCGCAGATGCCTTATCTCCCAGTGAATGTTCATCAGTTAATGCGATCGTACACGTACACCATCCGACCTACTTGATCCTACACGGACAAATAACGGATCATACACGTACTACCTCCTTTCCGGTTTGCAGGAATCAATTCAAAAAATGACATACTTGATCCTACACAAATAAATAGCGGATCACGCACGTACTACGTCTTTTTCAGTTTGCAGGGCTTAATTCAGAAATCTCACCAACCAAGGTAGATGATGAGTGGTGGAATGATTTTTGACAAGGAGGGAGTACCTCATCTGGATGATTCGAGTTCGCAAATGCCTTATCTCCCAGCTAAAGTTCATCAACTAATGCCCTCGGCTGCGACTCGTTGCATGCTGCTCCGCGTACTGGCTGCGAGTGATTTTGAGTGCCTGCATGCAGCCGGCCGTAATTAAGGCAGCTAACTGATGCAAAAAAGATGCGCTTTAATTGTTGCGGGCCGTTTAAATCTGTGGAATCATTATTGACAAGGAGGGCGATGATTCGAGTGCACTCGTTTGACCGTCATGCCGGCGTGCGACCCAGCATGGACGGGACAGGACGGCACAGTCAGAATTTCAGTTCTCTAGTTTTCCATGGCAAGCTGGCGCGCTAAGCCTTGCCTGCTTAATTATGCATTGAATACCGAGGACCGTCGCGCTACCTTCCGCCTATAAGTATTGTTTCCTGGCCATCTATGGTGGCACGCACGCTTTCACGGCATCGATTTTTACTACCAGCTCGTCAAGTGGGTTTCCCGCTTAGAAGCCGAAGCTTCGGTGGACCACGCCAGCATGGAGAGGGCCAACGCGCGCGAGCAACGCGCCCTATCGCACCTCTGGCAAGTCCGAGGTTAGGCGAAGGACGCCGGTGCCGGTGTTTAGCATGTACCGCAGATGGCGGCCGTAATCGTCTAGTTAGCTAAGAGTAAGTTAGTACTTGTACGCTACTAGAGTATTAGTGGGAGTAGATAGTTAACTTGGCTATGATGGTTGTCAACGTGGAAGTTCAGTACTCTATATGTGGATCAGTCCTGTTACTTTGCTCTGAATGTTGAACTTTTCGTTTGAACGTATGGAATGGGCTGTTATTTTTTAAAATGGGTTGTATTTGTCCTCCACGGATTTAGAGGCTGACTTATGGGCCTACCAAGTTGACGCATACACAATCAGGTGATGATTGTACGTGGAGAGGATGACATCAGGGACCCGCCAAGGCATGGCAGTACGCAAGCAAGTGCCTCCTTATTTCAAGCCAATAAAAATAATGGCTCCTCCTAATGGATTTCTAACATCTGGGTCCCATGCCATTGTCAACGTAGTCAATAAACGACAAAATTGCACAACGAGCGGCTGACAGCAGGGATCCAGCAGCTCGCCCAGTTATTTTTATTTTGGGTTAATTTGATAAATGCCACTCCAAATCTGGTGTTTCTGAGAAATGCCACTGCAATTTCCAAACTTTTAAAAATGCCATTTCATGCCATTTCCAGTGGCATTTTTCGAAGTCTGGAGTGGCGTTTTTTCAAAGTTTGCAAATTGCAGTGGCGTTTTCCAAAGTTTGCAAAAATTGCAGTGTCATTTTTCAAAGTTTGGAAATTGCAGTGGCATTTTTATGGTTCGCTATAATTGGAGTGGCATTTATCTAATTTGTTTTTCAGACGGAAGTAGGGTGTCAACTGGGCTGTGCGGGGCACTCTGGCCTGTCTAGACAACCTTCTCTTTTATGTTTACCACAAACCAGCCCAATAGTTGTTTTCTTTCTGAAAATGGCTAGCCCAATTTTTTTTTGGGATTTGCCAAGTAAGTCGCTTTGTCAGGCCTCTTGGGCTGCAAATCTTTCAAGACGAAGAGAGCTTCATTCGGCTAGACGAGAAAATGGCCTATCAATAATGAGAAATGGGTTATACATTTTTAAAACACATCAAACCGGCAATTAGTTTCAAATTTATTTTTTTCATATCGAGATTTTAAATTGCATTAATTTTTATGCGTGGACAATTTGTTGGATTTTATATTGATGTACATTTATTTTTTAAATCAGTTTGAATGTGACTCAAAATTTCGGGATTAAAAACAGTTCGGACTGCACCGAAATATGCGAAAATTCGTATAATTTTTTAACCGTGGCCACAATATGGGCTGTAATGCTAACAAAAATAACATGGGCTCCAAAAAAAACCCTTAAGAATTAGAAAATGGGCTGTAAATTATTAGAAATAATGGCAGGTGGGCTGTATTATGTTTTCCATAGATTTAACGCTTTCCTAAAAAAAGGTTGACGCACAAGCAGTGAATATTGGATGTCCATCCAACAGCCGCCGTGCTTCTTCAATCTCTGATCTTCCTGCTCCAGCCGCTCAAACAAGCGCCGGCGGGACTGCCTGCTCTCTCCTCCCCACGGCCGGCTGTGCTACCACGCAGGCCTCACCGCCCCATCGTACTCCCATCGCTGGCCTAGCCATCCCTCTACTCACCCACACCTGCTGTTTTCTCCGGGGACGGCAGACGAACCAGTAAACCCTCGTACTCCTCCGCGTGGGAAAAAACTGCCGAGTCTTCCCTGGATCCGTGTCGTTCCCTTCCTAGGCCTCGCCGTCGTCCACCGCCCTGGTGCTCTCGGCACGGCCTGGTCAACGTGGTCAATGAACGACATCCATCAGAAGTGGACTGTACGTGGAGAGGCTAACAGCTGGGTCCATGGCCGCGCGCAAGGAAATGCCTCCTTATTACGCGCAAAATAACGATTCCTCCACCTCATAGCTAGGACCCACGGGAAGGGCTTCCGTATTTCACGAAAAAACGCCCCTCGGTTAAAGGTCGGACCCGCCAGCTATATCTTCGCACGCAAGTAAGTGCCTCTTTATGACGCACAAAAATGAATACCCCCTGCTAGCTGGGACCCACCATAGTGGGTGGCTGACTTGTGGGCCTACTAAGTTGACGGGGATAGAGGGCTTTGTCAAGTTAGTCAATATGAATGATTCTAGCTCCAGTGACCGTACGATGTCCATCCAATGGCCATAGTGCTTCTTCAACCTCTGGTCTTCTTGCTCCAGCCGCCCAAAGCAGCGCCGGTCGTGCCGTCTGCTCCTGCCACCCGTGGCCGGCTGTGCTGCCGCGGAGGCCTCACCGCCCCCATACTACTCCCACCGCTGGCCAGGTTACCCCTCCACTCACCCACGCCCCCTATTATTCTGCGTCGACGGCACCCTCACACCGCAGCCGAACCAGTGAACCCTCGTACTCCTCTCTGCGTGGGCATCCACTACCGCGTCTTCCTCGGCTCCGTGTCGTCTCCTTCCTAGGCCTCGCCGTCGTCCACCGCCTTGGTGCTCTCGGCGCGGCGTGGTCAATATGATCAGCGACGGACTTCCATCGGAAGAGTACTGTACGTGGAGAGGCTGACAGCTGGGTCCACGGCCGCAGCTGGGTCCACAGCTAGAACCCAATTTTTTTGTGATTTGCCAAGTAAATCGCTTTGTCAGGCTTGTTGGGCTGCAAATCTTTCAAGACGAGGAGAGCTTCATTGGGCTGGCCGAGAAAATGGCCTATCAGTAATGAGAAATGAGCTGTACATTTTTAAAACACATCAAACCGGCAATTAGTTTCAAATTTCTTTTTTTATTTCGAGATTTTAAATTGGATAGATTTTTATGCGTGGACAATTTGCTGGATTTTATATTGATATACATTTATTTTTAAAATCAGTTTGAATGTGACTCAAAATTTCGGGATTAAAAACAGTTCGGACCGGACCGAAATATGCAAAATTTCGTATAATTATTTAACCGTGGCCACAATATGGGGTGTAATGCTAAGAAAACGAATATGGGTTCCAAAAAAAAAACCTTAAGAATTAGCAAATGGGCTGTAAATTATTATTAATAATGGCAGATGGGTTGTATGGTGTTTTCCACATATTTGAGGCTTTCCTGAAAAAAAGGTTGACGCACAAGCAGTGACTGTTGGATGTCCATCCAACGGCCGTCGTGCTTCTTCAATCTTTGCTCTTCCTGCTCCAGCTGCACAAACAAGCGTCGGCGGCACTGCCTGCTCTCTCCTCCCCACGGTCGGCTATGCTGCCGCGCAGGCCTCACTGCCCCACCATACTCCCATCGCTGGCCTAGCCATCCCTCTACTCACCCACACCTGCTGTTTTCTCCGGGGACGGCAGACGAACCAATAAACCCTCGTACTCCTCCGCTTGGGAAACAACTGCCGAGTCTTCCCTGGCTTCGTGTTATTCCCTTCCTAGGCCTCGCCGTCGTCCACCACCCTGGTGCTCTCGACGCGGCCTGGTCAACGTGGTCAACGACCGACATGCATCTGAAGTGGACTGTACGTGGATCGGCTAACAGCTGGGTCCACGATCGCACGCAAGGAAATGCCTCCTTATTACGCGCAAAATAATGATTTCTCCACCTGACATGTGGGACCCACCGAAAGAGCCTCTGTATTTCGTGAAAAAAATGTTACCGCCGCTGACAGCTCGGACCCACCAGCTATATCTTCGCACGCAAGGAAGTGCCTCCTTATTACGCACAAAAAAATGAATACTCCCCCTGTTAGCTGGGACCCAATATAGTGGCAAGCTGACTTGTGGGGCTACTAAGTTGACGGGGACGGAGGGCTTTGTCAACTTAGTCAATATGCATGATTCTAGCTCCAGTGACCATCCGATGTGCATCCAACGGCCGTAGTGCTTCTTCAACCTCTGGTCTTCTTGCTCCAGCCGCCCAAACTAGCTAGCAAACCAGCGCCGGTCGTGCCTCATGCTCCTGCCTCCTGATACGTCTCCAACATATCTACTTTTCCAAACACTTTTGCCCTTGTTATGGACTCTAACTTGCATGATTTTAATGGAACTAACCCGGACTGAAGCTATTTTCAGCAGAATTGCCATGGTGTCATTTTTGTGCAGAAATAAAAAGTTCTCGGAATGACCTGAAACTCCACGGAGATTTATTTTGGAATATATAAAAAATATCTGCAAGAAGATCCAGACCAGGGGGCCCACACCCTGTCCACGAGGGTGTAGGGTAGGATAAAAGATGTCATGCAAGTTCTTTTCCATAAGCACGTATGACTATATTCGGAATACATGCCTACATTGCATTGATGAATTGGAGCTAGTTCTGTGTCACCCTAGGTTATAACTTCTACATGATGAATTGCATCTGACATAATTTCCCATCACCGATCCAATGCCTACGAGCTTTTTCCATATTGCTTGCTGCTTATTTACTTTTCCGTTGTTACTATCACAAAAACTACAAAAACACTACCGTTACTTCTATTGCTGCTACCGCCACTATCATATTACTTTGCTACTAAACTATCTTGCTGCAGATACTAAGTTTCCAGGTGTGGTTGAATTAACAACTCAGCTGCTAATACTTAAGATTATTCTTTGGCTCCCCTTGTGTCGAATCAACAAATTTGGGTTGAATACTTTACCCTCGAAAACTGTTGCGATCCCCCATACTTGTGGGTTATCAGGACTATTTTCTGGCGCCGTTGCCGGTGAGCATAGCTCTATTCTTTAAGTCACTTCGGATTTATATCTGTTAATCTCTATGAAGAATTTGAACGACTCAAAAACCAAGATCTTACCCTCAACTACGAGGGGAGGTAAGGAACTGCCATCTAGCTCTGCACTTGATTCTCCTTCTGTTATGGGTAAATTTGCGACACCTACTCATGCTATTGAATCTGATATGTCGTACTTTCTTGATGATGCCACTTCTGCTATGTATGATGAAACTACCTCTATGCCTGATACTGTGCTAGTAGGTGAATTTCTAGATGAACAAATTGCTAGAGTTAGGGAGAATGCAAATATTGAAACTGATGATATTTATGAAAGTGATGATGAAGCTTCTCCCAATAGATATGAATTGCCTGTTGTTCCTGAGGGTTATGTTATGGATGAAGAAATAGCTAGAGACTTTCTTGCTTGCAATGATAGATATGATCTTAAGAAATTATTAGCTAAGCTGAAAGAAAAGTCCTTGAATGCTAGAATGAAACATGACCCTGCTTTTGCTACTTCACATATCTGTGTTACTGATAAGGATTATGAATTCTTTATTGATCCTGAGTTAATTACTTTGGTTGAATCTGATCCTTTCCATGGCTATGAGTCTGAAACTGTTGTGGCACATCTTACTAAGTTGAATGATATAGCCATCCTGTTTACCAACGATGAAAAGATTCGTTACTACTATATCCTTAAGTTATTTCCTTTCTCGTTAAAGGGTGATGCTAAGACTTGGTTTAATTCTCTTGATCCTGGCTGTGTGCGTAGTCCCCAGGATATGATGTATTACTTCTCTGCTAAATATTTTCCCGCTCATAAGAAACAAGCTTCCTTACGGGAAATATATAACTTTGTGCAAATTGAAGAAGAGAGTCTCCCACAAGCTTGGGGGGGGGGGCTTTTCCAATTACTTAATGCTTTGCTTGATTATCCTCTTGAGATGCATGATATACTTGATGTCTTTTATAATTGACTAACCGATGACTCCAGAGACCACCTGGATAGTTGTGCTAGTTGTGTTTTCAGGGAAAGAACAGTTGAACAAGCTAAATTACTATTGAATAATATGCTGGCCGATGAAAATAATTGGACACTTCCTGAATCAGCCCCTAAGCCAACTCCGAAGAAAAGAGGTGTTCTATTTCTCAGTCCTGAAGATATGCAAGAGGCAAAGAAATCTATGAAAGAAAAAGGTATTAAAGCTGAAGATGTTAAGAATTTACCACCTATTGAAGAAATACATGGTCTTGATAACCCGACACAGGTAGTAAAGGTAAATTCTCTGTATAGATTTGATGAAGGTGATATTCCTCGTTATAAGTCTGCTAGCCAATGCTTAGATGAGTTTGACAATTTTATTGTGAAACAAGAAAACTTCAATGCTTATGTTGGTAGACAATTGCAACACAATGCTTATATGATTGAACGCTTGAGTGATTATCTGTCTAGAGCTAAAGGTGAACTGAAACTTATTAGTATACATGCTTCTATGGTCACCACTCAAGTAGAACAAGTACTTAAGCCTCAGAATGATTTGCTCAATGAATTAAATAGCAAGAATAATGACTATGCTGTTAGAGTTGCAACTAGAGGTGGTAAAATGACTCAGGAACCTCTGTATCCTGAAGGCCACCCTAAGAGAATTGAGCAAGATTCTCAGAGAGCTAATTTAGATGCACCTAGTTCTTCCAAGAAGAAGAAAAGGAAAAGTGATAGGACTTTGCATGCCTCCAGTGAACCCGTAGCTAACACACATGAGAATCCCAATGATATATCTGTTTCTGATGCTGAGACACAATCTGGTAATGAACATGAACCTAGTGATAATATTAATGATGATTTTCATGATGATGCTCAACCTAGCAATGAGAATGATGTAGAGACTGAACCTCCTATTGATCTTGATAACCCACAATCAAAGAATCAACATTATGATAAGAGAGACTTTGTTGCTAGGAAGCACGGTAGGGAAAGAGAACCATGGGTTCAAAAACCCATGCCTTTTCCTCCAAAACCATCCAAGAAAAAGGATGATGAGGATTTTGAGCTCTTTGCTGAAATGATTAGACCTATCTTTTTGCGTATGAGTTTGCCTGATGTGCTCAAAACAAATCCTTATGCTAAGTATATGAAAGATATTATTACCAACAAATGAAAGATACCTGAAGTAGAAATTTCCACCATGCTTGGCAATTACACTTTCAAGGGTGGAATACCTAATAAATTAGGAGATCCAGGAGTACCTACTATACCTTGCTCCATTAAGAGAAACTACGTTAAAACTGCTTTATGTGATCTTCGGGCCGGTGTTAGTGTTATGCCTCTCTCTTTATATTGTAGACTTGACTTGAGTAAGTTGACACCTACTGAAATATCTTTGCAAATGGCAGATAAATCAACTGCTATACCTGTCGGTCTTTGTGAGGATGTACCTGTTGTAGTTGCAAATGTTACTATTCTAACGGACTTTGTTATACTTGATATTCCCGAGGACGATAGTATGTCTATTATCCTTGGTAGACCCTTTTTGAATACTGCAGGGGTTGTTATTTATTGCAACAAAGGCAATGTCACTTTTCATGTCAATGGTAATGAGCATACGGTACACTTTCCGAGGAAACAACCTCAGGTCCATAGTATCAATTATATTGGAAAAATTTCAACTATTACTATTGGAGGTTTTGAATTTCCTCTTCCTACTATCAAGAAGACATATGACATTCTTATTGTTGGGGACGTACATATCCCCATTGAGGTAACCTAGTGTTATTCAAAAATTCTCCGGTTTCATGCTATTCGGAAAGAGTTTATTAACAAGACCTGATCAACCTTGTTAATGGATTCCTTTTGATGAGCATGTGATAGGTGAATCCAGATAGCACAACCTTCTGTACCCTCCTTTTACTTCCTGTTAATTAGGATAAATAAAGCAAAAATAGTATTTTATGTCTGTTTCCAGACTTATCCGTGCAATAAAAAAAATACCCCTAAAATAAAAGTTCTCCAAATGCCATGGAAATGAAATATGATTTTTTCTAGATTATTTGAGGAATTATGGCACAGAACACACAGCGAGGGGAGCCAGCACCTGGCCACGAGGGTCCAGGGCGTGCCCCCTGCCTCGTGGGCCCCACGTGGCCCCCCTCCACTTATTCCTGCACCCACACTCTTCTTCTTCCTCCCAAAAAATTCACCAACTAGCTCAAACCCGAGTTCTAGCTCATCTTGCTGCCATTTTCGATCTCCTTGCTCAAAGCACCATTCACCAAACTTTTTGGGGAGATTGTTCCTTGGTATGTGACTCCCCCATTGGTCCAATTAGTTTTTGTTCTAGTTCTTTATTTGTTGCAAATTTTTGCTGCTGTGGTGACCTTGTTCTTGAGCTTGCATGTCAAATTTTCTTGGTCCCAAGTAGTTATAATGCATAATATAGCCTCTAGGCACTTGTAGGAGTTGTTGCTATCAATCTTACTGAGTTTGGTTAACTTTTATTTTGAGTTACTAAAAATTTCAGAAAATCTCAGAAAAATGCATAGGAAAAACTTCCAAGGTGGTTCTTCAAGGAAGCAAGAACCGAGGCTCACGTTCCGTGAGCCGGACGATGAACTACCGAGGGATGCTGACGTACGGCCTTGTGAATGGCCGTCATATGACTTTATGGATCAGGTTGGCATTAAGGATGAATTTTACGCATACGTGCGCAACGCTGACCTCGAGGGCTTCATACAAGATAAGTTCCCTCAATACCGTGTCTTAACTGATAGCTTTGTGAGAAGGTTTAAATTTTCATCTTCACGTAGTTCTCACACTGTACTGTTTGACCTGTATGATAAATCTTACACCATGGACTTAGAGGATTTTAATGATGCTTGTAAGCTCCCACAGTGGGGTAGCATGGGTGATCCTCGCAAATCTGAATTTAGAGAATTCCCTGCTAGTATCACATTGGGGGAATCTAGAGAAATCACACAGGCCACCATAGGGAGCATCCATTTTCCTGCTATTCATTACTTTGCTCTCTTTATTGGTAGATGCATAAATGGTAAAGATGAGGCTTGTCACATGTGTGTCCCAGATCTTAGTGTTCTCAGGAGTGCTGTACTAGGTGATAGACAATATAACTTGGGAGCCATTATTGCACGTAGGCTACACCATAATGGTATGATCGGAGATTTATTTGGTGGGATTTATGCCACTCGCATAGCCTGCCGTCTTGGTGTACCTGTGCACGAGAATGATGAACCTTTACCTCCTGCTCATTTAGATTGCCATGCTATGACTAGCCACCGGTTTATAGAGAGGGATGATCAAACCCTCAAATATCGACTAATCTTTAACATGCAGCATGCCATCCCTATTGTTCTTCCCGCCCCTACTTTGTTTAACTTTCAGGCAAAAGGGAGATACACTATAACTATGGAGGAGGCAAATGCTTATCATAACATGACAGAGGCAGCCCGCCTTCGAGCTGTAGCTCAACATGCAGTGGCTGCTGCATCTCAGTACAACCCCAACTACGACTTTGGATATCCGTCAGGCCAATACTGGCCATAGACCAACTTAGGCCAAAAGCCTAAGCTTGGGGGAGTACGTGTTTCTCACCGACTTTACACTCATGTTCACACTTATTCTAGTTGTTGGTGCTCACACTCTTTCATTATACCATCCATGTTTAGTTTCAGTTTCTTTTTCTTAGTATTTTTCTTGTGTGCAAGAAAAACCTTAAGAAAATAATAATATTAGTTGTAGCTTCTAGCTAGTTTACTTTTCTTGCTTGAAGTAGTAGTAATTAAAAAGAAAACCCAAAAAGATTTCCCGTTCTTCTTTTGCTTGTTGGGAGCTTTCCAGTGTAAATTGTTTCTTTTCTTTTCTTTGGGGGTTAAGAGTATAAGACCATGATTGAAATTGCTTAGTGGCTCTCATATGCTTTATTGTTGATTTAACCTTGAGCCACATTACCTTGTCTTCTCTCTTGTATTAAATGCTTGCAGATTCCAACTTAGTCCAATGCACGTGCACTATTATTATTATCCACACCATTCGGTCGTGCGAGTGAAAGGCAATAAGGATGATATATGATGAACTAATTGAGATGAGGAAAGCTGGTATGAACTCGACCTCTCTTGTTTTTGTAAATATGATAGTTCATCATTCCTGATTCAGCTTGTTATGAATGAAACATGCTTGCAATGACAATTAGAGATCATAGCTGTTTATGCCATGCTTAATTAGCTGAGAGTTTATAATGGTCTATCTTGCGTGCCAACATGATATTAAAATGGTTGTGATGTGGTATGATGGGGTGGTATCCTCCTTTGAACGAATTAAGTGATCTGACTTGGCACATGTTCACGCATGTGTAACATCCCAAATTTCCAATTTGTAATGTTATACATTAGATCATCATGCATATCATATTTTCTTGCTTTTGGTGGATCCAAGCAAATCCTACGCAACTGAAGGACCCTCGGAGAGAGTTGGGGATTTCGATATTTCATATTTGAGGTTTCTCAAATTTTGAAAATAGGATCTTTGATTTTTTATTTTATCTTCAAGTATTTCTATTATAAAAATATGAGATAGGGAGTAAAATGACTCTCCCAAAAATAAAGAAATACTGAGGGTTTAATAAAAAAATCAAATAAGTTTTCTTTGGAGTTTTATTTGAATTAGGAAAAATTGCATGTTTTCAAAACTGCATTTTAGTGCCAAAAAAATGTTCATCTTGTTCTAAATATTCAATTTAGACGGTGAAAATTTGTTTTGGCAATTTTAGTTTTTTATTTTATTTTCTAGATTTTTTCGTAGCTTCGGCGTTAAAAAGAAAGAATAGGAGACCCGAACCCGACTGGGCCGAAGGCCCAGCCGAGCCAGGCCCACGCCGCCGTGCCGCCTTCCCCGCGCCGCGCGCCCGTGCTCGAGGCGGACACCGCCACCGCCGCCGGTTGCTTGCCCCTCCCCCAAGCAACAAGCCCCCCCACTATATTTATCGCCGCCCCCGTCCCCTTGTCGCACCCCGCTGCCGCAAGCCAACCCCTCTGCCGCAAGCCAGCGCCACCGCTGCAGCACGCCGCCGCCGCCGCAAGCCACTCCGCTGCCGCCGCAACACACCACCGCCGCCGCAGCCCCGCCACCGCCTGCCACCGCCCGCCGCCGCCGACGCCCTCCCGCCGGACGAACAACGAGGTAGCCGCGCCGTCGCCGGTTTTCGGTAGTAAACCGCCCGGTTTTTTTAGAACCCTAGTTCGTTTTTTTAGTTAGATCGGTTTTTTTCTCCTGGTTTAGTTAATTAGCGAGCGTTCACCTGTTCGTTCGTTTTAATGAACGAGTTCATCGTTTAGTCTCAGCTGACGAACGTCCGTTCGTTAAGCTGTTTCTAGTTTCTTTTCGTAGTTATTTTTCTGATCGCGATTTCTGATCCGATCTTCGTTCTAGTTTATCTTTTTGCTCGTTTATCGGAATCGGGCGATTCAAGCGCCTGGAGTTTCATCTCGAAACCCTCTTTCCGTTTAACCTAGTCACCCAAGCATTTGCCTCGATTAAATTTGGACTTAGGTCCAGATTGGTACGGTAGTTGTTTCTTTTTTGCCGTTTGACTTTCGTTGATTCGTTTGGTTTGTTTCTTTGGCAAACCAGAGTTCTTAAGTTGAACTTTCTGGTTAGATCTCTTATTTGAGTTTTACCCGTGCATTAGTTAAGTACTTATTGTGTGCTTGTTTGTTTGCGATAGAGTACCCAGAGTGCGCCGCTTGCTACTTTGAATCTCTAGGTTTTGCGGATCATCAGCAAGGCAAGTAACACTTTGATCATACTTCCAATACCCAGTTTTCATTACATTAGTTTATCCTCAAACACATTGCATGAGTAGGATCTAATAACATGTGGGACTGGGAAGTAGATTGAGGTAGTACCTATTACTTGCATTATTTTCAAACCCTTGGGAGTTACTTCTACGTTTGCTAATAGGTTATGCTATGCTCCTAGACGTGGATTGGGTGAGTGTATCCATGACATATGTGAGATTGTTAATTAATGGTTCAACTTAAGGTGGCAACTTAAATAGACATCTGGGTGGATTGAGGCACCTGGGTATTCCAGTGATTGCCTGTTTTCTTTATGGACCGCCACCCAGGCTCAAAGGGATCATGAGATTATTCATACTAGAAACTTCCGTGTGCAGCCACAAGCTATTATGGGCTCTAGCATAGTTGACTAAGTCATGCGAACTCTTACAGTGGTGGGCTATCAGATGTAGGAGATGTAGGTTGGCACGGTCCACCCGTTCGTAAGGTGCTAGTGCTTCTGAAAGACTATGTCTCGGTCATCCGTTTCTCAAACAACATGTAGTGCGAGAATCCCAACGGAGGAGATCGAGTCTTGTGGGGAAAAGTGCACAAACCTCCACAGAGTGTACAAACTGATCATGATTAGCCGTGTCCCCGGTTACGGACGTCTTGAGTATCTAGTACTTGGATTATCATGTGAATCTCATCATGTTACTTTAATTAATATTGTTGGGTTTTAATGATGATGATTAATTGGGATTGAGGGGATGTCTATCTTCTCAATGATGTTTCAACTACCATGATAGTTAATTAAAATCTATTCCTTTGCAATAGGGAAAAATTGGCTTTACGCAAAAACTGTAACCATAGAGCTTTCCACCAGCCATATTGCATATAGTATAGCTTCACTTTTGTTACTCTCTATGTGTTACTTTGCCAGCATATTCCATGTGCTGACCCGTTCTCGGGCTGCAACGTTCATGTTGCAGACTTTTCAGACGATGAGTAAGGTGCCTCTTAGGTCGTGGTTCTATACTCAGTTGATGGACTCACTTATCTTCCAAGCCTTCTGCTGTTATCGTGTTAGATGGCCTTAAGCCATTTTTATTGTAATAAGTTCATCGTTGGACTATCGATGTAATAAGTATGTGATTGCCACTCTGTTATAATTCCTTCAAGTACTGTGTGTGTCAGCATTACTGATCCAGGGATGACACTGATGCACAGAGATCATACTGTTTGAGGTCTGGTCGCTACAAGATGGTATCAGAGCACACGCTGACTGTAGGACACGACCACTAAGCTAAAACCCTAGAGCACTATTCACTCTTCTCTTTTCTGACTCGTCATCTTTTCTACTCTTTTAGGATGGCGGATGCAAGGAACAAGTTCACGCAACCTGATGAAGATACACCATTTGGATGACACTTGAAGGAAGTCACCAGATATTTAAACATCGGACTACCCAGTTTCACCGGAACCTACAACGCCACTTTACCTGAAGAGGAGCGCTGGTTGATTCAAGCTCATGTTCCAGGAAGGACGTTCATGCCCGTCACCGCACCCATAGAATTTTCCTTTAATGCGCCTACTTGGAGCCTTGGCAGGAGCATGGCAGCCCACATCACTATGGGAAGGATTGGAGAAATCTACAAGCAGGAGCTAAATGACACCATCTACCAGATTTGTGGACGTCGAGATGAGCGGTGGGACATGATCAACACCCGGCAGGACAGATCCATTGCCGCGTTCATTCAAGAGTTAAACCAGCACATTCGTCGCCAGGAGCACCCGATGTGTGTAGGGATGATAGACTTGAAGAAAGCACTAGCCAGAAACTTGGAGTTAGAGGAGGAACTCAAGTCTACATGCGACGGATACAAGGAGGAGATGTTAATACTTGTGGAGAAGAATGATGATTTGACACGAGAGCTAGGAGTATTCATGGGAGATCCAGCACCAGGAGGGGAAGAAGAGGAAGAAGAACCCAAGGAGATATGCCCTGAAGACTACATCATCCTTGACGGCACGGACTCAGACCCCGATGATAGCGATGATGAGGACTATGAAGATGAAGCTGGAGCTGACATCATGGAATCCTCTGCCGATCAAAATTTCTAGAAGACCTTCCTATGACTAGTAGTTTTTCCCATTTAGTAGACTTAGAGCACTTTTGTAACGTTAGATCCGTGTAAGCCCTTGTTTTGAATTGATATTGGTGTGATATGTTTGTGTTTGTCTCATGTGCCTTTGGGTAGTGATTCTCCCTTAGACCTCTTTTCTATTCTAATCTCTTCCGTCTACACCCATCAGATGCCTCCAAGACGTGAGCCCCGATTTGAGTTTCCCCCTGAGCTCACTCAGTTGATCCAGTAGCAGAACACTTTGATGCAACTTCTTGTCCAGAACACTCAGAACAACCAGAACAACAACAACCCTCCACCACCACCACCCGTGGATAACCTGACCCGTTTCTTAAGGTTACAACCACCGGTGTTTGCTAGTAGCATTGAACCAATAGTCGCTGATGACTGGCTTCGCAAGATTGGAAGGGATTTGATCACTGCCAACTGCTCAGATGCTGAGAAGGTGCGTTTTGCCGCACATCAGTTGTCTGGACCAGCCGCAGCGTGGTGGGAGAATTACACATGCACTTTTCTCATAGCCAATGTTACTTGGGATCAGTTTCAACAAGCTTTTCGTACCGCCCATGTCTCAACTGGAGCTATGAGCATGAAGAAGCGGGAGTTTCGCAACTTGCGCCAAGGCAATCATACTGTGGCTCAATACGTAGATGAGTTTAGTACTCTATCACATTATGCCCCAGATGATGTGGCCACAGATGCCGCTAAGCAAGAAAGATTTATGGAAGGGCTGAATGATGAGATGAGCGTACAGTTGATGGTAGCAAGCTTCAACAACTACCAGGAACTAGTTGATCGAGCTCTAATGATTGAAGGGAAGCACCAATAGATTGAAAGTCGCAAGAGGAAGTATGGACAAGGAAAGTACAATTCTGGAGCTCAACAGAAGCCACGTTTTACCCCTAAAACGGTAGGACAATTTCAAGATACCCATGGAGGAGGTAGCTCGCACAATCATAGTGGCCCTAAGAATGGGAATGGGAATGGAGGAAGCAACGGACAGAACCGCACCAACCCAACAACTCCAGCCAAGCGAGACCTGAGTCAAGTCACTTGCTTTAAGTGCCAGAAGACGGGACATTACGCTAATGAATGTCCAGAAGCCCAGAATGGAAATGGCAATGTAAGCTCTGGAAAGAAGCCGAACCCTTTCAATAGGGGGCAAGTGAACCACGTTAGCGTGGAGGAGGTTGAAGCTCAGCCCGATGCAGTAATAGGTAAGTTTTTAGTTAAGTCCTTTATTGCACTCGTTCTTTTTGATACTGGTGCAACGCATTCATACATTTCAAGGGGATTTGTGGATAAGTATAAACTGCCAACCCAAGCCCTTAGGTCACCCATGTTAGTAACCTTACCTGGAGCAGAGTATATGGATAAGTTATGGTGTGATCAGTTGCCATTAAGGATTGGTAACTACACATTCCCTTCAGACCTAATAGTATTGGAATCTCAAGGATTGGATGTTATATTAGGCATGGATTGGTTATCTAAGTACGAAGGGAACATTGAATGCGCCAGTAAGTCCATTTTGCTTACCACGCCAGAAGGAAGAAGGATCAAGTATGTATCCCGGCATGTGCCGAAAAGGAACAGAGTAAATTATTTATTAGGAGTTGTTCAGGAGGAAGTACCAGCGGTGAAAGATTTCCCTGACGTATTTCCAGAGGAACTGCCAGGCATGCCACCAGATAGAGATATTGAGTTTTTGATTGAGCTTTTGCCAGGCACATGGCCAATTTCTAAGAGACCATACATGATGCCCGCAAAGGATTTGGAGGAGATTAAGAAACAGATTAAGGAGTTACTGGATAAAGGTTACATTCGCCCAAGTTCTTCGCCTTGAGGTTCGCCAGTACTTCCAGTGGAGAGGAAGGACGGATCATTAAGAATGGTTGTTGATTATCGCGGGTTGAATGAAGTAACAATCAAGAACAAGTACCCACTGTCGATGATCAATGATCTGCTCGATAGATTGCAAGGAGCTAAGGTATTTTCTAAGATCGATCTGCGATTAGGGTACCATCAATTTAAGATTCGAGAGCAGGATATACCTAAGACGGCCTTTACCACCAGGTATGGGTTGTACGAGTATACCGTTATGTCTTTTGGTCTGACTAACGCACCAGCATACTTTATGAACCTGATGAACAAGGTGTTTATGGAGTTTTTGGATAAGTTCGTTGTGGTGTTCATAGATGATATATTGATCTTCTCAAAGGATGAAGAGGAACATGCAGAGCATTTGCGTTTGGTATTGGAGAAGCTCCGAGAACATCAGTTGTATGCCAAGTTTAGCAAATGCGAGTTTTGGTTGAAGGAAGTTGGATTCCTAGGACACGTTATATCCGGAGAAGGAATAGCAGTAGATCCCGCCAAGGTTGACACTGTGACAAATTGGGAAGCACCAACAACAGTTGGAGAGATCCGGAGTTTTCTTGGACTTGCAGGATACTACCGGATATTTATTGAGAATTTCTCGAGGATTGCGAAACCAATGACGGAGTTGTTAAAGAAGGATACCAAGTTCAATTGGACAGAAGAGTGTGAGGTCAGTTTCCAGGAATTAAAGAAACATTTGGTCTCATCACCCGTGTTGATTTTGCCAGATCAACGAAAGGACTATGAGGTGTACTGCGATGCTTCACGTCGAGGACTTGGAGCAGTTCTTATGCAGGAAGGAAGAGTTGTTTCGTATGCTTCACGACAACTGAAACCTCATGAGTTGAACTATGCCACTCTTGATTTGGAGTTAGCAGCCGTAGTTCATGCATTGAAGACTTGGAGACATTTTCTCATCGGAAACCATTGTGAAGTATATACGGATCACAAGAGTTTGAAGTATATATTCACTCAGAAGGTGCTGAATCTCAGGCAAAGGAGATAGCTTGAACTCATTAAGGACTACGACATGAGATTGCATTATCATCCCAGAAAGGCTAACGTGGTAGCCGATGCGCTAAGCCGTAAGAGCCATGTCAACACCCTAATGACAGAGGATTTACCAAAGGAGTTAGCCGAGGACTTACGAGAACTATGTTTGGATATAGTTCCGAGAGGCTATGTAGCAACACTGGAGATTCAGTCTACCCTGATGGATAAAATCAGAGAAGCTCAGAAAACTGACGAGGAGGTTGCCTGTATAAAGGAGAGGATGAGCAAAGGAAAGGTTAAAGGATTTCATGAGGATGAGCACGCCACCCTATGGTTTGAGGACCGCGTATATGTGCCTAACGACCCAGGGATCAGGAAGTTGATTCTGCAGGAGGCCCATGGTTCACCATACTCGATTCACCTAGGAAATACCAAGATTTACTTGGACTTGAAGGATATTTTCTGGTGGACCGGTATGAAGAAGGACATTGCGGAGTATGTAGCCCTTTGTGATGTATGTCAGAGAGTGAAGGCAGAACATCAGAAGCCGGCATGATTGTTACAACCATTGCCAATACCCGAATGGAAGTGGGATAAGCTAGGCATGTATTTTATTATGGGATTACCCAGAACTCGTTCGGGCTATGACTCAATTTGGGTTGTAGTCGATCGCTTGACGAAAGTAGCTCATTTCATCCCAGTAAAGACTACTTACACCAGTGCGAAGTTGGCAAAGATATACATGACCAAAATCGTATGCCTGCATGGAGTTCCGAGGAGCATCGTATCAGACAGAGGAACCCAGTTTACCTCAAAGTTCTGGAATCAGCCACATGAAACATTGGGTACCAGGCTAGAGTTTAGCACAACTTTTGATCCACAGACAGATGGACAGACTGAGAGAGTCAATCAGATTTTGGAGGATATGCTGAGAGCTTGTGCGCTAGATTATGGATCTAGTTGGGACGACAATTTGCCTTATGCGGAGTTCTCTTACAACAACAACTATCAATCCAGTTTGAAAATGGCCCCTTTCGAAGCATTATACGGAAGGAGGTGTAGGACCCCGTTGTCTTGGGAAGAAGTTGGAGACCGCCAGTTGTTTGGGCCAGATTTGATCAAGGAATCGGAATAGAAGGTAAAGTTGATTCACGATAGGCTCAAGATAGCCCAGTCCAGGCAGAAGAGCTACGCGGATTCAAAACGCAAAGAGATCGTTTACGAAGTCGGAGACCGAGTTTATCTTTGAGTATCTCCACTTCGAGGAGTTAAGCGCTTTGGAGTTAAGGGAAAGCTAGCGCCACGTTTTGTAGGACCATACAAGATTATGGAACGTATGGGAGAAGTAGCCTACAAGTTGGAACTGCCCGAAGGATTGTCAAGAGTTCATGATGTATTCCACGTTTCCCAGTTGAAGAAATGCCACGCCGAGATGGCTGAGATACCGCTGAGGGATACTGTGCCATTGGAAGCTATTCAGCTGGACAGTGACTTGACCTATGAAGAGAGACCAGTCAAGATTCTTGAGTATGCCAGCCGAGTCACCCGCAGCAAGGTTATCAAATTTTGCAAAGTTCAGTGGAGTCACCACACCGAGGATGAAGCTACCTGGGAACGAGAGGAAGACCTGCGGAAGGACCACCCTCACCTATTTTCTAGCCAACCAGAATCTCGAGGGCGAGATTCATCTTAAGGGGGGTAGGTTTGTAACATCCCAAATTTCCAATTTGGAATGTTATACATTAGATCATCATGCATATCATATTTTCTTGCTTTTGGTGGATCCAAGCAAATCCTACGCAACTCAAGGACCCTCGGAGAGAGTTGGGGATTTTGATATTTTCATATTTGAGGTTTCTCAAATTTTGAAAATAGGATCTTTGATTTTTTTTATTTTATCTTCAAGTATTTCTATTATGAAAATATGAGATAGGGAGTAAAATGGCTCTCCCAAAAATAAAGAAATACTGAGGGTTTAATAAAAAATCAAATAAGTTTTCTTTGGAGTTTTATTTGAATTAGGAAAAATTGCATGTTTTCAAAAATGTATTTTAGTGCCAAAAAAAATGTCCATCTTGTTCTAAATATTCGATTTAGACGATGAAGATTTGTTTTGGCAATTTTAGATTTTTATTTTATTTTCTAGATTTTTTCGTAGCTTCGGTGTTAAAAAAAAAAGAAAGAATAGGAGACCCGAACCCGACTAGGCCGAAGGCCCAGCCGAGCCAGGCCCACGCCGTCGCGCCGCCTTCCCCGCGCCGCGCGCCCGTGCCTGAGGCGGACACCGCCGCCGCCGCCGTTTGATTGCCCCTCCCCCAAGCAACAAGCCCCCCCCCCCACTATATATATCGCCGCCCTCGCCCCCTTGTCGCACCCCGCCGCCGCAAGTGTGACGCCCGAG
>LR738709.1:212308708-212373107 GCA_902687465.1 Secale cereale | reverse complement strand
AGCAGCGCCAGTCCCGCATCCCCTCCTCCAACCCCGAGCCCCTCGTCGGCCCCTCCTCTACAGCCCGCGGCCAGAGCGCAGCCGCGCCAGAGGCCCTGCCGTCCCGCCTCTTCGTTCTCCAGGTCGCCCCGCCAGTCCAGCGCAGGAGCCCGGCGCCTGGCCTCTACCTCGTCCGCACGGCAGCGCGCAGGCAGCACCCTCCGTCGCCCCGCGAGCCCACCTCGCGACCTCCTCCTCTGCGCCGAGCCGCCCCGCGCGCGGGCTCCCTCCTCCCCCTCGGCGCCCTTCCCTTCCGCGAGCAGGTCCTCGCCTCCTGCCTCGCCAGGCTCCCTCGCCTCGCCGGGGGCACCTCTGCCTGCAGCCCCGTCGTCCAGGGCCGGAGCCCCGTCGCGCGGCCAAGAGGCCCTTCCTCTGGCCTCGGGCGCCCGCATCCTCCAGGCAGAGCCCCTCCGTCCCGCGTCGACCAGCGGCCAGGAGCCCAGGTCCCGCATTCGGGCCCCCAGCGCCGCGGCCAGGCCGCATCCCTTTCTCCAGCAAGGCCCCGTCCTTTTTTTCCAGATCGTCGTCCCGAGCAGCCTTTTTCCTTTTTTGTTGTGCTGTTTTGTTGCTGTTAATGTTAATCTCAAGTAACCATGGAGCAGTAAGTGTATCTGTTTTTGGACCCGTACAACTACCGTCGCCGTGTACCCCTACCGTCGACGAGACAAGTACCGCTACGCAAGAACCGTGTACGACTACGAGGAGAAACGCAAGTTCCACGACCAAGTACCACTACCGTCGCCGAGACCCCCCCAAGTACCACGACGACCGAACGGCTACGGTGACGAGTACATCTACGAACGTGTACCCCTACGTCGACGACGATCCCGACAAGTACCTCTACACGCGGCATGAACATCTACGATACAAAAACGCCGACACAAGACGATGACAAGTACCCCTTCGGAGAAGTACATCTACGAACTCGACGCCCGAACATCTACTTCCTCTACGACCCGCGTGAACGACTACTTCCTCTACTTCCACTACTACGGCTACTTCCTCGACGCTCTCGAACCGTCCCGAAACGAGTGTTTCGAAGGTATAACCCGAGACGTGACCCGTGTGATGCTTGTTGTGTGTTGTATGAAATGTCTCCCTTGTGTGCTTCGTGCCCGTTTCGTCCGTTGTCATGTTCCTCGGTTGCCTCGCCACCGACTCGTGGGGACCCGGTAACGGGATCGCCCCACCTTTCATCTCGTTTGACTCACCCATGCCATCTTACCTTTTGCACCGGTCTCGCAACGAGTTACCAGAACCGAGTTGTTGCCTTTGCATCATTTCGGATCGTTGCCGTGGCACCCTTTCCATCCACCACGGTGACAAATACCTCATATCATCTCTCTTGTCAACCTTTTAATAATAATTGCATAAAACTTGATCATGTCATCCGCATCATGATAACAACATGAGAATGTTTAATTGTTGTTTGCTTATAATTATTAAACATGCTCATGGGGATTTTTCCGGATATGTTGTTATTCTCCGGCCCCATTTAAAATGTCTTAATAGTGTAGTTTTATTATGCTTCACCTCTTGCCATGTTAAAAACAATTAATCTTGTCTTGTAATTAAATGAGAGTCAACTAAATAATTAATGTGGTGTTTCGTCAATATGCAACTCGTTGCATATTGAGCTCCACTTAACTTGTAGTTTTGTTTGTGCACTTTGCCATGCCTTGCATAATTAAACCGGACATGCATCATACTTGTTTGTGCATCGTATGCCATGTTTATGCTTGTGTGTTTACCGTGTTGTTTTTCTTCTTTCCGGTTGCTTCTCTTGTTAGCTTCGGTTTCGTTCCGGAGTTGTGAGGATCCGCTCGGCTGTTGCTCCGTCTTCTTCTTGGATCCGTTCTTCTCCCTTGTGGAATCCCAGGCAAGATGACCGAACCCGGATACCATTACTATTTTTGCCTATTGCTAGAGTATCGCTCTATAGTTTCGCCTCGATGCCCATGTCTTTCTTGTCAGCCTCCTACTTGTAACCAATTGCCATGTTTAACCAACCTACCTATGCAAACCGTTGCTTGGCTATACGTAGGCTTTGCTCAGCCCCTCTTATAGCATTGTTAGTTGCAGGTGAAGATTGAAGATGCTTGCTTCATGTTGAAGTTTGGTTGGGTTATATCACACTATATAAATGCTTAAAAATGAAATCATCTATATACTGGCAAGGGTGGAAGGCTAAGCCTTTTGCTTGGTGATTTGTTCCACTCATGCCGTTAGGAACCGTATAAACCGGTGTTATGTTCCTTGATTATGCGTTCCTAACACGGTTGGGGTGTATGGGACCCCCTTGATAAACCGCTAAGTGCTAAGTCTTTTCCAGCAAGTCCCAACATTGGTACTATTTTGCCTAATAACAAACTAATAAAACTTGAATGGGACTAGCTACCCCTTTCATTTTAATTCAACCCCCCTGGGCCAGTGCTCGATTTGAGTGTTGGTCCAAACTAGAGTCGTGTGCGGGGCCCCCCTTGGCAACTTGGGTATTTCGGCCACTGTACGCTGTGCTCATCCGGTCGTGGCCTGAGACTAGATACGCGCGGCTACTATCAGGGTGTCGGCACGCCGGGAGGATTTGCTGGATTAGCCTTACCTTAGTTCGGTTTAACTTGAGCACGGGATTCCGAGGATACTCGGGTCTTCCCACCTATGGAGTTGCGACTTCGCGGATCGTGGGCTTGTGATGGGCCAAGTTGGAACACCCCTGCAGGGTTTGAACTTTCGAAAGCCGTGCCCGCAGTTATGTGGCAGATGGGAGCTTGTTAATTCCGGTTGTAGATAACTTGACACAATGTTACTAATACACTACCAGCGTGTGTACCGTGACTGTCAATTTCCGAATAGGGATTCGGGAGTTGAACACGGTGGGGTTATGTTTGTCCGGCTTTAGTTAGGATCACTTCGTGATCATCTTTCGACCGATGCACTTCTCTTCTCGCTCTCTATTACGTAAGTTAGTGCTAGTTGCTGCTGCAGACTCTTGGTTGTCCCTTCACCTCTTATTCTTTCTTCAGCCTTGTCCTCACCCAAGGCTTAAATAG
Organism: Secale cereale; assembly: GCA_902687465.1. Lineage (NCBI taxonomy): Eukaryota > Viridiplantae > Streptophyta > Magnoliopsida > Poales > Poaceae > Secale > Secale cereale. The sequence continues at coordinate 212,370,018 of LR738709.1, read as the reverse complement.
TCGTGTTACCCGGGAACGGGATTGCTGAGTCCTCTGTGGCTCACAGTTACTTCACCACACCAGATGCAGGTTCAGACGAGTTTGAAGCAGGTGATGGATCAGTTCTTCATCGGGAGCTCGATGCAGAGTGTGACCGTTTGCTTGCAACGTTTCGATGTTCAGTAGTGGTTTCTACTAGGATTCGACCTGACCTGTGGCTTTATGTTGTTTTGGTATCTTTCTTTGGATCTTCACCCGTAGTCGGGTTGTGATGTTTTGTATGATGTTTTGTTTATTTATTGTATTGCGTGAAGTGGCGAGTGTAAGCCAACTATCCTCTTTTGCATTTTAATCCCTCTTTTACATGAGTCGTGCAAAGATACCAAACTTGAGATCATTCTAGGATGGGCTTATACCTTTAAGTCGTGCCTCGACACGTAGGAGGTATAGTCCCATCCTGGGCATTACAAGCCACGCCGCCGCCGCCGCAACACCACTCCGCCGCCGCCGCAGCACACCATCGCCGCCGCCGCAGCCCCGCCGCCGCCTGCCACCGCCCGCCGCCGCCGACGCCCTCCCGCCGGACGAACGACGAGGTAGCCGCGCCGTCGCCGGTTTTCGGTAGTAAACCGCCCGGTTTTTTAGAACCCTAGTTTGTTTTTTTAGTTAGATTAGTTTTTTTCCTCCCGGTTTAGTTAATTAGCGAGCGTTCACCCGTTCGTTCGTTTTAACGAACGAGTTCGTCGTTTAGTCTCAGCTGACGAACGTCCGTTCGTTAAGCTATTTTTAGTTTATTTTCGTAGTTATTTTTCTGATCACGATTTCTAATCCGATCTTCGTTCTAGTTTATCTTTTTGCTCGTTTATCGGAGTCAGGCGATTCAAGCATCTGGAGTTTCGTCTCGAAACCCTCTTTCCGTTTAACCTAGTCACCCAAGCGTTTGCCTCGGTTACTTAGGTCCAGATTGGTACGGTAATTGTTTCTTTTTTGCCGTTTGACTTTTGTTGATTCGTTTGGTTTGTTTCTTTTGCAAACCGGAGTTCTTAAGTTGAACTTTATGGTTAGATCTCTTATTTGAGTTTTACCCGTGCATTAGTTAAGTACTTATTGTGTGCTTGTTTGTTGCGATAGAGTACCCGGAGTGCGTCGCTTGCTACTTTGAATCTTTAGGTTTTGCGGATCATCAGCAAGGCAAGTAACACTTTGATCATACTTCCAGTACCCAGTTTTCATTACATTAGTTTATCCTCAAACACATTGATGAGTAGGATCTAATAACATGTGAGACTGGGAAGTAGATTGAGGTAGTACCTATTACCTGGATTATTTTCAAACCCTTGGGAGTTACTTCTACGTTTGCTAATAGGTTATGCTATGCTCGTAGATGTGGATTGGGTGAGTGTATCCATGACAGATGTGTGGGGACCCCGACTTAGAAGTCGAGATCACCGAATGCACGTGTACAGTGATCCCAGAGATCAATGCTCACTGAACACACAGATGCTGAATAACAAGAGTCTTACATCCATACATATCGTCTTACACAAATTATGGCCATTATGGCCAAGTCTTACATAGATAAAGCCTCACGGGCTGAATAGCAAATAACTCAAATAGCGGAAGTCTTCGATAATAGGTAGAACCCATGGCATCTGCCTTAACCCTACAGGCATTCTGACTGAGATAGCGTCCTAGTTCCCATGTTCGTCTTCAAAGAACTCTTCACCATATTCCTATTCCTCCATGCCTGGCCAATTAAATAACCAGTGGCAAGCCAATGAGTACTTTGAAGGTACTCGCAAGCAACCCATGATGTGGTTCAAAGTAACAGTGCAATTGAACAATAATGAACAATCTAGCAAAGGGCTAGAATAAATATTCTACCATCAAGTTTATGCATCAATAAACTCGCGTAACCTCGAAGGCAGGTTACCGATATCAACATGAATATGATTCAACTCATCGAGTCAAGTCACCACCTTGACTCATCACACACATACTGTCACCTATGAAGTAAAATTCTGGACATAGTTTAAGTAGCACCACCCAACTGTCCATGACCGTGGACACGGCTATTTGAATAGTTTTACACTCTGCAGAGGTTGCGCACTTTACCCACAAGATCCGGGAAGCTTTCGTGTCATCCACGATCCCGCAGTACCTCAAGTACTCGGGGGAAGCACCCGGTCATTATCTTTCCTTAGACGACACTAACATAGAGTCCACTCGTTGGTACACGGCCCTCGAGTACAAACAATAGATCACGGGACTTGCTCTAATTCAATATGACGCGTACCCGAAGGGACCAACGGTGTGTCCGGTGCCCTGTGAAAACAGTCATGGTCGTCTATCCAAGCACGACCCCGTCCCGGGAAAGACCTCAAGTCTTCCCGTCACTAGTAATGCGGGCACCATGCTAGTATCGACCTAAGTAATCAATAAAGCCCCGTCCCATAAGGGGTAGTGTGGTTGCACATGTTTGGTTGGGACGGTAGTCACACATAAATCTAATCCATTATTTCACCCATGCACAAGATTTACCGGCACATCACTTCTTCCTCAAGTGATGACCTCACTCAACATCACCCTCGGGCATTAGGGGCACCCGATGGGTTCATGCAAAGATTTCAACCACGAAGGTTCAAATCACACATGCATCACTAAGTATCACTACTTACTATTTGCATGTTATCTAGCACATAGCAAGATCAAGATCATGGCATGCATCATGTGGTGGTTCAACTAGGTGACCATCGTAACCCTATCATTATGCATCGGAAACAAACGGGTTCCAAAGAACAAGTGTATCATGGTCAAAGGGCTGCTTGCCTGGATTGGCTTGGTCTTCAAAGTCTTCAAATCCTTCTCCTTCTCCTTCTTCAGCAACTTCGTCAAATACGGTATCTATACGTCGCATAATAACAACAAAAAAATAAGACCACAAATAAAACAGAAAAACCAAAGTGCTCAGAAAAATGTCAACTCATTTATGTTAAATACTAGAGGGATTTCTAAGATGGGAAAAAAAATTCTTAGTTGGAGTTTTGGAGTAACAGAATGGAATCTAATGATTTTAGAACAGGAGTTTTATTGTTCAAATTTGAATTTAAATTTGAACAGAACAGAAAAGTTTCATGGATATGAGTGAAAGTGACACCATTAAATAGGTTGGAATATTACAAGAATTTAGGAGTTGGAATTATTTCATTTGGACCAATATTCTTTTCTGTAAAAAAATGTTTGAAATATTTACAGAAAAGAAAAGAAGAAAAAGCTCTATGCAACTGGGCCAGAGGGGCCACAGTGCACGGCCCAGGGCATCCAGCCCGGCCGCTCGGGCGCCAGCGCGCGCACGTCAGGTTTTCAAACCTGACGGCTGGGACCCGGCGGTCAGCGGCTGTGAGGGGGGGAGGGGTGAGGATGACAGGCGGGGCCCGCCTGTCATCTCCAACCTCACGGCCACGGCGACGGCGAGCTCACCGGCGTTAATTTCGGCCACGGCGACGGCAACGGAGGGCAGGGATGAGTTCAGCGTCGTGTTGCGGAGGTAGTGGTGGTGGTGCGGCACGCCGGGGAGGTCGGGTTCGCCGGCGGCGAGGTGGGACGGCGGAGGAGCTTCGGGAGGTCGTCGCTCCGGCCGTTTCCGACTGCTACAGAGAGGGGAAAATGAGGGGAAAGAGTCAGTGGTGTGTGGTGGTTCCAAATCAGGCAAAAGGAGGGGCAGAGAAGGCCTATACCGCGAGATCACCGGCGGCCCGACGCGGCGGAGCTCCGGTCGATCCCGAGCACTGAAGCTCTTCGGGGATGAACTGGTGGTGCTGGGGTGATGCTGGGGATGAGGAGAAGCTGCTGGTGCTGTTGGAGAGGCTCGGGGGGGGGGTCCTATTTATAGGGGAACGGCGGAGTCCCATGGACCGGTGCGCCGGCGAGCTCCTGCTCGATGCTACAGCGCACGGGAGGCGACGGAGGTGTGTCAGTGGTGTTGCTGGACGAGTCCTACATCCATTAGAGGACAGAGGAGGAGCGGGGAAGCTTCTAGGCCGTGCGCGCGTGTGAGGCCGAGGAGTGGGTGTTGCGGGCGGCCGGTGCGCGTGCGGCGACGGCCACTGGAGGGCGCAGGAGGAGGAGGGACAGCGCCGGAGTGGTTGCGGACGTCGAGGGGCATCGACTGGCGTGAGGGGGGAGCCCGAGGCTGTCGGGGGCAGACGATTGGCCGAGGGTACAGTGCGTGGGCGCACTATAGCGCGCTCTGGAGCGCCCTTATCGCTTGCCACGGCATGCCATTGGCCTTCTGGACGCGCCCACCATGTCTGGGGGGTCCAGGGTGATGCAAGCACTACGGCTGAAGCTTTGGATGCTCTGGAGAGTCAAGGAGAGAGAGGTGAAGCTGGTAACTTGGTGAGTTTTGGCTGTCCAGCAAGGTGAACCAGGGTTTTTACCCCTCAATCATGGAGCTGGGGACTTGGGGAAGTTACTGGAGGTAGCTAGTAACTGGATGAACGTGTGGTAGAAAGCTGGGGCCAAGATAAATAGTAAAAGTGATCAAGAAGAGGGTTTTAGTAAAAAGCCAGAAGGTGTTTGATCAGTGTTTGGTCAAGCAAATGATCTCCACTTGCCATGACACTTAACAGGATTGAATGGCATGTGAAAATAGGGTGCTTCACCAAATTTGGGCTCATTTGAAGAAACTAGCCAATGTAACTTTGGTGAACCCTAGAAATCAACAGAAATGGCTTCATCTTGTTTAAGTCAAGCTAATCATCTCCCCTTGAGGCACCACTTGGTGTAGTTTCATCATTTGGGGTATTGATCATGTCCACAAAGTTTGAAGCTCCAGGTAAAAAGTTGGTAATGTAAAGTTGTTCAAATTTGCATTTGAACAGAAAGGGTTTTGGGGTGTTCTGATCAAGTTGCTCTATTCCAAATCTTGTGCCATTTGGTCTAGATGCCTTATTAGGCATTTATAGCATGTGCACCAAGTTTGAGAGCATTTGGACAAGTTTGGCAATGTAGAGTTGCTCAAACTTCAAATATGGACAGAATGGTTATGGAGGGTTTTGAGGATGTTTTCTTGCTTCCCAAGGCATGGGACTTGGCAAGATCATCAAATATGTCATATATGACATGATAGAATTTCCCTGGAATTTTTGGAGAATATTTCCTTTGTAAATATTTCAAAAGCTTGAAATATCCAGAAAGGGTTTTAGAGGGATTAGCCCATTATTTTGAACATGACCAAGTGTTGGAACTCTTATATATGGACAATATATGTCCTATGAGTCTCCCTGAATTTTGGCAAATATTTTTGAAATAGTTAAATAATTTTTCCCTATTAAAGACCATTTCTGGCCTTAAGAAAAAGCTTTTAAATAAAATAGGAAAATAACTTTTAAAATTATACTTTTGTGGTTTCTGGGAGTCCTATGACTACTAGGTTTCAAATGTACCTTTTGAAATAATTTTCTCACCCTAAATCAAACACTTGCAGTGCAAATCTCAATTCAAGGGTTTTTGGAAAACTAAATTTATAAAATACATTTTGGCCAAATTAATTTTGTAAGAAAATACTATATTGCTATATAACACTTGGCATGATCATTGGGCAGAAGTATTGGGTATGGAGATGAATTCTACAAGAGGTAATAGTTGACTTTAATGAGCACATGAAAAAGCACATGAAGAAAAACTCAATTCCAAATAAAAGCCGAATGATGCAAAAATTTTTTGCTGGTCCAAATTTTCATGCTTCATTGATGCAAATAACATGTTACAAAATGCAGGGTGTGACAAGATGTGAGATTGTTAATTAATGGTTCAACTTAAGGTGGCAACTTAAATACACATCTAGGTGGATTGAGGCACCTGGGTATTCCAGCGATTGCCTGTTTTCTTTATGGACCGCCACCCAGGCTCAAAGGGATCATGAGATTATTCATACTAGAAACTTCCGTGTGCAGCCACAAGCTATTATGGGCTCTAGCATAGTTGACTAAGTCGTGCGAACTCTTATAGTGGTGGGCTAGCAGATGTAGGGGATGTAGGTTGGTACGGTCCACCCGTTCGTAAGGTGCTAGTGCTTCTGAAACACTATGTCTCGGTCATCCATTTCTCAAACAACATGTAGTGCAAGAATCCCGACGGAGGAGATCGAGTCTTGTGGGGAACAGTGCACAAACCTCTGCAGAGTGTACAAACTGATCATGATTAGCCGTGTCCCCGGTTACAGACGTCTTGAGTATCTAGTACTTGGATTATCATGTGAATCTCATCATGTTACTTTAATTAATATTGTTGGGTTTTAATGATGATGATTAATTGGGATTGAGGGGATGTCTATCTTCTCAATGAAGTTTCAACTACCATGATAGTTAATTAAAATCTATTCCTTTGCAGTAGGGAAAAATTGGCTTTACGCAAAAACTGTAACCATAGAGCTTTCCACCAGCCATATTGCATACAGTATAGCTTTACTTTTGTTACTCTCTATGTGTTACTTTGCCAGCATATTCCATGTGCTGATCCGTTCTCGGGCTGCAACGTTCATGTTGCAGACTTTTCAAACGACGAGTAAGGTGCCTCTTAGGTCGTGGTTTTATACTCAGTGATGCCGTTGGAGTTGATGGACTCACTTATCTTCCAAGCCTTCCGTTGTTATCGTGTTTGATGGCCTTAAGCCATTTTTATTGTAATAAGTTCATCGTTGGACTATCGAGGTAATAAGTGTGTGATTGCCACTCTATTATAATTCCTTCAAGTACTGTGTGTGTCAGCATTACTGATCCAGGGATGACACTGATGCACAGAGATCAGACTGTTTGAGGTCTGGTCGCTACAGCATGTAGTTGAAACAAATCAACATAGCCTCCACGATATTTATGTTCATGGTGATTTATATCCTACTCATGCTTGCATTCATTGTTGATTAATTTTAATGCATGTTCATGACCGTTGTTGCTCTCTAGCTAGTCGCTTCCCAGTCTGTTTCTAGCCTTCACCTGTACTAAGCGGGAATACTGCTTGTGCATCCACTTCCATAAACCCCAAAATTATTCCACATGAGTCCACCATACCTTCCTATATGCGGTATTTACCTGCCATTCCAAGAAAATTTGTATGTGCTGTGCCAAACTCTAAACCTTCAAATGAAATTCTGTTTTGTCTGCTCGAACAGCTCATGTATCAACTAGGACTGTCTATATCTTCCATGCTAGGTGGGTTATTATCACGATGAGTGGACTCCGCTCATCATTCATGAGAAAATGGTTGGTAACCGGGATGCCCAGTCCCATGCTCAAAATCATAATAATTAAACAAAACTCCCCCAGGGCTGTTGCTGGTTTGGACGGTACCCAATGTTTTGCGCTAGCCGTGGAGTGTGCTTGTTGGTGGTTGGGGGAGTATAAACTTTACCATTCTGTTTGGGAACCGCCTATAATGTGCATAACATGGGAGATATCGAGATTCTTGGTTGTTATGTTGACAAAGAAATTATACCGCGCAAAATGTTATTCATCTCTATTTAAAAATCGAGCTCTGGCACCTCTACAAATCCCTGCTTCCCTCTGCGAAGGGCCTATCTATTTACTTTTATGCAGAGTCATCATCCTCTTATCAAAGAGCACCAGTAGGAGAGCACCTCTGTCATTTGCATGTATTACCATTAATTTGCATTGAGTATGATCATGACTGGATCTCTTTTATCATGAGTTACAATGTCTAGTCAGTCCTTGAACTTTAAAGGTGCTCTGCATTTATGTTTTGCGGTCTCAGAAAGGGCTAGCAAGATACCATCTTTTTATATCATATCATGATTGTTTTGAGAAAGTGTTGTCATCCGAGGTTTATTATTATTGCTCGCTAGTTGATTATGCCATTGATGTGAGTAGTCTTGAGACCTGAAAGTTATTGTGAATGTGGTTAGTTCATGATCTTGTTGAAAACCTGAATGCTGGCTTACATATTTACAACAAGAGCAAACAGAGTTTGTCAATGTTTTTCTTTATCACTTTCAGTTTATCAACTGAATTGCTTGAGGAGAAGCAAAGGTTTAAGCTTGCGGGAGTTGATACGTCTCCAACGTATCTACTTTTCCAAACACTTTTGCCCTTGTTATGGACTCTAACTTGCATGATTTGAATGGAACTAACCCGGACTGACGCTATTTTCAGCAGAATTGCCATGGTGTTGTTTTTGTGCAGAAATAAAAAGTTCTTGGAATGACCTCAAACTCCACGGAGATTTATTTTGGAAAATATAAAAAATATCTGCAAGAAGATCCACACCACGGGGCCCACACCCTGTCCACGAGGGTGGGGGCGCCCCCCTAGGGCAGAATCTCTGCCTCGTGGGCCCCCTGATGCTCCACCGACGTATCCCCAGATCATATATATTCACTTTCGGGGAGAAAAAAATCAAGGATAAAGAATTATCGCGTTTCACGAGACGGAGCCGCCGCCAAGCCCTAATCTCTCTCGGGAGGGCTGATGTGGAGTCCGTTTGGGGCTCCGGAGAGTGGAGATCATCACCATCGTCATCATCAACCTTTCTCCATCACCAAATCCATGATGCTCACCGCCGTGCATGAGTAATTCCATCGTAGGCTTGCTGGACGGTGATGGGTTGGATGGGATCTATCATGTAATCGAGTTAGTTTTGTTAGGGTTTGATCCCTAGTATCCAGTATGTTCTGAGATTGATGTTGCTATGACTTTGCTATGCTTAATGCTTGTCACTAGGGCCCGAGTGACATGATTTCAGATATGAACCTATTATGTTTTCATGAATATATGTGTGTTCTTGATCCTATCTTGCAAGTCTATAGTCACCTAGTATATGTTATGATCTGGCAACCCCGAAGTGACAATAATCGGGACCACTCCCAGTGATGAACATAGTTTGAGGAGTTCATGTATTCACTATGTGTTAATGCTTTGGTCCGGTACTCTATTAAAAGGAGGCCTTAACATCCCTTCGTTTCCAATAGGACCCCGCTGCCACGAGAGGGTAAGACAAAAGATGTCAGGCAAGTTCTTTTACATAAGCACGTATGACTATATTCAGAATACATGCCTACATTGCATTGATGAACTGGTGCTAGTTCTGTGTCACCCTAGGTTATAACTTCTACATGATGAATTGCATCCGACATAATTTCCCATCACTGATCCAATGCCTACGAGCTTTTTCCATATTTCTTGTTGCTTATTTACTTTTCCGTTGCTACTATCACAAAAACTACAAAAACACTACCGCTACTTTTATTGCTGCTACCGCCACTATCATATTACTTTGCTACTGAACTATCTTGCTGCAGATACTAAGTTTCCAGGTGTGGTTGAATTGACAACTCAACTGCTAATACTTAAGAGTATTCTTTTGCTCCCCTTGTGTCGAATCAACAAATTTGGGTTGAACACTTTACCCTTGAAAACTGTTGCGATCCCTTACACATGTGGGTTATCACCTCCCGTGGCCGACTGTGCTGCCGCGGAGGCCTCACCGCCCCCCTACTACTCCCACCGCTAGCCAGGCCATCCCTCCACTCACCCACACCCCCTATTATTATGTGGCGACGACAGCCTCACACAGCAGCCGAACCAGTGAACCCTCATATTCCTCTCCGCGCGGGCTTCCACTGCCGCGTCTTCCCCGGCTTCGCGTCTTCCCCGGCTCCGCGTCGTCCCCTTCCTAGGCCTCGCCATCGTTCACCGCCCCGGTGCTCTCAACATGGCGTGGTCAACATGGTCAAGGAACGGCTTCCATCGGAAGAGTACTGTACGTGGAGAGGCTGACAACTGGGTCCACGGCCGCAACAAGGAAATGCCTCCTTATTACGCACAAAATAATTATTCTTCCACCTGACAGCGGGGACCCATCGGACGGGCCACCGTATTTCGCGAAAAAAACGCCCCCCCTGACTGCTGGGACCCACCAGCTACATCTTCGCATGCAAGGAAGTGCGTCCGGGCAAAAAACGATTCGCCCCCCTGACTACTGGGACCCACCAGCTACATCTTCGCACGCAAAAAAGTGCCTGACAGTCGAGACCCACCTGGTCGAAGTGTACTTAGCATTGTCATTCTGGGCGCGAACGTGTACGTACATACCTGGTCGATGTAGAGGCGCGCACGTGTCGTAGTAGAGGCGCGCACGTAGCATGTACACGTACGTACAACGGCCAGTGTGCAAGAAAGAAAATACGGCCACATACGTACATACAGGCAGGGTCTCGAACGCTTACTCGCGCATACGTACGGCTAGGGCTCGTGTACATGTCTGGGTCGAAACGGAGAACCATCATCGTCGTCGTGTTCAGGGGGAGCCAACCGGCTGGGTCAGAACGGAATGCGTCGTCGTGTTCATCGGGAGGGCTTGGACGGAACAGCCGATGGAAACGAGGCCTGGCATACCACAGAACGGAGGAAACATCCTTGTGTTCGACCGGACACGGTCGAAATGGGATCTTGTTCATCGAGAGGTGTCTGGTGTATCACAAAACGGAGGAAACGGACTTCCTACGGTCGAAACGGGGGTCATGTTGATCGGGAGGGGTCTGGCGTACCGCAAAACGGAGGAAACGAACCTCCTATGGTTGAAACGGGGGTCATGTTCATCGGGAGGGGTGTGGCGTACCGCAAAACAGAGGAAACGGACTTGTGTTGGAGTGCTATGGTCGAAACGGGGGTCCTGTTCATCGGGAGGGGTGTGGCGTACCGCAAAACGGTGGAAACGGACTTATCTTGGAGCGCTACGGTCGAAACGGGGGCCGTGTTCATCGGGAGGGGTGTGGCGTACCACAAAACGGGACTCCATGGGATACTGGTCATCACCACCGTTGACCCCCTCCAGCCTCCATGGGCTACTTTTCATCCACCGTCGACCTCCTCCATCCTCCACCTGCGACTGTTCAGCCTCCACCGCGCGCTACTCCACCGGCTACTGTTCAACCAGTCCTCTCCACGGGATCCTGTTCAACCACCCCTCCACCGTCTACTATTCATCCAGCCCTCCACTGTCTACTGTTCATGCAGCCCTCCACGGGGTGGTCCTGTTCATGCAGTCCTCCACAGGGTCCTGTTCATGCAGCCCCAACCGGCTCGATCGAACGGGGTCCTGTTCATGCAGAGGCAACACCACGGGGTCCTGTTCAGCCACCCCCACCGGGAACTGTTCATCCAACCCCCCAGCAACGCTCACTGTTCATGCAGAGGCAGTATCGATCGGCTTCAGTTAGCAGCAGTAGCGTAGAAATCGCTCGATTAGGTTCAGTTAACAGCCATCGATCGATCGCTCGGGTTCAGTAATGCGTAGCCTGCAGTGCAATCGCTCGGGTTCAGTTAGAGCCCAACGCCTCGCTCGGGTTCAGTTAGAGCCCAATGCCTCGCACCCACGCGCGTGTGTGTACGAGAGAAACGCGCATCGCTCGGCCCCGACCATCCACCGTAATTGGGAACGCCCCGATTTTTCCTCACCCTCGCTTCTACCACGGTTTTTCCCGTCATGGACGGCCCAAAGAATGTCATGCAGCTGCGTCTCCGGCCCACCCAGGACGAAAAGCCCATTTTCTGTCATGATTTTTTGTCATAGAAGTAGGACCCCACCACATCTATGATGATACCGTGTTTTGTCACAATTATTGTCATAGAAGTGTCATAAGTATGACAGCAAAAAGTTTTGTTCGGCCCAAAATGTCACGGATGTGTTTTTTTGTAGTGCTAGCAGATGTAGAGAAGAGTAGGTGTACCGGTCTACCCTGAGTAAAGAGTAAATGCTTCTGAAAGGTTTTGTGTCTCGATCTTCCGATCATGGATGTGGTCGAGTCTTGTGGGGGAAAAGTGCACAAACCTCTGCAGAGTGCACAAACTATTCATGAGTAGCCGTGTCCCCAGTTATGGACATTTTGAGTATCATGGTATTTGAATTATGGACTCATCTCATCACTCTAAATTAATTAAGTTGCGGGTTTCTAATGACTTTGGTTAATTTGGGATTGAGGTGGAGGACCCACTCTCAATATTGCTTAACTAAACTGAGTAGTAAATAAAATTTATTCCTTTGTTGTAGGGAATAACTAGCTTCATGCAAGATTAACCTTACAGCCTCCACCAGCCAATTATGCATTTAGTTGTAGACATTTTTGTTCTTCATTACTTGTTATAATGTGTTCTTGCCAGCATATTCAATGTGCTGACATACATGGCTGCAACGTATCATGTTACAGAGTTTTCAAATGAAGAATAATGTGTGAATAGGTTGTTGTCATGCACTCAATGCTTTCCCTGGAGTTGGATGGACTTAACTACTCTTCATTGCTTTCGCAGTTTATTATTTTGAGATGGCCTTCAGCCATATTCGTGTAATGGATATTACCTATTTGAGGATTTCGATGTAATAAAGTGTGATTCAACCTCTGTTATAAATCGTCAAGTACTGTGTGTGTCAGCATACCGATCCAGGGATGACACTCAAGCACAGAGACTCAGGTCCATTGGGATCGAGGTCCCTAAAAGATGGTATCAGAGCACACGTTGACTGTAGGACGCGACCACTAGGATAAGCCACATGATGCTATTCTCTACTCATTCTAATTCTTCTCTATTTCTATTCTATAGATGTCAGACCCCGGGAGCAAGTTCACTCAGCCAGACGATGACACCCCTTTCGGAAGGCACTTGAAGGAAGTCACTAGATACCTACACATTGGAATACCAAGTATCACTGGAGATTTCTATGCAACATTGCCGGAAGAGGAGAGCTGGAAGATCAAAGCTAGTGTTCCTGGGAGGACTATTGCACCAGTCACGGAACCTCTTGAGCTTGCCTTTGACGCACCTACATGGAACTTGGGAAAGAGTATGCAGCACACATGACATTTGGATGCATATGTGAAGTCTACAACAAAGACCTTGAAGACACCATCTACCAGATTTGTGGACGCCAAGATGACTAATGGGAGATGATTCGCACCAGGAAGGATGGATCTATTGCAGCATTCATCCAGGAGATGGACCAACACATTCGATGCTACGAGAATCAGATGTGCATGCTCATGCTGAAGACCAAGATGGTGATGACACGGAACGTAGAGCTAGAAGAGGAACTCAAGACAGTACGTGATGGTTATGAAGAGGAAATCGCCGTACTATTGGAGCAGAATAAAGCACTAAAGAAGAAGGTTGGAACAAACACGATGAAGCCAGAACCAGAGATGGGCATTCATATGGAGAACTACATTCTGATAGACGACACTGACAGTGATGAAAGTGATTATGAAGACGAAGCTGGAGTAGATATCATGGAGTCTTCCGATGATAGTTATTAGATGACCACCTTATAATCATTAATATTCTTCCAAGTAGTTAGAATCGTTCACTAGCTTTGTAATAGGATCTCTTTGTGTGCTATTGAATGAAATTGAGTGATATGATATGAAAATGTTTTTCTCTGTGCATATGGGTAGTGAATATCTCATTAGACCTCATTCTATTCTATTTTCTCGTCCCTCTAAACTCGCAGATGCCTCCGAGACGTGACAATGGGGTTGCCTTCCCGCCCGAGATCACTCAGTTGATCCAATAGCAGAACACTTTGATGCAACTACTTGTTCCGAACCAAGGCAACAACAATAACAACAACCCACCTCCTCCTCCCCATGACAAACTGGCCCGTTTCCTAAGGTTGAATCCGCCGGTGTTCTCTAGTAGCACCAAGCCGCTTGTTGCAGATGACTGGTGTGACACCCCGAGACCGATGTGCCAGGTGTCTTCCTCTTATTCGCTGTCGTTGCCATGTCATCTGCTTGCATGTTGCACTTTGCCATGTCATCATGTGCATTGGATCCTCATGTTTTCAAAACTTGCATCCGATCTTTTCTCCGTTGTCTATTTCGGGATCCGACACTCTCACACGCGCCCGCGACACCTTCGAAATATTATTTTTATAAGTGGCGGAAAATGTTACCAGAATGGGGTGAAACTTGGCGCGCGGTCTTATTATAGTGTATACAGAACGCCTGCCGAATTTCGTCGCATTCGGAGTCCGTTTGATAGTCCAACCGTTATACTATAGTGGCAATATAGCCGGACAAACGTTGGACATTTTCGGTCTCCGAAAACCCCCGCGGGCCTCTCTCTCTCTCTCTCTCTCTCTCTTTCTCTTCTCTCCCCACATCCCACCTCCTCTTCGCAGCCCGCTAATCCAGCCCAAAAACCTTCTTGCAACCAGAGTTGTCAGATCTCGATCCGAGGCTCCAAAACGGTTCAAAAACCCCCCTAACCTAGCCCCCTACCCTATATAAACACCCCACATGCCATTTTTGGCATAACCCTAGCCTTCCCTAACCTCTAGCCTCCTCTGCCTCAATTTCCGTGTGCAACCGTCCCAGATCCGCCACTTGGCGCCGCCCTGGCCAATCGGCGGCCGCCACCTCAGCATCGCCGCCGCCTCCAGCCAACCAGAGGCCTCCACGTGGCTTCTCCATGTCTCCCCTGCCTCCTTCACCACCGCGCCTGCCGCCGCGGCCCGCCAGGCCCGGGCGCAGCCGGCTCGAGCCCATCTGGGCCCGGCGCGCCTGTCCCTGCCTCCCGAGCTCCTCCGTGCCTCACCTCCGGCCAGGACTGCCGCTGCACCGTCCTACGCCTTCGCCTCGACCCGCCGGCCGGTGAGCCCACAGCCTTGCGTCCTCGCGCCTGAGCCCCGTAGCCTTGCGTCCTCACGCCCGAGCCCCACCGTTCTTCCCACCATGTCGCCGTGCTTCGCCCCACCATGGATGTCCAGTCCCATCTCTGCCGCGGTCTGCCATGATGCCGCCGCGCCGGAGTCCTCGCCGCCCGGGGCCCAGCACCGCCCAGATCCGACCGGGATCCGCCGGATGCGGCTACGCGCGACCCCGTCCCGGCCTCCTACGCTTCCCTCGACCCTCGCCATCGATAGCCACCGCCCCTGCCTCGTTCCCGCTCGGGAGCGAGCAGGACGAGCACCAGCCAGCGCTACCGCTCCTGGGCTGCATCGCGCCGAGCCGGCCCAGTGCCCCGCGACCTAGATCTGTTAGTCCAGCCGCCGACCTGCCTCCTCTCCAGCCTGGGTTTCGGCCTGTGAGGTGAGCCTCAGCCCAGGCACTCCTCTATTGCTTATCCCTCGCCCAATGCATAAAATAACTAATAAACCCCCACTCTGTTTTTTCTTCAAAAAATGATTATGTCCCTAGAAAAATCATAATATGTGTGCAAGTTGTGGTGCTTGTAACTTTTTGCATGTTGATCCAAATGAAGCATATGATATGTCAAAATGTTCGTCTCTGAATGCTCTAGATGATGGTGTGCTTTGCATGCATGTTATATTGCATCTTGCCATGTTTATCGCTATTGCAAAAGTGCTAAGTGCTGTTAACTGCTGAAACTTGATATAACTTGCCGATTTGTCTTTTTCATATCTTTTTGTGTGATTTTTGTTTGAGCTATATGTCAACATGCGTTAGGAGCACAATCATGTCATCTTTGCTGTGGTGCAATCCACTTTCAATGACATGCCTTGTGGTGAGTGAAACAAGCTTGTCAAGTGTCTTGTGGTGAGTGAAACAAGCTTGTCAAGTGTCCTACTCGCTGTTTGTTATTTTTTAAGACTTGTTGAAAACTGCTAAGTCTGAAACTGTTATATTGTGATGCCATGGTTGCTTGATGCTACAGTCCTATCCATGCATGTTTTGGGATGTCAAATGATCATGTATTGATGTCCATGTTATGCTCTATCCATCCATGCCCTTTTTTGCAATTATAGGTTGCTGTAGCTTGTCTCTTTCTTGCTCCCAAATTGCTATATAATGTTTCTGTCAACCTGTTATCAGTAAGTTCAGTTTTGCCATGTGAATAGCTAGTGTTCTATGCATCCTATGACCATGTTCTTGCCATGAGTAACTGCATAAACATATCTTCTTGCTGTTGGTTATATTCATATGCCATGATATGCTTTGAGATGAGTTGCACAAGCTTGCAAACATGCCTACTTGTCGTTTTTGCTGTCATGTTTAGTTTATTTCACTAAGTCTGTGAAACTGTTATCATTTGCAATCTTGCCATGATGTTTTGAGCATGTTCTAGTGGTGTTTGGCAGTAGCCTAGTGATCATGTTTGTAGTGCTTGACATGTACATGCTTGCCATGCCCTTTGATGCCATGAGATGTTCCTGTAGCATGTTGTTTTGATGATTGGAAAGTGCTTAGTTGTTGTTTTGGGACAGATTGTTGTTATATCTTGTTTCATGTGTATGTGTTGAACCGTTGCTCCGTTTTGAGCGTGCTCTATATGAAACTTGCTTGTTTTTGTGTGTATATGCATCATGTCATGTTGTATACAAGTTTGGAGTGTGTTTGCTTGATGTTTGAATGCATCTTGCATCTTTGCCATGCTTATCTTGTTTTGCTCATATCTTCTAGGCCGTAGCTCCGAATTAAATGAACTTTATATGTAACTTGACTAGAATTTCGAGTAGATCATCATGGTGCATGTTAACTTGCTGTTTAAAAACTTTAACTTAAGGTTTGTTGAGATCTGGACAAATTTCGAAATTTGCATATGAGGACTTACGGGAATTGTTATATGTTGTTTCCGGCCTCATTTAAACTTGCTTTGTTGTGTGGTCTAGTATGCATCATCTCATGCCATGTAAAGCATCATGTAGCCTTGTCATGCATCATACTTGGTTGAGCATCTTGTCTTGTTTTTGTGTGGTGTGTTTACCATGTTGTTTGCTTCTTCTCGTTAGTTCCTGTTTCGTTGTGACTGTGAATATTCGTTCGATTACGCTTGGTTCATCTACGTGGCTTCTTCTTCTTCTTCTTCATGGACTCGTTCTTCTTCCTAGCAGGATCTCAGGCAAGATGACCTCTAACCTTTGACACCATCCCAGCAAACCGTTGTTTGGCTATGTTACCTGCTTGGTCAGCCCCTCTTATAGCGTTGTTAGTTGCAGGTGAAGATGAAGATTGCTCCATGTCGGAACTTGTTTTTTGGGAATATCACAATATCTATTACTACAATTAATGCACATATATATACTTGGCAATGGGTGGAAGGCTTGGCCTTTTGCTCGATGTTTTGTTCCACTCATGCCGCCTTAAGAACCGATACACCAACGTTATGTTCCTTGATTTTGCGTTCCTAACACGGTTGGGTATATGGGGACCCCTTGATAGTTCAGTTTGAATGAAACTCCTCCAGAAAGGTACAACTTTGGTTTTAATTTGCAACATAATAAAAACTTAATTAATTAATTAAATTGCATAGGGGGCGCGTCCCCGGGGATTCTTTTCTACATATAGGGGGGCCAGTGCTGATGGTGTTGGTCCCAAACGGGCGGACTGTAGGGCCGCCTTGGGGAAACTCGAGGTATCTGGCATACCTGTAGGCTGACCTATCCAGACATGGCCTAAGACGAGATACGCGCATCTACTATCAGTGTGTCGGCATGCCGGGAGGTCTTGCTGGACTTGTTTTACCATTGTCGAAATGTCTTGTGCACCAGGATTTCGAGTCTGATCGGGTTGTCCCTAAGATATGCAGTT
Organism: Secale cereale; assembly: GCA_902687465.1. NCBI lineage: Eukaryota > Viridiplantae > Streptophyta > Magnoliopsida > Poales > Poaceae > Secale > Secale cereale. The sequence goes on along the minus strand of LR738709.1, from coordinate 212,352,482 downwards.
TTTACCTCTGCTGATCGTGAGAGCTTGTGATGGGCTAAGTTGGGACACCCCTGCAGGGTTATGATCTTTCGAAAGCCGTGCCCGTGGTTATGGGGCAGATTGGAATTTTTTAATGTCCGGTTGTAGTTAACTTGATAGAGGATCCGAAATAAAATACACCAACCGCGTGAGTAACCATGACCGTTTCTTTTCACTTTGAGAAGAGAACACGGTGGGATTATGTTTGACTCGTAGGTAGTTCAGGATCACTTAGATATCATTACTAGTTTGCGACCATTTGCGTAGATGCTCATCTTATTCTTGCACTCGTAAGTTAGCCACCATACTATGATTAGCCGCTGCTGCAACCTCACCACTTAACCTTTCCATACCCATTAAGCTTTGCTAGTCTTGATACCCATGGTTATGGGATTGTCGAGTCCTTGTGGCTCACAGATACTACAACAACAGTCGCAGGTGCAGGTTTCCGATGACTTGACGTGAGAGCAATGTTTCCTTGTGTTGGAGTTCTTTCTTCTTCTTCTTCGCCAGTCTTTGGATAGGTTCCTGGTCGACAGCCTGGGATAGCAGGATGGATGTCGTTGTGCTTTTCATGTTTTCATCCGTAGTCGGATGTCTTGTGTATGAATTGTTGTATTATTGTGGAAGTTTGTTGACTTGTATGTATCCCCATCTATTTATGTAATGGTACGATGTAATGATATCCCCATCTTGTTAAGCGCCCGAAATACGGTTGTGCCCCAATCACGAGTTCATCACGTGATCGGGATATAATCGCATCTTGGGCGTGAAAAGTTGGTATCAAAGCCTCGATCGACCATAGGAGCCCCCTTGATTGATCGTAGTTTGGCCGTTGTCAAGTCTAGCAGAAAACTATTTTGGAGTCTAGTTATATCAGAGAGTAGGAATTCTTTTTACTCCTCATCCCCTTCGTCACTCTGGTGAGGAATCTTCACGTAGGTGTTTCGAATTACTCCTCTTCCCCTTCAAATTGTTTTAGGATGACGAAGTTAGTTTTCGTTCATTGTGGTGTCAGCCTTCTTCATCCGATGCAATTCTCGTTGAGTTGATTCGTTCCTCTTCATCTTTTGTAAGTTCAGTCCTCAGTTCTTTCTCAACCGACGTTGTTTCCCCGTTCCGAAGTGGTTTTGGCGGTTGGACTGGCCAGACCCAAAAACTCATTATGCTGGATTATAAGAATTAATTTTATATGGCCACAACTTATTGCAAAATGCTGAGGAGCACCTTTTTCTTCTTGAGGTTTTTTGAGACAATTTTATTCTTGAGGTGTGAATCCGAGCACATTCAGAAGCCCTAGGATAAAGTGGTGTTGCCAGTGTGTTGGGCTGGGTTGGGCATTCTTATCGAAAAATAATAATGGTCCAAAAATATTTATGACGTTGACTACGATTTGCATGGGCCCACTGGTTGCAGGAAGAAAATGGTGGGAGAAAAAAGACCAGTCACTATCTTTGCCTAAGATAATATCGAATGAATGTAATGACACTCTAATAGGAAATAATATCATCTTGTTAAAATTGGAATTTTTAAATCATAAAGTTAAAGAACTGGTGCATGAGCATTTAGCTTTATTTATTTATGTTTAGGGGTCCACGAGCATGTACCTGAGCTGGATTCATGTGACAGCCTCCCTTCTAGTTAATCATGGGCTCCTCTATTGTGCCTTCGTCACTGGGTTGCATGTCATCGACAAGTGGAAAATGTGTTCCCTACCAAAAATAGTATGCGCTACGTACGGGGCACTAAATGATCGGATCGTGCAACGACTTCCAAAACATTGTGTTTGTCATTCTAACAACACATTTATTCAACCAACAGACGAATTATATTACTGATTGTACATTGAAAACAGCAGCAGCAGCAACCAGGGCTGGGGGTGCAACAGAAGCAGTAAGCAGGCCTAAAGGGTAAAGACGCAACCCTCTTTTCCAAACCAGCCAGCGGGTCAAAGTCTAATACTTGCGACCCTCTCTCCTACTTTGGGCTGCAGAGCGTGGTACGCATGGTACACAGCGTACCATGCGTCTCTCCAGCAGGTCAGAGTATGGTGCATGGAGAGACGCATGGTACGCTGTGTACACACATTTTTGCCTGATGAACGAAACCGCGCTACCATCATGATCCTTGCCGTTGGTTATCTCCTGGTTAATCAGATAATTCAGTCCGAGAAACAGAGAGCCAGTACCAAGGCTACTTACCGGCGTCCAGTCAAAAAAATTCTTGAAGGCCTAGAGAAGGATCCTGCTCAAAGACCTTGGAGTGACTGTGATTGTATTTCGCGAAACAACACGTCCAGTATGTGCGAACGATCATCTATAGTTCGCCGTCATTTGGTCAAGCCAGGAACCAACTGCAACTGCCATGCCGCTTTTCTTTGAAAGGTTCTAGGATTAGGAAGGGTAGGGACACCGGGTGGCCTACAACATCATATCAAGTTGGATTCAAATATAAAAGGGCTCGTACTGTAGTTAATCTTAAGAACAACATGTTATGAGCAAGAATATTTTTTTAGTAAGTGTTGACAGTAATATAAGCAAGACATAATGATATCATAGGAAAGTAACATACTTCTCTAACATCCCGTTGTAGCGATGACTGGAGTAGGCTAGTAATACGTCCAACCATAGGAGTCCATAGGGTAAATGGAGCCCTTATGTTCAATGGCATCAGAGAGCCATGGATGATGTATGATCCTGCGTTGGGCGTTGATACGTCCAAAACGTATCTATAATTTCTGCTTGCTCCATGCCTCTTTTGTGTGATATTGCTATGATATTTATGCACTTCCATACACTTTTGATCATATTTGGACTAACCTATTAACTCAGTGCACCCCAGTGCCAGTTTCTGTTTTCTGCTGTTTTTGTATTTCAGGTTTTCCCATTACGTAAATTGCCAGAAAAATCCCGGGAAAAATATATAAAAAATCAGCGTTCCGGAAGCTTCCATGCGGCCAAAGTAGGGCCAAAGGGGGGCCACCAGGGCTCCAGGCGACCAGAGGGGGCGGCCCCCCTCCTGGCCGCGCCGCCAGGGCGCCTGGGCCCCCCTGGCCTCTTCTTATGCCCCCCTTTGGCATATATTTACACCGCGTCCTGAAACCCTCGAGGAAGGAACCCTTTTTCGCGATCTCATCTCTGTTCCGCCGCCGCCGCGCTTCCAAGATCGGGAGCACCAGGAGAACTCTTCCCGGCACCCTGCCGGAGGGGAGGATCACCACCGGGAGCTTCTCCACCACCATGGACGCCTCCCGGATGAGTTGTGAGTAGTCTCCCTTGGACCATGGGTCCATGACCAGTAGCTATGTGATGTTCTCCTCCCCTCTTTGTCCTTCACCGATTAGACCTCGTGAGCTGCCCTACATGATCGAGGCACATATGTAATCCTTATGCTGTTGCTATGATGAGTTTGCTGGGATCCGATGGATTATGAGATTATGTTCAGATTGTGTGTGAGTAATATATTTGATTCACCTCTTTTATATTTATGTTCTTGAGTAATTCTTGCATGTTCTCTGTTGCTGTTTATTGCTTTGGCCAAGTAGTAGGTAGTAACTCCAAGAGGGAACGTTATGCTTGATTGTGGGTTCATGCCCCTCGATGACTAGCTTGAGTGACAGAAACATGAGTCTAGGGGATGTGCTGTTGCCACAAGGGGGAAAACAACGGTGCTTGTACTTGCGGGTGCAAGGATTGTTTACTTTACGCAAAGTTCTTTTAATGCAGTTGTCTGTTGCTTTGAGTTTACACTATGGGTGGGACTCGCAACTTAATACCAGCGAGATGTTCTGGATAGATATCTCAAGGTGGATGATTAGTAGTAGATGCAGATGGATTTCGGTCTACTTGCCTTGTCGTACCGCCCATGCTTTTGAGCCTCTACCTTTCTTTGCAGCATAGTTAGCATTGGTTTGCGCACATAATCCTGTCAATTGCCCAGCTGTAATTCGTTTACCTCGCTTAGCTGTTTTATCGTCTTTTGGGAGAGAGACATCACTAGTGAACATCATGGGACCCCGGTCCATATTACCATCACTGATCACATCCGCTATTTACTTTCTGTTCTTACTTACTAGTTGCAGTCATACCTATCACTATTATCTCTTGCGTTTGATCCTTTGTAAACGACAAGGCTGGAGGGATTGACAACCTCTCTGTACTCGTTGGAAGCAAAGTTATTTGTATTTGTGTGCAGGTCCAGTCAATCGCTAAGTTGCGCCGCTAGCAGTTGACACCTTCTTGGTGACCCTCGGAGTCTCAGGGGATTCGATCCTTGGTATCTTTGCCAAGGGAAAACTACCGCTACACTGCATCTCAAACCTTCCACTTGGGGTAACCAACGAGGGGCGAGAAGCCATCAAGCAAAGTTTTCTAGCGCCGTCGCCGGGGACTCCACTCTTCAAGATAGGGGAGTTGCACACTATCTTTTACCTTTGTTTTTTAGTCTTGTTAGTTTATCTTTCAGTTTTGCTTTAGTTCCCTTTATCAAAAATCACAAAAATAGTTATCTTGCTTGCTTGCTGCTATGGGTTCCACCGAGAACACCAAGTTGTGTGACTTCACTAGTCATAACAACGATGACTTTATCTGCACGCCCATTACTACACCTGCCACTACAGCACCTTCTTATGAAATTAAACCTGCTTTACTGAACCTAGTTATGAAAGATCAATTCTCCGGTGCTGGAGATGATGCTGCTTTGCACTTAAACAATTTTGTTGAACTCTGTGATATGCAAAAGTAGCAAGAAATAGATGGTAATATTGTTAAGCTTAAGCTTTTTCCTTTCTCCTTGAGAGGAGGAGCTAAAATCTGGTTTCAATCTTTGCCTAGAAATAGCATAGATTCTTGGGACAAGTGCAAGGATGCCTTTATTGGGAAGTACTATCCACCTGCTAAAATTATCCAACTAAGGAGTAACATAATGAATTTCAAACAATTGGATAATGAACACGTTGCCCAAGCTTGGGAACGCATGAAATCTCTTGTCAAGAACTGCCCTACTCATGGTTTGACTACTTGGATGGTTATCCAAACTTTTTATGCAGGCTTGAACTTTACCTCGCGGAACTTGTTAGATTCGGCCGTGGGAGGAACCTTTATGTCAACTACACTTGGTGCTGCCACGAAGCTTCTCGATGAGATGATGACCAATTATTCCCAATGGCACACCGAACGCGCTCCAACAGGTAGGAAGGTAAACTCTGTCGAGGAGATTTCCTCCCTAAATGAAAAAGTTGACTTGATCATGTCTCTCCTTTCCAAGCAATCTTCTATTGATCCTCGTGGTGTTCCTTTAAATTCTTTGATTGCTCAAGATCAAGTAGATGTGAACTTTATCTCTAGAAACAATTTTAACAATAATGCTTATAGGAGTAATTTTGGTAGCAATCCTGGACCGTTCCCCTCTAATTCCTATGGGAACAACAATGCTTATCCTAGCACCAAGAACTCCACTTCTAAAGTAGAGATTATTCTTAAAGATTTCATCACTACCCAAAAAGCCTTCAATAAGAATGTAGAAGAAAAACTAGCCAAACTAGATGATCTCTCTTCGAAGGTAGACAATTTAGCCCAGGAGGTAGAGTTGCTTAAAATTAGAACTTCCCCTCTTGAGGAGAGGAAGACCACTCCTATGAATGCTATTCAAGTGCAAATTAATGAAAACATTAGGATGTTGGCTAAACTTAAAGAGAGATGGGCTAGAGAAAAGGAGGAAGAAGATAGAATTAAGAACCTTCCTACCCACCACACTGTTGCTACTATCCAAGTTGTTGAGGATATCCAAACTCTTAGCACCCAATGCACTCCTGGTCCCATTGGACTTATTAATGGTGATGCTATGACCATAGAAACTACCAAACAAGTGAGCCTAAAGGACACCACTGCCACTTTACTTGATAGTAGTGACCTTGATTTTGATAATTGCACCCTTTCTGAAGTTATTGATTTCCTTCACAAGATGTCTAGAGATCCCCGCACTAGCACAATTAACCTTGCCTTCACCGAGCATATCACTAATGCTCTCATCAAAGCTAGGGAGGAGAAACTTAGGGTAGAAGCCTCCATACCTAGAAAGCTAGAAGATGGTTGGGATCCTATGATTAAAATTAAGTTGAATAACTTCTCTTGCTATGCTTTATGTGATGTTGGAGCTAGTACCTCCGTTATGCCCAAAAGAATATATGATATGCTTAAATTGGAACCTTTTGATTCTTGTTCTTTTGGTGTTCGTCTTGTTGATTCTTCCATAAAGAAACCTTTGGGGAGGATCGACGATGTTCTTATCATTATCAATGACAATTATGTTCCCGTTGATTTTACTATTATGGATATTGAATGTGAACCTTCTTGTCCAATTATTTTGGGACGTCCTTTTCTTTGCACCGTTGGTGCTATCATTGACAAGAAAGAGGGGAATATAAAATTCCAATTTCCTCTAAATAAAGGGATGGAACACTTCCCTAGAAAGAAGATTAAGTTACCTTTTGAGTCCGTTATACGGGCTAGCTTTTCTTTTACTCTTGATAAGACTTGATCTCTTTGCATTATGCCTAGCTTAAAGGCATAGAAGAAAGCGCTTTTGGGAGGCAGCCCACAATGAATAAAATTTTATTTTGCTTTTGTTGTGTCTTGATGTTTGTTACTACAGTAGCATCATCATTGTATCTTTACTTTTCAGCTTTGTGCCAAGTTTAGCCTCTGATTGCAAGAAAGTTCAAAAGTTGTGACGTGCTGTCCAGGAAACAGATTCTGTCCTTGGACAGAAAAATTCGTATAAAATCACCAGATCATCTTTTTGGTCTGAATTTTTTCGAAAGCGTGCTCTATACAATTGGCTTTCGGGCGTCTATTCTGAGTTTTTTGATTTGAGTTGCAGAAGTGCCCCGAAAAAATTATTTACTACCTGATGGTCTGTTTTTCACAGATTCTGTCCTGTTTTGCCTTTCCTTCGTTTTGCAAACCTTGAGCTTGCTTTTTCTTTGCAAAAACCTTTTGGAAATCTTGAGAAACACTAGACCTTCAAGATTATCCTTATTTCCAGAAAGGAAAAATTATTTTATTATGGGTACTAACCTCGCTAATCAGATTATGATGAGTTATGTATGAAGGGATTTTTCAAGTGTGCGAGGGAAGATGATAAAAAGATTCAGGAGTGTCAAACGCTCAAGCTTGGGGATGCCCCCATGCACCCCCAAGAAATATTCAAGAAGACTCAAGCGTCTAAGCTTGGGGATGCCCCCGTGCATCCCCTTCTCCATCAACAATTCTCAGTTCGTCTTTCGTTCCACTATATTTTTATCACTTCATGTGTTATGTGCTATGCTTGGAGCGTCTTGCTTTTAGTTTCCTTTTAAGTTTTCTTTAGCTTTGCTTGCTTTTCATAACGAGTTGGAACTCAGCTTTCTTTGTGTGGGAGAGAAACATGCTCCACTTCAACCTAGAGCACAACATTGAATTTTCATGTCTATCTTTGCTGTGTATGTTCTTTGTCTTTCAATAGCTACTATCATGTTCAGCTCTTAGTTTTCATGCTTTACTTTTTAAAGAGCTTTTGTTAAGTTGGTCGCTGGAACTCTCTTGAGTTATTCATGCTTATCTTGTTAAGAGAGTTGGCTTCTATTGCACTGGTTGATATGTCTATGATAAAAATGCTATGTGCATAATGGTGCTTAGTAGTTCATGTTTTCTTATGGTTAGTCTCAAATAGCTGGGGGGTTCTTAATGTGTTATTGAAGTACCAACATGATTTGTTTGCCTATGATGTGGTATGGTTTAGTGATATCTTCCTCCAAGAATTTATTTTGATTGACTTGGCATATGCTCACGCATATTTAAGACTGTAAAGAAAGTCTATCAAGCCTTGATGATCTTTAATTTCTGAGTAGCGATATAACTTCCATGCCCGATTCAGTGTTGCTTTGTCGCTCTGCATGATTATGACCTTCATTGCTCTCTTAGTTGGTCGCTCCCAGTCTTTTGCTAACCTTCGCCTGTACTAAGCAGACTGACTGCTTGTGCATCCAAAATCCTTTAAACCAGTTATGCCATATGAGTCCACCATACCTTCCTATACATGGTATTTACCTGCCATTCCTAACGAAGACTATCTTGTACCATCTCGAAATTAATCAAAAGCATTTCTCTTTTGTGCCTCTGTTTTAGCTCATGAGGAAGTAGTAGTTAATTCATGATCTTTTTAAGTTGGACAAGCTTCACCCCGGGATTGCGTGTCTAATGTGCAAACCCCTAATACGAGAAGGAACTGGCAAAGAGTGCGCCCGGCTCATTAAAAAATATACAACAAACAAACCCTCCTTCACGCTTTGTTCATGAGATATCAGAAAACTTTGGCAGTGATAAACAAAGGAGATTAAGAGGATGTGATCGTCCTTGTGCGGGAGCCGTTCCTCGAAACTTTTCCAGCTCGAGAAGTAATTGAGTTATCTACTAGCATTCGTTGACGAAATATGCATCTCTAAAAAAATAATTTTTACTTCTGTTTTTTTAAACCAAGAGCTCTGGTACATGTTTAGTTTTTGTTTCCGACCACGGGTTTTCAACCTTGCCATCAAAAGCCACGGTTCGAGAGTCTCCACCTTCTTTCTTTAAAGCACCAACTATTGAGAGCATGATTGTCATTCTGAGTGTAATGTGCATTGTCCCAAAGTACCATTGTCTTTTGCATGATTATGATATCGTTTATTCTGAAATCATTGTATCTAGTCGTCGCTTAAACCTTGTAGGTGCCCCTGCATTTATGTTTTGCTTCACTAAAGGGGCCAAGCGAGATATCACTTTGTCATGTTTGCACACCATGCTCACTACAAATCTATTGAGTGTTTCAGTATCATATTGTAAAACTTTCAGTTCTTTGTGATATTCTCATGAGGCAACTTAATTACTACAGATTCATTGTCTCGGTAAGCATTTGTCATGTGACTGTGAAAAGTCCTTATATGGTTGGTAGCATGTCACCACAGAAATTATGCTTGTTATCATTTACCTACTCGAGGACGAGCAGGAATTAAGCTTGGGGATGTTGATATGTCCAAAACGTATCTATAATTTCTGCTTGCTCCATTCCTCTTTTGTGTGATATTGCTATGATATTTATGCACTTCCATACACTTTGATCATATTTGGACTAACCTATTAACTCAGTGCACCCCAGTGCCAGTTTCTGTTTTCTGCTGTTTTTGTATTTCAGGTTTTCCCATTACGTAAATTGCCAGAAAAATCCCGGGAAAAATATATAAAAAAATCAGCGTTCCGGAAGCTTCCATGCGGCCAAAGTAGGGCCAGAGGGGGGGCCACCAGGGCTCCAGGCGACCAGAGGGGGCGACCCCCCTCCTGGCCGCGCCGCCAGGGCGCCTGGGCCCCCCTGGCCTCTTCTGACGCCCCCTTTGGCATATATTTACACCGCGTCCCGAAACCCTCGAGGACGGAACCCTTTTTCGCGATCTCATCTCTGTTCCGCCGCCGTCGCGCTTCCAAGATCGGGAGCACCAGGAGAACTCTTTCCTGCACCCTGCCGGAGGGGAGGATCACCACCGGGAGCTTCTCCACCACCATGGACGCCTCCCGGATGAGTTGTGAGTAGTCTCCCTTGGACCATGGGTCCATGACCAGTAGCTATGTGATGTTCTCCTCCCCTCTTTGTCCTTCACCGATTAGACCTCGTGAGCTGCCCTACATGATCGAGGCACATATGTAATCCTTATGCTGTTGCTATGATGAGTTTGCTGGGATCCGATGGATTATGAAATTATGTTCAGATTGTGTGTGAGTAATATATTTGGTTCACCTCTTTTATATTTATGTTCTTGAGTAATTCTTGCATGTTCTCCGTTGCTGTTTATTGCTTTGGCCAAGTAGTAGGTAGTAACTCCAAGAGGGAACATTATGCTTGATTGTGGGTTCATGCCCCTCGATGACTAGCTTGAGTGACAGAAACATGAGTCTAGGGGATGTGCTGTTGCCACAAGGGGGAAAACAACGGTGCTTGTACTTGCGGGTGCAAGGATTGTTTACTTTACGCAAAGTTCTTTTAATGCAGTTGTCTGTTGCTTTGAGTTTACACTATGGGTGGGACTCGCAACTTAATACCAGCGAGATGTTCTGGATAGATATCTCAAGGTGGATGATTAGTAGTAGATGCATATGGATTTCGGTCTACTTGCCTTGGCGTACCGCCCATGCTTTTGAGCCTCTACCTTTCTTTGCAGCATAGTTAGCATTGGTTTGCGCACATAATCCTGTCAATTGCCCAGCTGTAATTCGTTTACCTCGCTTAGCTGTTTTATCGTCTTTTGGGAGAGAGACATCACTAGTGAACATCATGGGACCCCGGTCCATATTACCATCACTGATCACATCCGCTATTTACTTTCTGTTCTTACTTACTAGTTGCAGTCATACCTATCACTATTATCTCTTGCGTTTGATCCTTTGTAAACGACAAGGCCGGAGGGATTGACAACCTCTCTATACTCGTTGGGAGCAAAGTTATTTGTATTTGTGTGCAGGTCCAGTCAATCGCTAAGTTGCGCCACTAGCAGTTGACACCTTCTTGTTGACCCTCGGAGTCTCAGGGGATTCGATCCTTGGTATCTTTGCCAAGGGAAATCTACCGCTACACTGCATCTCAAACCTTCCACTTGGGGTAACCAACGAGGGGCGAGAAGCCATCAGGCGTGTAGATTTATCCACTTACCCAAGTGGCCTGTCAGATAGGCGAGCCTGAAGTTGAAGAACGCAATTAGCCTAAAGTCTTTATAATTCACAGATCTTGTGGGCACTTGGCAGATTACAACCTTGAGAAAATCAAACTTGGTATCATGTTGGATAATGTAAGATTCCGAGTATTCCGGGATACGGTGCCAAAGCAGTGCAGTGTTAATCGAAGGAAGGGGGATCGATAAATCACCGGGTGTAGATCTCCACGAGCATCCAGTTACCATGACCATCGACGAGCACCATTCAAGATGTGTTCATGCCGACCCAGTACATACCGTTAATGTTGTTGAGAGCGACAGGGATCGGATCACAGTCGAGGGGGTTGATGCTCGCCACCCTATGATCGTTATGCTGCGTGACATGTTGTTTCTGAAGATCCGGCGGCATCAGGAAGTAGGGAGTTGGCTTAAAAAGCTCCGGCCTGAGAGCTTTGAGTAAATGATACAACCCCGATGAGCACGCGGCGAGCTGCATGGCACTGAGATTGTCCACACTTGAAACAATGAGCTCGATCACCTCTGTGGGGAGTGAATTCTAGCCACTCTTTCGGCGGACACTGCTCAGTTTTTCCATTGTTAGTGTTTGGGTTTTGGAAGAGGGGGGAGGCGCCTAACAGGGATGGAAGATTGGACGATTATGTACGGACGAGGATGGAGAAGCGAGTATGTGCTGCGGGAAGTGGACATGTGATGATGAAAATGTAGTAGCAACACGCCGCTTGACTTACAAGACACATCGCAGCAGCGTAGGGTCATATCTATGCCAAACAACTTGCTTGAGTGATCACAATACTAGTACAATAAACTGCGGTACCTACTACTATGCCTGAGTAGTATAGTGGAGTAGGACTCTGCTCTACTACTAGCACCAGAGGAGTAGTATATTGTAAAATGGTTACAAACTTCAATGCCCAAGCGTGGAACGACTACGAACCACCATCGGTGCTAACTCCAATCACCAGCAAACGTTAGTTGGGAGACATGGCAGTTGCAATCGCCCGCGACGCATTTACAGTACGTGTGTAAGGGTGGCGGTTTTGTCAAATACTATGGCTTAAAAACGGGCCACCCTCGGATGGAAATTTGACGGTTATGTGGGATTCGCCAGGATTGGGCTCGTGGCGAACAATCGCCAAATATCATTACTAAAAAAAGGTTAAAACACCCGAGGCTAGAACATGCACCGGCTGACCACTAACAATGATACGAACGTAGTTGTAAAATGGCCAGAGAACGTGTCTACATGGTGTTTGGAATTATATGCAAACTAGCAACATGCCCTTGCATTGCATGGAACATCAAGATGCATTTTTTTTACAAAATACCTGTTATGATTGACCCATGCAGGAGTAATCCCATGTGTAAAAACTAATGGTATCTCGGTAATTTCGTCGAAAAAATGGTATCTCGAGAATTTCATCGAAAAATGGCATCTTGAGAAAGATGAGAGATATGGTGAGGAGGAGTGGGGCATGGTGGTGATTGGTGGTCGGACTTAGCGGAGGCATGGGGATGGACGACGCCGGCAGCGGCCACCATGCCAGATTGTTCCAGAGGCTTCCTTTTTTAATTACTCAACAATGAAGTTGTGGGAGATAAGGATGAATGAGAGGGGTGCGGGTATCCTTTTGCAAAATTGCCATAGTTTGCTTTCTATTCTTCAAATATAGATCGGACGGTCTGTATTGCAAGATTGCAGGCACACCATCATCACCAACTCGGTATTTATATCATATAAATACCGAGTTGGTGATGATGGAGGGAGTACTAGTAAGTACACCATCTACCGCTTCATGTGCTACTCCTGTGCTCCATGCGGCGGGCGCAGCGTCCCCTACAGGCACTCCCATTTCACGGACGACCTGGTCGATGCCTGCAAGGTGCCCTACGTCTACGAGAGTTTCCACTGCAAGAGGTACGTCGACCAACACTCGCTGTAGGAGCATAGTTCTAGATGCGCGCACGTGCCCTGCTACTGCTATGAGTGCACTCCGCCGTTTGAGGGCTCGCCGGCGAGCCTCGTGCATCACCTGATGGCACCGTCCGACAATCACCACTGGCCCGCAGTGAACATCAGGTACGAGACGTGCTACCCGTTTGCTGTGCTAGAGTCGCTGGAGGATCACCGCTGCGTGCTAGTCGCGGAGGAGGACGACATCGTCTTCCTCTTGGCCGTGGGCACCATCAAGGCCCGCGTATGATGCCTCCCCGTCTCTGTAGTGTGCTTCAGGGACAACTCCTCTGACGCTGACACAAGGTCGCTATAATGGTGCATGCTCATTGTTACAGCCCCTCCGGCGTATGAGGGCGCCCTTGGCGCCTCCTCCATGCTGAATGGGACTGTGGCAAGCTGCTCCTTTCCTGGCAATGTGGACATGGAAGAGGCCTAGTATCATTTTTCACTCCAAGATGATGCACGGGGACTCCAAGGAGGTTCACCTGGGCATATGCATTACCAAGTTAATTGTTCATCATTAGTATTCGTTCAATGTAAGCCACTGCCTAAGCATGTGGACACTTCTTATTTATAAATCATAGAACCTTCCATGCATGATCTTTCTCTATTAGAGTATCGCGCTTGAATAAAAGTGTATCCATTTATGGTTTAGTCTAGAATCTTCCATGTATTCTTTTGCTCCATTAGAGTTCTCACTTGCCATTTATGAGATTAATTGTGAATTTTTACTACAGTAATGGTGAAAGACTTATGACGAACCATTTATTACATCTCCTCTGCCCCCTTCCAACTCATCCCGATTTACATTCGTGGTGGTCGAGAAAAAATAAACAAAATAAATACTCAAAAAATAATTCTTACAGTTCATTTCTTGCAAAGCACAATAAGTGTTATTACTTCAAAAGTTTTGGATGCAGGTTGAACAGTTGAACGCTTTTGTTTGCAAAAGATACATTTTTTATATCTATTTAGCCTACATTTACTATTCACCCTGATGCTTGTGAGCTCTAGAGAAGAAACAATATCCGAAGAGATCTATCGATATTTGTTACACATGAGATGATCCCCACATACTTTGTCAAAATAAACAACTCCCCGATCAATGCATTTCACTGTTCCGTGCAATGCACGGGCACCTTACTATATATAGTACGACCATAAAGTTAACTAATAAAATGCTCATGCATGTCACCAATTTTTTTATTATTGAAAACTATGTTCAAATACGAATCCAACGATATAGTTTTTGTTGACATGCACTAACATTTTGTTAGTTAAATCTTAAGTCAAATTACACGGTGGACTAATAAACCAAGACGGAGGTACTAGTACTAGTGTAGAGGGCGGCGCTGCACATGAGTCTCACACCGCTCGTGGCGCGGCAGTAAAGTCATCATATCACAAAACCCCACCACTCCTAGTAATAAATGGCCTGTTAAAATGAATGGACAAGCAACCATCACATCCCTCTTGTCTTTTTTGCAGTTCATCACTCTGCATTTACTTTGTCGGTTCATCTCACATACTCGATCACTAGCTACTACTCCTAGTACTAGTAGTAGTAGCACTCAAGTTGGAATGCCAATTGCACCGCACAACTTCTTAGGCACAAAATGCGGTACAGGGTGTATGAAGCGGTTTGGGAATTTGCACGCCTTCCCAACCAGTGAGATACGCTGTACAAAGTACAATAGAGAAAAAACCACAAAGAGAAGGAAGCTAAAGTAAACAATCAAACAAGCATTTTTGCATTTCTTTCACATTGAATGGTTTTACAAGCTTGACTAGTGCTGTTTTTCTACTTCTACGGAAACTGTATCGTAATGTTAAAACATGTATTTGCACATGTGTATACATACAAGTAGTAGTACAGTCTACAAGCATCCAGGATAGAGAGAGAGAGACGAGTACTACGATATATACTAGTTAACTTTGTGCTATATGCACGTACTTACAAATGCGTACGGATACAAAAGGCTTCCAAACTTTTCCATTTACATACTTAATTAAGGACGCTAATAATTCCCTATCGGTGCAACAAACCTTGGTGTGTTGCCTAGACTATACATAGGCACGAGGGCAATATTTCAACTACAAGACAAGGCCAAGCTGAAGATATATCCCTTTGTGAAGTCAAAGGGCGGATCAAGAAGACCAAGACAAGGCGAATGAACAAGATATCACCAAGGAAAAACCTCCCTTGCCGGGCAGGTGAGCTCGAACAGGTTGAGGCCGCGCCAAGGAAAAACCAAGACTCCCCCGGCAGGCTCGCCGGGACGCCATGGGCGGGTCATGCCACAAAGACACCACAGCTCCACCGCACATAGACTCAGGTCACTTATTAGTGCAGTGTCGAGCCCTCGAATGATTAAGTGGCATCCACCGAGCATGTGGCAACCACCCAGAAGGCATTTTTTCTCCAAATGACACCCGTCCAGCGACGTGTCAAGTAGACAAGGCAAGAGACAGATAGAGTAGCGCAGCAAGGCTTGCTGGGCTACTCCACGACGTGACACTAAGCGGTGCATTTAATGCGCCCTATCCTATCTGTAGAGTTAGGTATGATAGCACTGTTGGCCATCTAATCAACCAACAATGATCATGTCGCCACTATGGATTCCCCTTGGACAACAAAAGGAGGACCGGGGCGAGCTTAGAAAGAATCCGGACCCTTGTACACTCATACGCGCATAGTCGCTCTCCCCGAGGCCCCCGAGGCCAACTTGCTGGGCTTGAGCACTACGTGCTCCTCACACTCCCTGATCAAATCCACCAACGCATGATTAGGGTTTTATGCTTCATAGCGGCCTGAACCAGGGTGAAAACCATTGCGTCACCATTGCCGCGCTACCCCCGTAGCCTCCGCTCTTTGTGCAACGTTCCCTCCCCCCTCAACAACCACAAAGGGGCCAACAACCCCATAGGTGATCGTGTTTTCTCATGATATCTTTGGCGCGCCAGGTAGGGGGGAGCATTTGCGCATATCCGAGGTTGTAAGCAACACGTCAATCTTCATCATCGTCTTCTTCGTTGACGGCTCCATCACCCATGGTGCCTAAGAAGAAATACGGCATTCCAACACAACCCTCCACCTCGTGAGCTCGTTCGTATGTGGCCGCCAATGTCGCAGGCGCTATGACGATGCTGGGAAGCGCTGGAGCCGTGGGGAACATGACTGGCGCTGGCGGCGCTGTCATTGTTTCCCCCGGGGCCGTGGAGGACGGCGGAGGAGGACGACATTAGCAGCATCCTGATGGCCATGCTCCACAAGGCGTGGGAGAAGGGGTGCAGTCTCCGCATCATCACCGCGCTGGAGGACACGGTCACAGCGACAACGCCCGCTCTGGTACGAACGGCGACCTCCCCGCCGCACCCATGACGGGTACAACTGTAGGATGTGCGTCTCCCCTAGAGCAGGGTGACTAAGTCACGCCACCCAATGGGGGTATCAACCCCCAGAAATTGATAAGGTAGCATTTCCATTTCTTCTTCAAAAAAAGTGCCTTTTGATGCAAGAATTGCCTTTCCTTGATATCGAACATAATACATAAGAGGATCCATAAAGAACCATAGGGTTTTCCGAGAAAAACCAGGGTAAATTATCCCAAAAATGTTCCATCTTCCTAGAAAAGTAGATCGTTCCAGAAAAGGTCCAGAAGATGCTAATGGTAAGCAAGAAGATTGTTTACGAAGAAACAACAAAAAAATCATCCTCCTCATCACTACGATGCCACGGTGGTTGGTTTGCGATGACGGGAACACGACGACCCCACCGACGCTAGCGTCATCAGAAACCGGGCGACGTCACATTCTGCGTCGTTGTCCATGCCAAGCTCCGCTTCAGAAGCCATGGCGTGAGCCTAGCTCCTGCTGAGTTTCCTGCCAGCGGCCAACCAAATGGATGAATGGAGAGCCACCATTCAGAGTTTGATTGGTTTTGCTGAAGCGGGAGGATTACAGCGAGCGGGGCCGCTACGACTGTCGGTGTCAAAACCGGCAGATCTCGGGTAGGGGGTCCCAAGCTGTGTGTCTTAGGATCGACGGTAACATGAACACGGGATTTTACCCAGCTTCAGGCTCTCTCGAAGAGATAATACCCTACATGCTGCTTGATTGACTTTAATGAGTATAGGGGTTACAAGAGTTGATCTACCTCGAGATCATATGTTGTGGTCATGATGATCTATCGACTAGCCTAGCCTCGGCTTATATAATGTACCGGAGGCCTAGGATAACAAGAGTCCTAGTCGAATACGCCAGTGGAGAGGAGTCTTTGTCTTGATCACCAAGTCTTGTGGAATCTTCCTCGTGTATACTTCGGCTGTCCGAACTGGCCCATGGGTAAACGGCCATGGGGGTCCTCGGCCCAATCCAGCTGATCGGGAGAACGTGGTGAGTACCCCCTAGTCCAGGACACCGTTAGTAGCCCCCTGAACCGGTCTTCAAGTTGGGGACGCTCCTCGATTCTTCCGAACTGTTCTTCATCTTCAGTCGTCGGTCTTGAAAACTGGTTCAACAAATCTTCTCATCTTCGATCTTGAGGATCGCCAAAGTGAATCCGAAGAGTTTACACGTCGGGTATCCGAGGAGCCCCTTTAATTTCTCGGCCTTTATCAATGCCTTGTTATTTTTCACGCCACATCTCGGGTTTGAAGTTGTCCCAATGCGGCGGTGTCCTCTTGCATCCGAGTTCCAATGCCGGACTACATTAGAGGTATCTTTTGCAGCCGAGCACCAATGCCGAACTGTATCCGAGCTCCAATGCCGGACTACGTCCAAGCCCCAACACCGGACTCTATCCGAGCTCGAACGCCGGACTATGTCCAAGCTCCAACGCCGGACTGTATTCGAGGTGTCATAGATCACCTTGGTTCAAAAAAGTTGAAGGAGTTTAGCCGAGCTAAATGCCGGAAATGCCCTCTATGGAGCTAGCCACTGGTGCCCGAGCTTTATGCCGGACTGCTTCCGAGGTCGTGCAATTTATTCTCTACCGAGATATATAACCAGTATATGTATATCCAGTAGCCCTCAAGGTGTGTGTCGGTCTAAAACCTGAGATGCACCTGAAGGAAAACATAAAACTACTGATCCTAGTAGCCCCTGAGACTCATGTTGATTTGCAAATCAGCCCGAGGATCAACTCCTAGCTCGGCAGCATATGTAGGAATAGAAATGTAGTGTAATACATTAGGAATAATGATCGGTGGACAGGCCCCTGAGAGAGGGTTGTGAGAAGTCGCCGTGATATATTAGCTTGGTGCCGGATAAGTCCCAGATGGTACTTCCTGTTTCCCGAAGACGCGCTTGCCCATAGTTCGGTCATGCCAAACACTGAGCACTTTGAATTCTCTGCATTGAATAAGTAATGCTATAGCCCCCGAGACACTGGTCGGGTGGAAACACCAGACCAGCGGATCGATGTACCCCTTTAATATTTGTAAATGATAAGCACGAAGCCTAGTAGCCCTCGAGCCTTAATGTGCGCATGGGTGGTCGAATTAAGGATCGATATCCAGAGTAAAATCACAAAGTATGTGTAATGATTCTATGTATCCAAGTACTCTACATCATTAATGCTCGGATCCGTATTGTACAAAACTTTGTTGACCGACCATCGGTTTCAACCTCCTCAGCCAGCAGCCGAGGAGTGTTTGTCCTACTTTATAAAGCCTTTATGAGGGCAAAGATGTACGACAAACAAGGCAATCCGGCCATACGGTTTTATAAACAAAGGTACATGGAGAGATATGTTATATTACTTTTTAACGTAAGAAACATCTTCCAAAGAAAATAGTCCCGCCATCGGTTCCTTTCTTTGGGTTGTCATGCTTATCATGATCATGAAACCCCACCTCCGTTCAATGTGGGGGGGGGGGATACTGAGGATTTAATTCGTGTAAAGTTCCCAAACTCTATGGTATTAATGAACCAAAATTTTCACTTCCGTCGTTGCCGACCAATGTGATCCTTTAAGATTGCTAGCTTTTGGCTTCACCCAGTCTGAGGTACTAACTCGGATGACCCGGTAGTAACAATCACAGAGGTGCTCCCTTTACCGCCTAGCCGAACAATCGGGAACGTAGGGGTAAGCACAGGAGCCAGGCAACCCAGCTTGGCCAAAATCTTTAGTCAAATTGATGCATATTTATGGCTTTATAACGATGATTGCGGAAGGCGGCCCTCGTATATTAAATACAAATGCCAATGATATGTTTATTTTGACTCAGTTGCGACCATTTATCAGTTGAAAGTGGCCCATCGTCGGCTTCTGCCCCCTTGTAGATGCTATGGAGGGTGTTTTCGTAATAACAAAACAACCCTTAGCCGATGTCTCGGTGCACGAAGGCGGTTGTGTTAGCGGAAATGAGGCAGTCAGATATGCGGGCTATATAACTTTCACTTAGTCATAGAAGCTTAAAGTTGGGAGGCCAACTACTAGCCCCTGGTTAGTGTTCGACGACAGCCGAGGTCAAGCCATAAACACTTCGGCCAATGTTAGGAATGGCCTGTCATTTAACACAGTCATCAGATCGCTGACCAGTTTACGCTTATTGTGACAGTCAGTTTTGGGCTTTCTCCACTGAGGTGCTTAACCATGTGAGCTGGAAGCACAATCACAGTGGTTCTCCCTTTGCACACCTAGCCGAACAAAGCGGAACATAGGAGGCAAGCGCAGCAGCCGGGCAACCCAACTATTGACCGAAGACGCAATTCGAAACCGATGCATATATAGCAATGTCCGAGAATGTTTTTGCCGAATCTCGAAAGGTGTCCGGTGTTGCACTACGAGACTAATGCTGGAA
Source organism: Secale cereale (assembly GCA_902687465.1). Taxonomy (NCBI): domain Eukaryota; kingdom Viridiplantae; phylum Streptophyta; class Magnoliopsida; order Poales; family Poaceae; genus Secale; species Secale cereale. The sequence continues at coordinate 212,332,966 of LR738709.1, read as the reverse complement.
ACACACAAGTAGTATAAAAGTGTCATAGGCTTGGAAAACCCAAAAAAACTTCAGTAAAAACTTCACGTCCGAACTAGATCAAGTGTTCGGTGCCAATACGAAAATTGGTCTTAGAAAAAAAAGTGCTTCTGTCGTGCTTCAACATGACACATCCTATCTCAAGACTTCAAGCGGGCCAGCCTACGGCTTCAACCTCCTATCCCAAAGGCGGAGTACTTCTCGCTAGGCCAGTTTAGCAAACTAAACTCTAGCAGCTTTGAGGGAGAAATTAGGCTCCTCGGATAGTGACCACACACTCGTGTCGAAAAAAGGAGTGATAGAAAAAAACTTTGCAACGACTAAGAAGAAGAACACTTATTATAAAGCAACTCATATAAATTTAAGAGCCCCCACGTGACTTGGGTAATTTTTTTTATGTATAATGATTATATGTACCGAAGTACTTATATCATATATGTGTTCACCCGAACTTTAAACGCGTCTTAACTGACCGTCGGCTTCTCCATCTTCGGTCAAGGGCCAAAAAGTGTTATGTACTCCACCTGTCGAGAATATCGACGGTGTTTCCGATAACCAGACAATCAGACCATAAGGCTGTAACCGACAAAGTGCGCTCATGGAACTTAGGCTATATTACTGATGAAGTGTAAGAAGCATCTTCGAAGAAAATAGTACCCCCACCGATACCTTTCTGTGGTTGCTCATTGTTACTATGAGACTTGTGCAATAGATTTTTTGTACTCATGAGTTCCGTTGTGTGCCAACCATGATTGAAAACAATAAGAGCGCTAGCTTTCGGCTTCACCCAGTCTGAGGTCCGAGCTCGAATGACCCGATCGTGACAATCACAGAGGTGCTCCCTTTACTCCCTAGCCGAACAATTGGGAACATAGGGGTAAACACAGGAGCAAGGCAACCAAGCTTGTGGAACACTTAAGTCAACATGGTGCATATTGTGGCGTAATACACGAACAAAGAACGAAGCCATACAAGTATAATCATATGCACGAGGAAAGGCTTCATAAAGGAAGCCCCCAAGTAAACGGGCTATTTGAATTTATGTGTCACAAACAAAGTTTTGACGAGGACGTTTTTCACAAACAACTTTTTGCCAAAAAAGTATAATGCTTGGTCGAACCGAACACAAGTTAAAAATTTAAGACTTTGAGCATGAAAGCGACTTAGCTGATTAATGTGTTCGGCATTGATGACGCGGTCCGAGCTTGGTGCGGGACAAGGTTCCATCCCCCAAGCCGGTCCGGAGGTGGCGGAGCGAAGAGCTCTTCACTCTGAAGTGGTGACATAGCACGGCCAATGCAGACCGACAGAGTGACGCCGAAGTCCCCGGCGTGGGTTAATGTAGTGATGACGAAGCCCCCAGTCCAGCCAAGGTGACGTGGTATGTCAGTATGCCGAGATGACAATACTGTCCGACCCGGATCATTTACCTGTGCACAGAAAATAGTACAAACCGGAGATAATAGTAATAAAAAAATGTTACATAATTAATAATTTATGCGAAGTGAGTAATAAAAGAAATATGACATGTGTGCCGAACACTCGATGAGGTAGAGCTCCCTCAACGATGCCGAAGTCCCGAGGCAACCGAACATGTCGGTATGGCAATTCGACCAACAAGGTGAACACGCGAGCTGATTTATGTCGATTGGGACGACGACGTCGGCTTGCCGAAGTGACCGCGTGACGCAGTCGAAGTCGATTACCTACACATGTAAAATAGTGCAGGCCAATAATAATGATATCAATATATAAAAATCCTCGCGTAATTAATTTACGCAAAGTAATTTATTTAAGGATATGTGGCCTGGCGCTGAAGTCAATGTCGACGCAGGGCGTCGACGTGATCCGGTAAAGGCGTGGCAAAGCCTGAATTCACAGGTCGGTCCGAGTTCCGGATGCGGCGTTCGCCGAACTGTGTACGGAAACTAACCGAACCACCCCGTGACCGTCGTTAATGCGGCCACCATTTGATAGACCTATGTACATATGATGAGATAATTGCATCTATAGTCCTCGTAGTCGCTCGCGACGTCCAACTTGGTCCTGAAACTTACATATTGCTTTAATACGGTCCCGGTACATGAAAATAGTGATCAATACGGTCCCTGAGATTGAAACAACAGTCCTGACTCTACACATTGTATACGTATCTCGTATTTGCGTTGCTGACACGGGCCAGCTCGGAGGCCTTTTGTATAAGGCCCATATGTCAATGGGCCGGTAAAAAACAAAAAAAGGAGTAAAAGCGCAGCGCAGGAATTCGAACCTCTGGTCTGCGGCAGGTTGCTGCGCGAGCAACCCACCAGAACAAGCGCATGATCTTGTACATATTGGGATGGAAACTTTATTATATTTATGTTCTTGTCTTTTAAAAACTTCTTGAATTTAGAAAATTTTCATGAGTTTTTTAAACATTCACCGATTCAAAAAATGTTCAAGATTAAAAAATAAATATTCGTGTCTACAAACAATGTCCACTAATTTATAAAAAATATTCAAAAAAAGTATGGGAATGTAAAAACTAATATTTAAAAAATGTTCACTGATTAAAGAAAATATTCATGAATTTAAAAAATGTTCGTCACAAACAAAAACTGTTTCTGAATATATTAAAAATCCCAAATTTACATAAATGTTCGCATATGCATAGTAACTTGTTGACGAGTTCTAAAACAATGTACACAATTTCAAAAAATGTTTGTGAATTGAAAAATATTCACGAATTTGTAAAAAAAAACATGATTTGAAAATATTTGCAGTTTCAAAAATTCTGTACGTATTAGGTGCAGGGGTACACATGGTATTTTTTAGTAAACAAATGGATTTTTACTATCTGAAAAATTCTCAAATTGTATGTATATGCATGTGTAGTAGCGCAATATCGATGTGCAATATTTCATCAATAAATTTGCTTGTATGTGAGAGATACAAAGAACATAAATACATGAAAAAAAGAGACTTGTTGAAGACAAATTCATCAAAAATGCTAACATTATTTTATATTCTGGATCATTTTTCGAAAAGGGGGACTTTCTTGTATTGCTGAACAAGAATTTATAACTAGGAACAATTTGAAAATAAGAAGAAAAAATGGCAAGTGAAAACATTTTTGAAAACTTCTACTAGTTTTTATACCACGACCAAAATTTGAAACTTCAAACTATTTTCCAAAAATGTGATTCGTTAAAAACGTCTAAACTAGTTTTGAAAGCGCTAACATATGTTGAATACTTTAAACAATATTTTACAAATTAAAATAAACAGAAAATGAAGAAAAGAAAAAAGAAAAAAAAACAAAAATGAATAGAAAGTATGGTTCGAAACCATGTTCATCTTATTAGTAGCAAGTACTACTGTTTTTCTCAACAAAAATATACAAATACTACTGCCAGCTTAATTCGCTAGCACACTTGTTAAAAAAAATCTGGAAATGCTATTTATATATAAGCGCGTCCATCCTCCTTTTATCGCAAGATATGCACGCGCATTTGTGCCGGCTGTCGCGGGTTCGAAACTCAGCGGGGACATGCTTTTTTCTTTTTTGTCTTATTTCTCGCTCCCATTGACATATGGGTCCGAGGCTGACGTGGCCCCGTGCTGATGTGTCATACGATAGAGTACGCGATACATATACAATGTGTAGAGCCATGACTGGTGTTGCAACCTCAAGGACCGTATTGACGACATATTTTCATGTACCGGGATTGTATTAGAGCAATACGCAAGTTCCAGGACTGAAGTGGACGTATCCAGCGAGTACGAGGACTATAGATGCAATTATCCCTACAGATGATGGAACAAACCAGAGTAATAATTCCTCGAGAAAAATAAATCCGAACAAGCAAAAATTACTAGGATTAATAGCACCTGGTTTATTTGTTGTAGCAATCCGAAGAAAGGTGACTCCCAAAATTGGGACTCAATCCGCACACCCATTGCCTGATGGGCGATGAAGCGACAGCATGGCAATGCTGACAAAGGTTGGTTCGCGAGGCAAAGCCCCCGACCCAGCTAACGTGACGAAGCCGGTCGGCTGATGATGCCGAAGTCTCCGGGGTAGGTTGATGAAGAGATGATGAAGCCCCCAGTACAGCAGAGGTGTCGAAGCCTCGATGTCAGCCGATGAGTCGAAGTAGGTCGGCGTGATGGACATCGGCTTGAAGAAGAAACAGTGCGGCCATACCGATGCATGTCGTAACTTGTGACGTGGTCGATGCCGGCTTGATGAAGTGACCGTGCGGCGATGCCCGTGTTCCCGCTCCATGTAATCCGTGGGGCAGCGATGTTGATGATGATTTATCCTTCGTGATCCCGAACTCTTGTTTGCTGAGATGATAATCCGAAGAAGTTGAGCTTGGCTCAACAAAGCAACGACGTGTCTAGCGCAGGCCGGTCGCCGTGGAGCAACGTTGACGGGCTGGTTTGACACCGGCACGACTGTGAAGATCATATTAGAAAAGACTTTAAAATTAGTGGGATATGTTTGGAAACAAAACACAATACTCCATGCAAAACTTCCTTCAAAAAGGATGTCCGAAACCCCGTTCATAAAAATATGAACTCGGGTCGGATTCGTTCTCGCGCAGAAAACAGATATGAAAGGTGATGCACTAATCGGAAGGTTTCCGGAGTTTGGAAGATCGGATCGAGCTGAAATTTTAAGGGGTGGTAAATATAGGAATTCCGCATCCGATCAACGGTTGGATCTTCCAAAGGCCGTCCGAGCTAGATGTTGTACACCGCGCCCCATACTCGTCCGGATTCTCATCCAGATTCGACAGGGCTCCGCTATATCGGAGATTGACGGAGATTGCTCAATCAGAATGCGACGAAATTTCACAGGGTTGTTTTAGACTCAATTCCGCACAATTCCACCAAAGGAATCATTAAAGCGATACTCGAGAAGGTGGTGGCGGCAGATACAAGTTTGCTGTCCGGAAAAACAGCATGGTTGCCCGAGGGCAATGTTAACGTTGAGCCTCCGAGCTCAATGGATGATTACTCCATGATCATGATAGAGATCGGAGTTGATGTTGATGAAGGCCCTCGTCCGAACATAACGATCGGAGGCAGAGCACAGCCCTTGGTCAAGCCAAGGCGACCAGTCGAGCCGGCGATGAAGATGCCGACGTCGCAGTTGATCTGGAGTCGAGCCATTGATCCTTTGTCGATCACATAGCGGAACTCACAATGAAAGCACCATTGTCGGTGTCAAAACCGGCAGATCTCGGGTAGGGGGTCCCAAGCTGTGTGTCTTAGGATCGACGGTAACCTGAACACGGGATTTTACCCAGCTTCAGGCTCTCTCGAAGAGATAATACCATACATGCTCCTTGATTGACTTTAATGAGTATAGGGGTTACAAGAGTTGATCTACCTCGAGATCATATGTTGTGGTCTAAACCTGAGGGTATGATGAATAATGTCATGATGATCTATCGAATAGTCTGGCCTCGGCTTATATAATGTACCGGAGGCCTAGGATAACAAGAGTCCTAGTCGAATATGCCGGTGGAGAGGAGTCCTTGTCTTGATCACCAAGTATTGTGGAGTCTTCCTCGTGTATACTTCGACTGTCCGAACTGACCCATGGGTAAACGGCCATGGGGGTCCTTGGCCCAATCCAACTGATCGGGAGACACGTGGTGAGTACCCCCTAGTCCAAGACACCGTCAACGACAACCACAAGCCACATCAGCGGCCCAAGCTGCTGCCCGCGCAGGAGGGGCCGCCCCAAATGGTGCAGTCCCCTCCACGGCTGCCCCAATGGTGTAGTCCCCTCCACGGCCGCCAGCGCAGGGGGCGCAGCTGGGACCGCGCAACCAAGAACCTGATGGCGTATCTATAGCTTTGTCAGATCCTCGAGCCCACCAAGATCAGCGACAGGTCCTCGAGGATAGGTGGAGGGAAGACGCACGCGTCACTGTCGAACGTTGCCGTGAAACCCACCGCCAGTCCAACGGGCGCAATGGCCCCGACGTCGATGACCTGTGCTCGAAGGGAGTGGATACTTGCCTTTTGAGGTTGGGTGCCCCGCCATCACTCGTGAGCTACGACAAGTCTGTTGGCCATCTACCCGCACGTTCAAGCCAGAGATACCAGAGAACTATGATGGGTGATTGAACCAGGTAGAGTTCTTGAGTATCTACACCATCGTTGTTCAAGCTGCCGGAGGGAGAGATGAGATGGTGTTCGCCAACTACTTCCCTTTGGTTCTCAAGCCAAATGTGAGGTCGTGGCTGATGCACTTGCCGGAGAATTCCATCTCGACCCGGGCTGACCTGTGCAACGAGTTTGTTGGCGCCTTCGTAGGCGGCCACCAAGAGCCAAGACGACCCATCAACTTGCAGCTCCTCCCACAGAAGGAAGGGGAGAGCTTGCGGAAGTACATGCAGAGATTCAGCCGAGTGCACAGGACCATTCCAGATATCCACCCGACAGCTGTGATTGCCGCATTCCAGTCCAACATTCGCAACCGCAGGATACGCTCCAAGATGAACGTACGGCTGCCCAAGACTGTGAACGAGATTTATACCTTGGCGGACAAGTGTGCCTGTGCAGAAGAGGGGAGGAAACTCCCCGGAGAGGAAGACGACGTCGAAGTTGATTCATAAGATGATGACGATGCCGTCGACCAGAAGAAGAAGAACAAGAAATGCAACAAGAAGGGCAAGGAGAAATCAGTTCTGGTTGTTGAAGGATCTAGCGTCCCTAGTACCAGCAAGAAGGCCAACACCGAAGCCCTCGGCAAGGATGTTGCCCCATGCACGGACTGCCGGGAGGCTGCGGCGGCTGAAAAAGCTGGGAAGGCTGACGGGCCGTACTGCCAGATCCATCATACCAAGGGCCATGATCTCCAAGAGTGTCATCAAGTTGAGCAACTCGTCAAGAAGTAGAAGGTGGAGTACGCGAAGCGCGACAAGTAGAGAGACCAAGATAACGCTAGCGGGAAGGGCCGAGGTGGCAGAAGAGGATGCCCCGGCAAGGCCCTTCAGTATCAAGGGAAACCTGCCAGAGGCTGCGATAAGAAGGAATGCGATGACGAGAGCGATGAAGGGAATCAAGAGGAGAACATCAAGCAGGAATTCGAGAAGGCCACTTGTAACGCCCGGGTAATCAAGCTACAATAATCACTGTTAGCGGTCTCATGTCAACACATTACTGTTACTAATCGTCACTTGATCCAAATCATGATTCAAATTCGATTTCAAATTAAAGTCCAAAATTCAAGTTTCTCAAACATGAAAACTAAAATGTCCATTATGTGGCAAATTTTCCACAAGTAATTATGATGGTGACCCAACACTTTAGTAAAGTATTTAAATGCTCTTTTGTGAATAAAGCTGTGGCTAAAAACATTTAAGAAATGCTTTTAAATATGAAACAAATATAAAACTGTTTTATTTAGGTGCCAAATTATTGGTAACACCGGCTTAATTATAAATACTCAACTAGGTGCTAACATTATATCTTATAAAACAGAATTAAATGAAACAGAAAAGGGTTTTCAAAAGGGAGAGGCCTAAACCTACTGGGCACTTTGGCCCAGCTAGCTACACACAAGGCCCAGCCAGCTTCCAGATCGCCCCTACCTCCCTCCTTCAGCTGTCGGTGGCGCCCGAGCCTTGACGTCATTCCCGCCGCACCATCTCGTCATCGCGTCGCTACAAGGCGCCTGGTGGGGATAAGATCGCCAGCGTCGACGCCCTGGACAAAGCCATGATCTTTTCCCCCCTCTCCTCACACCGCTGCTTCTCCACCCGCCATGGCCGCCTCGGTCGTCGTTGACGCCTTGCTATCCGCATAGCCACTTCACTTCCCGTGCTTCGCTGTCGTGCCCATTAGCTCCGCTTTGCTCCACCGCGACCACTGGTGTAACCTTTGAAGCCAGGAGCCACTGCAGCTTCGTCCACGGCATTGTCATCAACTCGACACCGCAAGACGCCGTCATCGATTCCGTCGTCATCAGGCCTCCCTCGAGCCCACTGTGCACCCCTACAAAATCGCCATGAGCCCGTCGTCCTTCCTCCTCTCCTCTCATGCCCGCGCGCCTCCTCTAACCCCATCTCCCGTCGCGGCCGAAGCTTGCCGCCGCTGCCTCCTCGGCTCGCCGCTGCGGCATGCCGCCGTCACCGCGCGCTCGCGTGCTTCCGCCCTCCTCCCTCGCCTCGCCGGAGCTCTGCTCTGGCCGAGCCCAGCCCTTCGTTCGCCGCACCTCGACCGTGCCTTGACTACGCCTGCGCGCGCGCCTGCGTGATGCGCTGCTGCCCGCGACCGCTCCCCGCGCTGCTCCCAACCACACCGGCCGCGGCTTGCCAACCCCGCCTCCTCCCAGCGCCGCACCGCCGCAGCTCGCCAGCCCTATCTCCCGCTGCCGGCCGAGCCAAGCCCCGCCGGCTTCCCGCCGTGGCTGCCGGCGAATCCCGCCACTGCGCCGGCCGCCGAGGCCCCGTCCGCGCCCGCCCTCGCCTCTGTTGGCCTCGGGTGCGGGCGCTAGCACCTGAGCGCCCGGAACCCCTATACCCGCCCCGCTTTGGCCCTATGGGCCACTAACCGTGGGGCCCAACCCCCCAAATATTTTTTAAAGAATAATTAATTAATTAATAATTAAATTAATTAATCTTGCTTAATTAACTTAATTACATAATTAGTCTTAACTAAACTGTTAGGTTAGATTAAGTGTCAATGACAGATGGGGCCCACTGCCCTTTGGGCCAGTCGACCCAGTCAGAGCTGACTGTTGACCATGCTGACATCAGCATGACGTTATGCTGGCGCAATAAGTACTTTTTCGAGTTAATAATAATTTCAGAATATTGTTAAAACTTTAGATATTCATAGAAAATAATTCGTAACTCGGATGAAAAAGTTTTATATATGAAAGTTGCTCAGAATGACGACACGGATTCGGATACGCGGTCCGTTTGTCTGCCACACATCTCCATCATACCGAACATGGAACAATCCCCCTCCGGTTCGCCTGTCCGAAAATGCCTAACACCGGGGATAATTTCCCGGATGTTATCCCCCTTCGCCGGTATTGTGTAGCACCGCGTTAGATCACACCGAGCGCTCCTTTTGCTTGTCATGCAACTATTTTCTTTATATTTACTATTTCTTCCCCCTCTTCTCTCCGGTAGACCCCGAGATCAATGATGCCCCGGTGATCGACTACGGTGTTGACGACCCCTTCTTCTTGCCAGAGCAACCAGGCAAGCCAACCCCCTTTGATCATTCCGATATCGCCCATTCCCATCTCTCTTATGCTTGCATTAGAACTGCTACTGCTTTTTGTATGATCCTATTCTGATGCATAGCCTCTTGTTGATACCTGCTTTCATACCTTACATGTTATACTAAACTGCTTAGTATAGGCTGGTTAGAGATCCACCAGAGATCCCCCCACATTGTCCCGACTGCCCCACTGGATTATCAGAAAACCCGATCAACGGGATCGAAGACCAGGCCCCGACACCGCACATCACTTTCCCCTTAGTTGCTCGACACTACTGGGTTACTATCGAGTGGCGAGGGTGAGACCTCATCAGCACTCCTGATGTTAACCTTGTAGGTTAGTTCGTCGGTTATGGTCATGGAGGGTGAATCCTCCTTCTCCACTCCCGATAACGACACTGTCGTGCAACTCCTCAAGAGTGGACCTCGACGGTGACTCCTCTTTCGTTCACCTTGACGATAAACATCAGGTGGAATTCCATCGAGGGTGATTTCCTCAGGTGTTTCCTTTGGTGTTAGACACACAGTTACTATGGTTACTATGACTTTACAACTGTTACTTGGAAAGGCGGGTCGACCCTGAGGGGTACCCGTGAGTGATGTGGAGACGGGTTGACCTGGAGGGTACCCGAGAGTTGAATACGAGGCGTGGCCGGGTATTCTTAGCCCTTGCCGCATGTCCTCGAGACGGGGCGACGGGGTCACATCTTTCGTGAATCTCTGCTCGTTATCGCGTTCCCAAGACACTAAGCGGTTTGGATATTTGATCCAAGGGGCCTCTGGCCTGCTAGCGCTAACCATCATGTGGGCATAGTATGGGCGTTCTGCGTTGTATGCATCAGCCGAAGCTTAACTGACGTCATTACGACTGAGCGACGCGTGCTGGGTTGGACTGGTTATGCACCTACCTTTTTAAGGAGGTAGCTAGGTCTGCTCATCGGCCGCCCACGTAACTGCAGGAGTTCCCAGGGCGATTGGCCCATGACCCCTGGGGGCATATGATTTAGTCCGGCGTCCATGACCTCTCTATTAAGTCTAGGTCGGGTTGCAACGTATTGTTTGGCCAAGGGCAGGCATGACCTGATGGTGTGTTCGGCCGGAGTTAAGCAAGCGTGGTGGGTAAGTTGGTGCACCCCTGCAGGGATGAAAACATCTATTGATAGCCTGTCCTACGGTAACGGACACTTGGAGTTGTATCCCGATCGATACAACTAGAACTAGATACTGAGACATGAATGGATATGTGGCTCCGGGATTGCTTCCTCGCAGGGAGTCGAGGAAGGATCTCTGGGCGTTATTTCTACAACATGCTTGATATTTATAATATGTTATTATGTACCTCTTCTACTGCTGCAAGATTGGTGGTTTCCAGAAGATGCTAGTCTTCGATAGGACTAGCTTCCCCCCTCTTATTCGGGCATTCTGCAGCTTAGTCCACAGATACTACCCTTTTCATTGATACCGATGCATATGTAGTGTAGATCCTTGCTTGCGAGTACTTTGGATGAGTACTCATGGTTGCTTTGCTCCCCCTTTTCCCCCTTCTTTCTTCTTGCTGGTTGATGCAACCAGATGGTGGAGTCCAGGAGCCACATGCCACCCTTGACGATTGCTACTACCCCGACAAAGCCTACTACCTCTTGGAGACAGCTGACGACCAGGAGTAGTTAGGAGGTCCCAGGCAGGAGGCCTTGCCTTTTCGATCGTGTTATTTTTGTGCTAGCCTTCTTAAGGCAAGCTTGTTTAACTTATGTCTGTACTCAGATATTGTTGCTTCCGCTGACCCTTGTGTATTCGAGCTTATGTAGTCGAGCCCTCGAGGCTCCTGGCTTGTAATATAAAGCTTGTATTATTTTATTTGTGTCTAGAGTTGTGTTGTGATATCTTCCAGTGAGTTCCTGATCTTGGTCGTACACATTTGCGTGCATGATTAGTGTACGGTCAAATCGGGGGCATCACAAGTTGGTATCAGAGCCGACTGCCTGTAGGAACCCCCTTTCCAACTCCTTGGCCGAAATTGAGTCTAGTCTTTGAAAAACTGTTTTACTAACATGGCTGTGTGGCTTACGGGCCCACGTCGCCATTGGGTGGTATTAGGATCTTTTATTCCTCGTCTATACTCTGGGATTCTGAACTCTCTTCTATTCGGGTTAAATGATTTTGCTAAAATCTAACTTTAGGTTCTCGAAAATACTTTCTCCCGGAGAGCCCCTTCAGTCAAGATGGTCGCCTGCTTCATCAGAAGAATTCGAAGATACTCTACGATGTTCTTTCGAGACCTTGTGCCCTTCGCCGTTGCAATTCCATATCACCGATAATTCCCTAAGGATAGCTACATACACTTGTCGTCCATACCTCCATTTCAATTGATCTTGTTATTACAAGATAACCTGAAATACTTCGGATATTTCGAGAATCCTTTGTGCCTGCGCAGCTCCTTTCCGCATGAATACATGTATAAATAATTCCCCATACCTACCAGGAATTCGTTCATCGCTAGTTGTTCATGCGTTTCACAAATGTCTTCAAACCGCTTTTCAATCTTCCAAAATCCTCAGCAACCTATTGCTCTAGAGAGTTTTACCCGCTTGTATTATGGTTAATTCCATATATACCAATATTCGTTAAAATCCTTTGAGATTGACTTTCTGATCTTATTGATTCAATAGGTTGCAAATACTCGCAATCATCAGTCAAACTGGGATTCGTTTCTAGATCGGACATCATTCCGAATATGAGCTGGATCTCAACTAATCAAATTGCTGTCGATTGTACCCCCTAAGCAATTTCAACTTACCAATGCTTAATCAAAGCGGTTGCTTCTGATCGCTTGATTTGGAAATCATAATTCCTTGCATTAGAGATTGGAATTAGTCAGTTGTTTCTATAAACCGATATCCCTCCATTCTTTCTTCTTATGGTTGAGTACCGATGCTCACATTAGATCCCTGGTAGACCACCAGATCCTTTGTTGGATTATTATCCGACTGTGCCCCTCATATTTAATCTCCCTATGAGTTCTTCCCGGATACATAACGCCTTGGTAAATTGTATCCTCTCTCTTTAAGTTTGTGGTATATGTTCCTAAGATGCCCCTATGTGTTGAACCTATGCCTTCCCTAATCCGTGTGAACCCAAGAGTTTTCATGAGTTATACTCTTCTGGTGTTTTGCCAAATATAATTCCAACACTACGACTTCATCAAAAGCGAGAAGTGAATGGAAGGTTATGCATTGAAGAAGTGGGAGTCGACCTTGAACTTTGTGTTCATGCCCGTGGACCCGATGTGGAACTTATCATGGAAGCTTCTCTTAAAATTAATTACCCCCTTGGTATAAGTTCATCTTATATCTGAGACCTGGCCTTTAGCAATCGTGGTTCCGACCATGCTCTCCTTTAAATACCATTTCTTGCACAAGTTAAACTACTTGTCCTCTGTAGGTTAATGCACCTATCCAACCTCTATTATGTTCTACCTTCGAGTATTACCTCATGGTATCTCAATAATGTCACAGAACCATATTACTTCTTATGAGTTCTTCTTCAAGTATTACTTTTCACCGATTCCAATTTTCCTTGGGTTCTGAGTTGTTAGACACTCAAGGACATCGATAAGTGAATCAATTCCGCACTCTGATTCAATAACTATAAGTAATCTCCATTGCTTATGAGTTTATTAATTCTTCAAGTCATTCCTAGCATGATCAGCCATATCATTATCGTGCAAAATTTTAACTGTGTTACCTAGTCCTTCTTCCCGGAGCAAAACTTTTGATGATGAGACAAACTTATGTCGATCTTCCTCGTCATATCTTTTCAGCTCGAATAACAAGATTGATTTTGAGTTTGTGTCATACCCGTGGTTCCGATAACCTTTCGCCTTATGCTTGATGTCATCGATGATTGAATACATCTTCAAGGAACCTCTTGACAAATGTGTCATGAATCATCGTCAACATTTTAACTTCTTCCAAGTTGTGAATCGAATTCATGGCGGGAAATAACATCCTTTCCCCTCGATGATTTGTATTAACATCGACAACATTCTTGCATTCCCTCCAACACAAACTTGTTCTTGTTTTGTGTTATACCTTGAGTTCCTTGTTATCCGACTTATGCTATGCTCTACCTTGGAGTACTACCATCTTTTATGTCAAGAATGTCGTGAGAATTTCACCACCTCTTAAGAATTCTTGATACAAGTGATACTTCTTACCATATCCGCTCATTCCTTTGTCCCCGTGTTGTTCCTAACCGGAAACCCAACAAATGAAGTATGACGTTCAACTTCGAAACTTCTAGCACCCCATTGCTTCGAAGTGAATGGTCGATAGTCTCATTCTCGGTCTTTTGGTTATTGAATCACCATTTTAGCATTGATCATGCTACATAGTCCATTTTTCAGGTGCATCTTCCATTCAATGTTTACTTATGGATGTTCTCCTCTAACATACTACGGTATGACCAATGTTACCATCTTGTTCACTTGAATGTAGAAATCCACGCTTATGGAAATCTCGATGAATTGTTGTTGATCCCGCCGGCCACATCCTCATCTTTTCCTTGCTGAAAATGGAAGACTTATTCTATAAGTTGTTCCCGATGGATCCTTTGAGTATTCAAAGTCTGATCTTTACCCAATGATCATGTCGGTGCTATCTCGAAGCATGTCTGTGCTACTCCGAAGATCCATAAGAACATGGTAAGCGCAAAGCTAAATGTTTCTTGATCAACTATCCAACATCGTTGTGTGGGTACATATCACAATTATTCTTACACCTTTTATCTATATGGTCAGGACTTTGATCTCCTGACACGTATATCATGCCCTCCTTAATCTTGGGAATGATATACTCCTTTTCATTGTGTTTAAACACATTTTCCTTTCCATTTGTTTGTTTGACCTTTCTTTGGTCTACATATAATCTAAGCAGTAATAATTTTCCGCTTACGTAAACACCTTGGTGTACAACTGTGCCAGTAAGACCCTGTTACTATTGTTGATAACATTCCGTAACCACCGATGGACGAGAACTTTGCCTATTAGTCCGCCTCGTTTCAACGAGTAGGAAAATGGTTCTCTTTGTCCCTCGCCCTTGGTACCGATGTTGTTGCGGACATAACTGACATGCTATCCTTTGACATGCCTTGCTATCATCGCCCTTCCTACTTTTAACCCACATGGTGGGCCCATAATCCACAGTTCCACATGATCGAAACCTGACTCTGGGGTACATCCCCCGTTTCCAAGGTTATTCCTCACACTTGGCTTCGTGTGGAATTCGCGAGCCACCCTCCTAGTGATCTATTATGGTATCAGAAGCAATACTTATTCTCGTTGCTCTAGACCCCTTTCACACCTTGTTTTAGGCAACGACGATTGCCTACACGCTTGAAACTTCTATTTTGCACCTTCTTACTTTGCTCTCGATATATTCTTAAGTTTCAATTCAAGAGTTACTTTCTGCCACCTTCCTGGTGTTATCTACCAGATGAGCATCATTGTAGCGGTTCGTTCTTCTGAAGTTACACCATGGTCCTTCGTACGTACGTTGCAGTTCCCGAAGCTTTGGAATAAAGAATTGAAGACATCAACAAAAGGGATTAACTTCTTCGAGAAGATCCGTTAGGGTATCGTAACCAGACCTTCCCCCTACTCTACCTCTTAAATCTTGAGACAAGAGTTCTTGTAGTGGAGGAGATTTGTAACGCCCGGGGTAATCAAGCTACATTAATCCCTGTTAATGGTCTCGTGTCAACACATTACTGTTACTAATCATCACTTGATCCAAATCATGATTCAAATTCGATTTCAAATTAAAGTCCAAAATTCAAGTTTCTCAAACATGAAAACTAAAATATCCTCGATGTGGCAAAATTTCCACAAGTAATTATGATGGTGACCAAACACTTTAGCAAAGTATTTGAATGCTCTTTTGTGAATAAAGCTGTGGCTAAAAACATTTCTTAAATGCTTTTAAATATGAAACAAATATAAAACTCTTTTATTTAGGTGCCAAATTATTGGTAGCAGTGGCTTAATTATAAATACTCAACTAGGTGCTAACATTATATTTTATAAAACAAAATTAAATGAAACAGAAAAGGGTTTAAAAAAAAGGGAGAGGCCTAAACCTACTGGGCACTTTGGCCCAGGTAGCTACACACAAGGCCCAGCCCGCTTCCAGATCGCCCCTACCTCCCTCCTTCAGCTGTCAGTGGCGCCCGAGCCTAGACGTCGTTCCCGCCGCACCATCTCGTCATCGCGTCGCTACAGGGCGCCTGGTGGGGATAAGATCGCCAGCGTCAACGCCCTAGACAAAGCCATGATCTTTCCCCCTCTCTTCGCATCGCTGCATCTCCACCCGCCATGGCCGCCTCGGTCGTCGTTGACGCCTTGCTGTCCGCGTAGCCACTGCACTTCCCGCGCTTCGCCGTCGTCCCATTACCTCTGCTTTGCTCCACCGTGACCGTGGCAAGGTCAAGCACATATCAAGTAGAAGAGGGGCAGGGTAATGAAGGCAACTCCAAAAATGTGGCCATGAAGAAGGTGGTGCAGCGACCATTATACTTTGTTAGATCCCTATTACAGGGAGCAAGATCAATGTATTCTGTGGTGCGGAAATTAATCTTCGGCCTCATCATGGCCTCAAGGAAGCCGCACCACTACTTCCAAGGCCACGATATCACAGTTGTCACCTGTTTTCCTCTACAAGCATATTGAGGAACCCTAAAGCTACCAACACGATAGTTGAATGGGCTTTGGAATTGTTAAGCTTTGGGATGAAATATGAAAGCACTTTGACTATTCAGAGCAGAGCACTGGCATAATTGATTGCGGAGTGGACACCAACTCCAGAAGAAGAGATGCCAGAAACAGTCATCCCCGGCAAGGAAGCACCTCAGGATTGGATTATGTCCTTTGATGGGGCATTCTCACTTCAGGGTGCGGGGGCTGGCGTGCTCTTCGTCGCACCCACCAGAGTGGTCTTAAAGTGCGTGGTCCAGATGCACTTCCCTCGTGAGAGAGCTACCAACAACACTACAGAGTATGAGGGGCTCCTTACCGGGCTCAGGATCACAATCGAGTTGGGAATCAAGAAGCTGATCATTCATGGAGATTCACAGCTTGTTATGAGGCATGTCAACAAGGATTACCAGAGCCCATTGATGGAGGCATACGTTGAAGAGGTGAGAAAGTTGGAGGAACACTTTGACGGATTACAAACAGAGCACGCACCACGTGCAGAGAACAACACTGCTGATTATCTGTCAAAGTGTGCCGTGCAGAAGCTTCCTGTGGAACCAGAAACATTTGTCCTCCATCTGACTAAGCCTTCTGTATCCCCATTGAAAATGGCCAAGAAGAGGAGAAAACTAGACTTCGTCAAGCCTTCATCGGCAGTACCTTAAGATGTCCCCGATAATGAGGCTACTGGGAACAACTCCACCTTGCATGGCGAGTCACACTCTTCCGTAGGACCTCAGGTCTTTGTGATCGAGGCAAGATCTCCCGCGAGTGAGGAGGTTCCATTGATCCTAGTTGCTGAGCCCCAGGCTCCAACTTGGGCCCAACACATCATCCACTACCTCCAAACTAGAGAACTTCTGGAAGATCAAGAAGAAGCTGAAAGAGTAGCCCGGAGGGCCAGTATGTATCAGTTTGTCGACAACACACTATACAGAAGAAGGCCCAACAGTGTGAAACTGAAGTGCATTTGCCGGGAAGAAGGAAAGGAACTGCCGACAGAGATACATCAAGGCATGTGCGGCTCTCATACTGGTTCAAGAGCCTTGGTTGAAAAAGCTTTCCGGCCAGGCTTCTACTAGCCCACGACCCTCCAAGATGCAACAGAGCTAGTCACCAGATGTGAAGCCTGCCATTTCCACTTCAAGAATATCCATCAGCCTGCTCAAACACTCCACATGATCCCTTTGTCATGTTTGTTTTCGGTCCGGGGGCTCGATATCTTGGTCCCCTTCCCCTGTGCTGCTGGGGGCTTTGAATATTTGTACGTCGCCATCGACAAGTTTTCAAAGTGGCCGGAAGAGGAGCCCGTGAGAAAGGGGACAACGTAGTCAGCTATCAAGTCTTGAAAGGATTGGTGTGCCGTTTTAGAGTACCCGCCAGACTCATCACTAACAACGGCATCCAGTTCACAAGCCGCGCCTTCATGCAATATGTTCATGTACTCGGAAGCAAGATCTCATTCACCTCTGTTGATCATCCCAGGAGCAATGGACAAGCTGAGAGGGCGAACGCTGAAGTGCTGCAAGAACTCAAGACAAGAACATTTGATAAGCTGCAGAAGTGCGGCACGCGATGGATCGATGAGCTGCTGGTGGTTCTCTAGTCCCCCCGTACGACACCAAGTCGAGCCACCGATCAGACTCCCTTCTCCCTAGTCTATGGGACAGAAGCAGTGCTCCCCACGGAACTCAAATACGGGTCTCCTTGAGTGCTTGCCTATGATGAAGTAGCGGAAGAATAGCACCGGCGTGATGATGCTGTGCTACTTGAGGAGAACCGTCTCTATGCTGCTATACGCGCTGCACGATACCAGCAGGCCCTGCGTTGCTATCACAGCCGCATGGTCCATGCCCGGAGTTTTGAGGAAGGCGACCTTGTCCTTAGGCACGTTCAGTCCGCCAAGGGTGCAAACAAGTTGACACCGAAGTAGGAAGGCCCTTACCGGGTAGTACGAGTCACCAGACCTAGCACAGTCCGTCTGGAGACCGGAGATGGTATTCAATTGCAATACACATGGAACATTGAGCATATCCGTAAGTTGTACTCGTAAGGCTCGGCGGTCGGGCCGTGCCCCGACAGCCACCCTTTTGTACAAGCTTTGTCGATGCTGCATGTAACCCTTTGAACAGAGCCAAGCACAGACCCTGAGCACCAGAAATAAATGAAGCGCCGCCCCCCAAAAAACTGCATGCATGCATAGCTTTGGACATGCATCTCGTGAGCATATAGACCAGGGGCATATGCTCCTATGTTTCCTTCTGCACTCAGTTCAGGTTTCTTTCCACGGACCTCGTCCCAGAAAAAAGAAATGGAAACAAGTCAACGTATTGATCCCCAACAGGCAGCACAGATAAGTTCCATCTCTTTCTGTCCATTTGTGTTCCTATAAGAAAAACTTGTGCATTTTTTCAAAGACCCCGTCACCTCCATGGCATTTGTGCTCCCATTCTATAGTTCGAACAACGTTTCGTCTGAGGCAGTTGTAGTTGCATCTAATGGAAGAGGTTCAACAGGGGACTGGTTTCCTCCTGCGATGTTGTGCCCGGTAGGCCAAGCCCCGCAGCAACAAAGGAAAGGCGCGGTAAGACAACTTGTCGAGAAAGAGCTTGTTTACTTGAAAGTAAAGAGGCATTTTCCTCTACATGTATAACATTCCTGCACAAGCGCTCGGCAAGGCTGTTTTTCTTTTCATTAAACATGTTGATAAACAAGTACACCTCTTACAGAACACAAACATGGACAGAAGAGGTTACATATTTGAAACTAAAATTTGGCACATGACTATATATTTTAGATTCAAAAAAGATAAGTGACACATAATCCATTTCTTTTCCCTCTCCTCCTAGGAACTATAGTGGGAGGTGAAAGGGAGCCGAAAACGCGCCCGGTCGGAAGTCTAGCCCGATCTCATCGGGGGCTGCCAGGAGCAGCCTGACAAGATCGGGAGTGGCGAGGCTGCGTAGGAGGGGGCGGAGGGAGCAGCTGGACAACCCTCTGGTCACCACCGCCAGGACCATCGGGACGCTCCAACGTGGGCATCGAGGGAGAGAGCCTACCTGGGCCCAGATGGAAGATTGCTGGAGGAGGCGAAGGCACCAAGAGAGCATCCCTCCCCGGCAACCACCTGAAGAAGCTGCCGCTGATGGTGCGGGGGGGGGGGGGATGGCGAAGAACCGGAGAGTGGGGCAGCCTCCAGGCAGTACGAGATGAAGGCATCGGTGCCATCGTACTCTGACCTGACGGACTGCCCTCTGCCTTCGTCGTCTTTGCCAGCTTCTTCCTCATCACCATCGCTCCAAGAGACCGGCGGGCCCTGGGCCCGCAACCCCCTTTGGAGAGACGACTAGCGGCGGCGACGATGACCGGGGCGCACGGAGAACGCTGTCACCCACCTCGGCGGGCAGGATGGCATCCATTCTTTAGCACAATCCCCGATCTTGTCGAAGGAGGCAGTGCTAGGATTACCAGAAATCCCGAGCACGGTTCCATGGGCGGACACCTGAAGTCTTGGAGACCTCACTAGCGGATCAACGAGTTCTAGCAGCTTGTGGCGGAGACGACGCCTCTTCCCCAAGCGGCGGATCTATGAGGTAGGGGCAAGCGTCCTAGAACCACGAGAGAGCACGACACCCTCCACACCAGGGTCGACGCGATGTTTGCGGAAACATCACAGTGAACTACGACTTCCCCCACTACGGTCATCGCATCATCTGTGGCTTCGGACCGGACTCACTTCCCAGGAGGGTACGCCAACTTTCAGGACCACCATTCCCATCCTAAGACCCAGGGATTGCCCCTAGCCTCCTCCCCTCAACATTCGAAGGGGAAGAAGGATACTAGGGAGAAGAAGAAGAAGAAGGGTGTGAGTTAGCCCCTCGCTCGTCTCCCCTTTTATAATCAGATTGGGCTGAGGGCTGGCTCCTCACCCAGAAGACAACCACCCTCATGCACCTATCCGTGCATCCAGTATCTACCCCGCACGACGCATGCGGCGTACATGGGGGAAGGAATAAGTGCGATGGGATAAGTGAAATGGCGGTTACCGACCCGTGAAATAAAGTCATGCACGGGCCATAACAAGGTGGCTCCCACCGTGTTTAGCAGTGCACGACAAGCAGGAGAAGCGGAAACCACCCTCATTCAAGAACATGTTAATGAAGAAGCAATGAAAATATCAGAAAACAAGCTACCCCAAGACCTCTGCTTGTGTACTTGATAGGGCCTACCCCGACGACGCTCGGTAGCGCATTCGAGCCAGGCCCGGGGGCTTCTGTCGGTGCAACAAACCTTGGTGTGTTCCCCAGAATGTACACATGCATGAGGGCGAGATTGCAGCGGCAGGATAAGGCCAAGCTGAAGATATAGCTCTTTGTGAAGTCAAAGGGCGAATCAAGAATACCAAGACAAGGCAAAGGAACAAGATATCACCAAGGAAAAACCTCCCTTGCCGCGCAGGCGAGCCCGGCCAGGTCCAGGCCGCGCCAAGGCAAAACTCAAGACTCCCCCGGCAGGCTTACCGGGACGCCAAGGGCAGGTCACCCCGCCAAGACACCATCGCTCCACTGCACAGAGACTCAGGTCACTTATTAGTGCGGTGTCGAGCCCTCAGATGATTAAGTGGCATCCACCGAACATGTGACAGCCACCCAGAAGGCATTTTTTCTCCAAATGACACTCGTCTAGCGATGTGTCAAGCAGAGAAGGCAAGAGACAGATAGAGTAGCGCTGCAAGGCTTGTCGGGCTAGTCCACGATGTGCCACTAAGCGGTGCATTTAATGCACCCTATCCTGACAGGTGAGTTATGTATGATAGCACTGTTGGTCATCTAATCAACCAATAGTGATCATGTCACCACTCTGGATTCCCTTTGGACTATAAAAGGAGGACCGAGGCAAGCTTAGAAAGGATCCAGACCCTTGTACACTCATACGCGCGTAGTCACTCTCCCCGAGGCTACCTTGCCGGGCTTGAGCACTACGTGCTCCTCACACTCCTTCATCAAATCCACCAAAGTAGGAGTATGGTTTTACGCTTCAGAGCGGCCGAACCTAGGTAAAAACCACCGCGTCACCATTGCCGCGCTGCCCCTATGGTCTCCGCTCTTTGTGCAACGTGCCCTTCCCCCTCACCGAACCATAAAGGGGCCAACGGCCCCATATGTGATCGTGTTTTCCCACGACATTCCCGAACGTTTGGGATTTGTCATTTCTATCCCAAAACTAATGAGATCGCCTTAAAACACTAAATTATTCCTAATAAAAGCCACTGCGCGCAGGAGGTCTTGAGGCGCGCCAAGAGTTCCCTGGTGCATGACCATTTCCCAACGCGGCAGCACAACACCTCTTCCTCAGCCTCGCAATTCGCAAGGTGCTGATTGGCGACTTGTCTGTGGGCGAGCGTGATCTCACCGGTCTAGTGATCCGACGCCAATAGGTACTCCTCCTCACTGGATGCGTGCACATGGTCCACGTACCACCAAGCGTAGCTTGGGCCCGACTGCACTCATGGCTTTGGCACGGGCGTTCTCTGCCACCCACACGGCCCTCGCACGAGCCTTCTGCCAAAGAGACAATTGCCCGACTCTCTCGGACGCGACTTAGGCCTGCCAGGCAGCATGCCTCGTGGCACACTTCCCTTCCTTAGCCTTCTTCTCCGCCTCTACTTTGGCGTGCTCTGCCGGAGGTAAAGCCTCCCACAAGGCGACATCCATTTCATTCCAAAAGGCTTGGGGGCTCGGCAGGTGGCGGGCGGCGTTCTCCTTGTAGTGGGGAGCCGATGCGTCCTCCAATGCGCGTGCTGGTGAGACTGGGAAAGCCGATGCGTCCACCTCGTCGCATCGCAACAAGGAGTGGAACGTCGACGCGTCCACCTCGTCGCGTCGCGACGAGGAGCAGAACGCTGATGCGTCATCCTCCACTGGTTGCAGCAAGGAACGAAACACCGACATGTCCTCCTTGACTTGTGCAGGCAAGGAACAAAATGACGATGCGTGACCCTCCGTGTGGGGCAGCAAGGGGTGCCTAGGGCTTGGGAGGGGCGATGCCATGGTGGTCGACATGAGAGGGAGGGTGTAAGGGCATATTTCTCCTAAGTAGTTTTGGTGATTGATGACAATACATTTGCGGATTAATCGTGTGCACTGAGCACTTCAGAGATCTCTCGGTTTGGCACGAGACGATTTGGTGCCCCTCGAAGCTTGTCGAAGACAGCGTTTCTTTTTGGTTCTTTTCGGTGGATTTGAGTCGTAGGAAAGCTGTATTATTAAGAGGGGGTCCGCCTCGGAAAGGTTTGGGAAAAATCAACACGTACACATCTTTTCCTTTGCACTACCTTTCCTTTGTTTCAATGGAGCTTTTTTCTATCTATCTTTTTCTTGCCATTTGAAAGGGTGCCAAAATGTAGAAGTTTTGTGACCTGCAGTAGTACCGCTCAAGGGAGCGGTAGTACCGCATAGGCCCACAGTAGTACCGCTCCCTGGAGCGGTAGTACCGTAGGCTTGCGGTAGTAGGAGCGGATGTAATTTCTTACATCCGCCCTAGCGCGGTAGTACCGCCCCTATTGTGCGGTAGTACCGTAAGTGTCGGTCACGGTTTAAACAGATGCGGCAGTAGGTGCGGATGTAATTTTTTACATCCACTCCTACACGGTAGTACCGCGCCTCCTGCGCGGTAGTATCGTGTCAGACTTTTGCGCAATATTTATCGAAGTGGAAGTACCCACGGAAGTTATTTTTATACTACCATGGTCCAGCCCGTTCCTCTACGTAAATGCGCTGCAGTAGTACCGCAGGTTCCTGCGGTAGTAACGCAAGGCACTGCGGTAGTACCACTCCCGAGGAGCGGTAGTACCGCTCCCGAGGAGCGGTAGTACCGCAGGTCGCAGAGCACTTATTGCTCAACGGCTGGATCCCCTTCTCCACTATATAAGGGAGTCTTCTTCTCCACAAAGACTTACCTCTTCCTCCCAAAAGCTCCATTGTAGGTCAAAGCTCCATTTCCTCCCGATCTCTCTCCCTAGCCAATCAAACTTGTTGATTTCCTCGGGATTGCTTGAGAAGGCATCGATCTACACTTCCACCAAGAGATATTTGATTCCCCCCACTAATCCCTTGCGGATCTTGTTACTCTTGGGTGTTTGAGCACCTTAGACGGTTGAGGTCACCTCGGAGCCATATTCCATTGTGGTGAAGCTTCGTGGTGTCATTGGGAGCCTCCAATTCGGTTCTGGAGATAGCCCCAACCTTGTTTGTAAAGGTTCAATTGCCGCCTTCAAGGGCACCACTAGTGGAATCACGGCACCCTGCATTGTGTGAGGGCGTGAGGAGAATACAGTGGCCCTAGTGGCTTCTTGGGGAGCATTGTGCCTCCACACAGCTCCAACAGAGACGTACTTCCTCTCAAAGGGAAGGAACTTCAGTAACACATCCTCATCTTCACCGTCTCCACTTGTGGTTATTTCTTTCCTTTACTTGTGCAAGCTTTCCTTGTTTACCTTAGCTAGCTTGCTTGTGAGGTTGTTATCTTTGCTTCCGATAAGTTGTCACCCTAGTTGCATATCTAGACAACTTACTTTGTTGCTTAATTTAAATTGGTTAAGAAAAGCTAAAAATTGTTAGTTGCCTATTCACCCCCCCTCTAGTCAACCATATCGATCCTTTCAGAGGGGGAGGAGGTAGCGATGAATGTGACCCTTCTTCCGAATGCCGTGGGAGGCACAATATTTATAACGAGCAATGCCACAGCTACATAAGATATGTTGCATGATTAACAAAAAACTAGGTGGGCATATTTTTGTTGGAGTACATTACATGGGATGGAAGGGGTGGAAATATTGCTGGTCACAACAGATTGAATGAGAGCGCGGGGAAGAGAGTCATGCAAGCAGATTGTTTTCACATGGGGTGGGGTGGTGGGACTACCGGAGGGGGAAGGAGAGTCAAGCAGGCAGATTGTTTTCACACATGGACATGAAAAGATTCGGAGACGAACAGGCTTCCTGCATGTATGGGGAATGGTGCATAATAAGTCATCTTACATGCAATGAACTGACCATTGCATGTCGGGCTAGGTATAGTCTCAATTCATTAAAAACATACACGTCCCACACATGTTCAGATTTGAAGGTGCACTAAATTATTGCATGCGGTGATTAAGGATAGCCATTGTGGTGGTATGTTAGCCGGTATCATGCACTCGGGAATAGCAAACATGCTGATGTGCCAAATAATTAAAGAAGAGAGGGGGGGGGGGGG
>LR738709.1:212285111-212308596 GCA_902687465.1 Secale cereale | reverse complement strand
GGGGTTAGAGTAACATAGGTAGATACCATATCATGTTAAATGCTATGCTACTTTGTGTCATGCATGGCACTATAAAGGTAGTATCAGGCTGGTCGTAATGGCGAGTATCATGCATATGATACTAGTGTATGATACTACTACCTCCATCTGGGATTACTAGTCCAGCGAGCAAAGTATGGACGTCCCATTTTTACAAGGCCGCTCGCGGAAAATGTAACACCCAGGATGCGGCTATAGCTCCTACGTGTCGAGGCATGAATTAGAGTCATAACCACATTCTGGAATGGTCTCAAGTATGTTATCTTTACACAACCTATGTAATGAACATGATGAAAGAGAGTTTAATAGTTGGCTTACACTCGCCACATCACACAATTAATAAAATAAACATACATTCATCTAGAGAACACAGAGTTCGACTACAGACGGAATCAAACGAAGAAGAAGATAGCTCATAGGCTAATCCCGATCGGCCCTAGTAGGAACCACTACTGATCGTCGGGGTATGTAACATACATACGCCTACGCTCTTCATCGAACTCCCATTGGAGCTCTTGCATGCCTCCTGCGTCAAACTCTGATGTACCTCACCTGTTTGTGTAGTAAACTGTGAGTCACGAGGACTCAACAATCCCATTCCCGGGTATCAAAACTATCAAAGCCTTTGGGTGAGGAGAAGGTATAAAGTGGGCTGCAACAAGAACTAAGCGTAGATGTGGTGGCTAGTTTACTAACTTTCAGAGCGAGAAGAGAAGTCAAAGCCAATGATCATGAACTAGTCATGATCACTAGGTGATCCTGTCTACCTACGAGTCATTCATAACCCAATCATGTTCTCTTCCTAAACTCCCTCGAAAAGAGACCATCATGACTACTCACACGGTAGTGTATTTTGTTTGAGTTATGGTGTCATTTTATCTACAACCGGATATTAACAAATTTAAATCTGCCACATAACCGCGGGAACGGCTTTCGAAAGATCATAACCCTACACGGGTGTCCCAACTTAGCCCATCACAAGCTCTCACGATCAGGAGAGGTAAAACATCTTATCTTAGGGACAACCCGATCAGACTCGGAATCCCGGTGCACATGACATTTCAACAATGGTAAAAAAAAGTCCAGCAAGACCTCCCGGCGTGACGACACCCTGATAGTAGCCATGCGTATCTTGTCTCAGGCCACGTCCGGATAGCTCAGCTTACAGGTATGCCAGATACCTCGAGTTTCCCTGAGGCGGCCCCGCAATCTGCTCGTTTGGGACAAACACCATTAGCATTGACCCCCCTGTATGTGGAAAAGAATCCTTGGGGATGCAACCCCCTATGCAGATTAATTAATAGTTTTATTATGTTGCAAATTAAAATCAAAGTTGGGCCTTGCTGGAGGAGTTTTATTCAAAGCGTACTGTCAAGGGGATCCCATAACCCCAACCGTGTTAGGAATGCAAACTCAAGGAACATAACACCGGTTTATCGGATCCTAAGGTGGCATGAGTGGAACAAAACACCAAGCAAAGGCCAAGCCTTCCACCCATTACCAAGTATATGTGTACATTAATTAAATAAGATATATATTGTGTTATCCCAAATAATCCATGTTCCAACATGGAACATCTTCCATCTTCACCTGCAACTATGCTATAAGAGGGGCTGAGCAAAAGTGTAACTTAGCCAATCAACGGTTTGCTAGGAAGGCGGTTAGAGTGTTTCATGGTAACATAGGAGGCTCACAAGACAAGAATGGGCATTGAGACATATCTATAGAGCGATACAACTAGCAGGGCAAAGATAGAGGTGATATCGAGGAATAGTCATCTTGCATGCGATCCCGCAAGGAAGAAGAACGAGTCCATGAAGAAGACAAATGGACGTTGTCGAAAAGATCCTCACAACTCCGGAACGAAACCGAAGCTAACGAGAGAAGCAACCGGAAAGAATCAAACAACATGTTAAACACACAAGCATAAACATGGCATATGATGCACAAGCAAGTATGATGCATGTGCGGTTTAAATACGCATGGCATGGCAAAGTGCACGAGCAATACTACAAATTAAGTGGAGCTCAATATGCAACGAGTTGCATATCGACGAAACACCACATTCAATTTATTTAGTTGACTCTTGTTTATGTAGACAACAATATTAAAGGTTAATTAACATGGCAAGAGGGGAATAATAAGTAAACTAACTATCTAGTCAATTTAAATGAGGCCGGAAATAACAAACAATAATTCCGCAAAAACCTGTCGTGGAGTTGTCACGGCAGATGTCCTAGAGGAAGGACTTAGTTGTGGAGCCATCGCGACGTAGTTGGCTTAAAGGGGTTAAAGCGGGACAAAAGACACGGGGAGTTTATACTAGTTCGGCCCCTTGCGATGAAGGTAAAAGCCTAATCCAGTTTGAGGTGATATTGCTAGGGTTTCGATTGCTAGGGAGCGAATACGTTAGCCTGGCTTTCGATCTGTTATTTCTTGCCCTGAGCCACTGTCGGGTCGTCTCCTTATATACACGGGTTGACGCCCTGCGGCTTACAAAGTCCCGGCCGGCTCATACAAACGTGTCCGGCCCGGTGACTTATCTTTACATGCTTTATAGTACAAGTTGAACATACATGGTGGTTTATACTTACGAGCCTTAAGCCGCTCTGGGTTTTGGGCCCTTTATATGCCTATCTTCCTGAACCGCTATCTTCAACATGCTCCTGGGCTTGGCCCATGAGCCGCCATTGGGGTAACCTGGCCCCTCCTGGGCGGGTCATATCGAATAGTTATATCCCCAACATTAGGCCCTAGGTTGATTTGAACTTATTCATGTCAATCTTCAACACTTAGGAAAAATCCATCTTCATCTTCTTGCGAGATATTGTAACCCGCAATGACGTCATCCCTTGAGGTTGCGGTAACCCGCCATGACGTCACCTGTCATTCATTTTTATATAGCCCAAATCTTAACAAATCTCCACATTTTAATGAACCTCCAAAAATAGAGGCGTCTGCGCTGTCACATATCCGTTTTTGGCCTCCTCGATTCCCGCGCATGTCACTTATCCCTTCGTCTTATAAATAGGGCCAGGGGTCCCTTTCACTTCCCCCCTTGCCTCTTCGTCTCTTGTCTTCTTCCTCGCGACACCTCTATGCTCGAGCTCCGCCGCCGCCGTCGACCTTCGTCTCTGCCTCAACAACGGCTGCTGCATCATTCTGATTTAACCAGATTTTGTCCACGCGCCGCCGCCGTTTCAACAGTCCAGGTAAGTTCTCCTCCTTCCCCTTATCTTAGATCCATTAGGGTTCCTGCAAGTTCTTCAGAGTTCATCTTCGCCCTTCACTGCAGTTGTGATTTTTGATTTGAACTTGATACTCCTCCTATGCGGTGGTTTTCGTAGCAATCCTTTTTCACTATTGGAATGTCTCGTTTGCACAAGAAAATTGATCTAGATCCATGAACTGCTCAAGTACTGATATTTAGGTCTGAATATTTTCCGTTACTTGTAGTGTCATAGATCCAAAATCATAATATCAATCTATGAAATCTGTGCGGTAGCAGTTTTAGCACTTCTCTTAATATCGGAATATATCCTCATTGCACAGATCTCATCTGAGCCTTCTTACTTTTCTGCTGCCGCCACCTTAGGTTTAGGTTTTTATTTTATTTCTCTGAACTGCTGCAGATCCAATCTTGTAACTCCAATCCATGAAACCTGTTTGTCCTAACACTTAGTAAAATTTGCTCTTGGCAACTCTTGAACACCAGTGCTTGTCATGGCGGCTTATATCACCAGCTTATAATTATCCATATATCATTAGGCCCCATTTAAGCCGCCATTCTGAATATATACTATAGCTTAATTTCCGGCTTAATGAATCAATTTGAACCGGCAAAATGTTTCTTCCTTTTAGGCTTCTCTCTTCACAATGCCGCCAAAGACAGTCACTTCGTGTAATTGGGTTCCTTCCGTTGTCACTGAAGATACGCTCAAAGATTTTGTCGACATCGGGTACTTTCCAGCAAAAACTGTTATGCTTATTGTGCCCCTAATCCAGGCGAAGAAAGACCTCAGCCAAAGGATGACGAAGTCATTGTTTTTACTGATCACATGAATCGGGGCTTCTCACCGCCCGGTTCTAAGGTTTTCCGAGACGTTCCACACTTCTTTCAACTTCATCGTCAAGACATCGGACCCAATTACGTGTCAGACATCTGTAATTTCCATGTCTTCTGCGAAGTATACCTTCAAGAGGAGCCCAATCTCGAGCTCTTTAGAGAATATTTTTATTTAAACCGCCAGAATGAGTTCGCGAATGGACCCAGCTTGGAACTTGGTGCAATCTCGATTCAACGAAGAAGAGATGCCATCTTCCCCTATGCTCGCTTGCTGAGTCACCCCAAGGATTGGAACCAAACATGGTTTTACTGCAAAGATACCTCTCCAGCTGATGAAAATCCATTGCCGGGTTATCGTGTCTAACATTTTGACCCGAAGCATCCTCTTCCTGAGAAGCTTACTGCTGCTGAACGTAAAAATCTTGCTCCCACTATTGCGAAGGTCAAGGCTCTACTGGGAAAGGATTGACTGGAATTGACTTGGTTCAGTGCTGGGTTTCTTGGCGGATCATACCCTTGAGTCGCCGATCTGGCTTAATGGGCACTTACACTCGTGCGACAAAAGATCCATTATGCCACAACCCCTTGTGCTTGACTGATGATATTGTCACTGAAATGACCAAGACCCTTCTAAATGAAGGCCTGGGAGATTGCAGCAAAGTGGGTCTGAGCCCATTTTGCAAACTTAATCCGGCACCGGATGTGAGTCTTAACTTCACTTTACCTTGCCTTATCATTCAAACATCCTGTTAACTCAACTTTGCTGACTTTCACACGCTAAATCGGATTTCTGGAAGAAAAAAATATGATCATGAAGCTGCTAAAATGGCCAGGGCTGCCAGGAAAAACGCCAAGAAAACCGCCAAGAAGACAAAGAAGAAACCAAGTACTTCTGATATGTTTGAACTAGACGACAGCTCTGAGTCAGAGGGCCCTTGACTCTCTTAGCTCCTTTTTTAATTATCTTATTGACACTGACTGTTACCAGGACGATACGGGGGCCAACCATGTAGCTGACGAAGAGCTAATTACTATTTCCTCCGGCTCAGAACCTTTGCCAAGACGGAGAACTCGACAAGTAACCCGGAAAGTAAGGTTTTCACTCCCCTTAGCTTATTTGGATCCTCACTTTCTTTTGAAGAAACAACAATACGAGAACCGGCGTCAGACTCGATACGCCGGAGGTGAAGAACTGTCCTCTGGCTTAATACTCCAGTCCAACGGAAACGTCAAAACGAGGTCCTTCCGCACTTAAACTCTTTTTTCCCGCTGGCGGGTCTTATTAGCCAGCCACTAAATTCTTCCGATTCAAACTACCAGGAGGTTTCTCGTTCTTCCTCCGGCGACTCACCTCAAACCCAGCTGCCGGCTTTCAAGACTGCCCCTGGGTAATAACAATTACTCCTTGTTCTGTTCCTCCTTATGCCTTTATAATTTGTACTGATTTGTCATAACCTGTGCAGCAGCCAAGCTAAGCCCAGTAAGAAAGCAAAGGTGACTAAACTGGCTGCTGATCCTAAAGTCGTTGAGCCAGAGCAGCAAGTCCCAGCACCAGATGCTTCTGAAAAACAACCAGAAGAAACTGCTCATGATGCTCCTCCTGAAATTCCTGATGTCTCCCTTGATCGCACCAACGTCACTTCTTTGAACACTGAATCGTCAAGCCTAGCTAAACCGTCAGAAGAGCATAATGAAGATGTGATGACCACTGGTACCCGCTTTAGAGAACCGAGCAATCCAACTGTCTTGTCCAAGCACTCCGCCAAACAAGAAGTTATTGAAAAGTGGAAAGTAAGGTTTGACATGACTCATTATGCGTAACTAAGCAGCAGTGAAGTACTTTCTGGCTATCTCAATCAAGTACACACGAACCATGATCTTGAAGTTGACATGGTGAAGCAGATGCATAAAAAATTTGAGGTATGAACTTGACTAAGTTATGTACATCCTACCAGCCCCCAAGTCTACTAGGTACGATAGAATTGAATGTGATGTAGACTTAGAATAAACATGATCATCTTTAATAGAATCCTTCCAAAGCCGGCTTTCATCATTATAGGAAACCTGATTTCGATGATCATTGTATCCGTAGCCCCCAAGGGACGGCTTAATCAGCATGAATGAGTCACTCTTATTCACCATTGTGCATATATAGAGCTTGCCTGCATAGCCTCCATAAACCAGCGGTGACTATTTACAGTACAACCGGGTTATCATAAATGAATAAGAAGATGCAAGCGATATGCATTAGCCCCCAAGTGCCAAGTATTCTTGCTTGCAAAGTGCTTGGGACTTTATTGATATGAGCTGGTGCATGAAGAATGTTTCGGCAGGCATTAGCCCCCAAGTGCCAAGTGTTGTTGCTTGCAAAAGGCTTGGGACTTATATTCCTGTAACCCATATATGAATGTATTTGTAACTTTTGTTTATAGAGAATGCCACTGCTGAACTACAATCACAATTGAATGATTCAAAGACCCGGCTGAAGTTTCAAGAATCTGAGACCCAGAAAGCTGAATAAAAGTTCCAATTTAGCGTGGCTGAAACGGAAAAACTGAAGGCCAACTTTGAGACGGAGAAAGCTAATTGGGTGGAAGAAAGGACTGCTCTGACAAAACGAGCTGAAAAGGCGGACGCGGGTCTTGAAGAGGTTACCACTGAGCTCACCAGTTTAAAACACCGTATATGGCAGATGGTTTCAGCTATCTTTGGTGAGTCGCCGTTCTAATCATCAAAAGTAAATCTTTCCTTTGATATTATAAACCTCCTCTAACTAATTTATGACTTATGCAGGCCGTAGGAGCAGCAATCTTAACCAGGAGATGCTTGTGAAGCCTAAAGCTATTTACACCCTTGTTGAACAACTATACACTGGAGCTCAGGTGCACTGGCCACAATTTCTCCGGCCAATCCGGCACCTACTCTTTTGGCAGATCTCTTGTAAACACTTTCTGTGCTACCTGCGAGGATAGACGAGATGAAGCGGTCGTCTACAAGAGCCGGTGCCATGACATCTTTAAGTCAGGCCAAGGCAAGGTTACCAGAGCTAGACCCGGCTAACTTAGCTACTTGCTATCCAAGCTTGAAAGAAGATGGCATGGCATTTGATCAAAAGGACTTTGCTGCCTGTGTGAAAGATATACGCCCTCTGGCCAGCCTGATTTCCAATGAAATAGATCAATCAAGATATCGGCCGACTTACAGCATGGAGAACCAGAAGATGCCCACTCCGGCTTATAAAGTGATGGATTTAATCCCTCCAATCCGTAAGCATACTTTCGCCCCTGAAGATGACTCATCCGAACTTATAGATGATGAAGCTAAATTTCAAGCTCTGTCTGGCATCGATTGGTCATCACCAAACTTTCAGACGGAGGAGGACGAATAACCGAAGAAGGATAACCCAGAAGATTCAAGTCAGCAAGGCCATGAAGAGTGAACCGCGGGGCGGTTTATATATTTGATCCTTTAAAACACTTGATCGTGTTTGGCTCACGGAGTCATGTAATAGGGTAGTAAAACCTTAATCTGTCGTGCCATCGTGCACGATTCTGTTTCTGCGCAATACTGTTGATCCGCCAGTTGAAGAAACTACCACTTTATGCTTATGATAGCTTTGACTTATGCAGATCAAATTAATCATTATCCTGCACACAAACAGATAACAAGTGCCCTGGCAGTTTACCGCTGGGCTGGTCATGATACCCAATTGATGCCACTGGGGACAGATAGTCCATAACCAGGGCCGGTTTAATCGCAATGTTGACACAATTGTGAAATAAAGAATCATACCTGTGGTGCGTGCTTAGACTGCCGGCTTATCAGCTCCATGCAGTTAGAGTCTTCAGAGTTATAACTCTAAATATGAGGTTATTATCCTCTGGCGACTTAGACTCTGCCATTCTGTCGGGTCACAAAGACCCAGAGATGCTTCAAATATGAAACATAAATAGAGGCAGCTTGGCCCGATTTGTGAAAACAATACAACAAGAGAAAAAACAAGGAAAAATAAAGCCAAAATAGAAAGTCAAAAAAATCCGAAGCTTTTGCAGGCCGCCAAGCCAAAGGTTCTTCTTCAATGAAACTAGCCTGTTGGCCACTGGAAGGTACGCACTTGTTGTGAGCCGGCTCTCACAGTACCCAATCGACATTTGAACCTAGATAAGTTTAGGTCTTATTTAAAGATAGATTTACCTAGAGTACGTGGGGTCAGAGTTGCATCATGCATCACATGCCGATTTATCCAAGTTTTCAAGGAAGGCGGCTTTATGTGCCTGGATCTATCCTGACTATTTGTAAGCCGTGCTCTCGCATCACAAACCATTGTTTTAACCTTAACAAGCTCAGAATCTTTGGTCGAATATGTTGTAAAAGATTGATCTTTAAGAGTTCGGCGGGTCAATCAGGATGACCTGATGGAGTTGAAGCAGCTGGTATACATGTAGGATGAACCGGAAAGGTTATGTCCTATTTGGTCGAATACGCCTATGTTTGAACAAGATAACCTGATCAAAAGGGTAGTAACGCTATGTTCTCTTTGGTCGAATACACCTATGTTTGAACAGGAAGCCCACAACTGACATAGTTACGACTTGTGCTCGTCGGGGACCTATGTTTGAGCTGTGCTATGCATCCAACTCTCTTTGGTCCCGGCAATTTGGGCGTCAAGCCTCTTAAGTAAACATGCAAGACGATGATAAAGACTGAGCTTCAAGGAAGTGAAATGATAGAGGCCCCGAATTATCAGGTATGCCGACTTTATTATATTGTTGCTAATATATACATCATCAATCTATGTACATCATGAGAGCCGGTGGCTCAAGTATAGTAGGGCCGAAGATGGGCAATATTCCACGATCGACGGGTCTCCTCCTCTGATGTGCGTGAGTCCTTGTGTTCTCGAACGTCTATAAGATAGTATGACCCATTATGCAGATTCTTGCTGACGACAAAAGGTCCTTCCCAAGGCGGTGATAGTTTATGCATATCAGTGTGATCCTGGATAAGGCGGAGAACCAAGTCGCCTTCTTGAAAGGTTCTGGTTTTGACCCGGCGGATGTGATATCGTCGTAGATCTTGTTGATAAATCGCTGAACGAGCCGTCGCGAGGTCACGCTCTTCGTCCAACAGGTCCAGTGATTCCTGACGTGCCCTTTCATTGTTAGCTTCAACATAACCCGCCACACGGGGTGAATCATGACGGATGTCACTAGGAAGAACCGCCTCTGCTCCATAGACCATGAAGAAAGGTGTATAACCCGTAGATCTATTGGGGGTAGTATTGATACTTCGTAACACTGAAGGTAACTCCTCCAACCAACAACCCGTCGTTCTCTTTAAAGGAACCATAAGCCGGGGCTTAATGCCTCGTAGAATCTCTTGATTAGCTCGTTCCACTTGACCATTAGATTGTGGGTGAGCCACGGAGGAAACATCAAGTCAAATATGCTCTCGTTGACAAAATTCTCTCATAGCACCCTTGGATAGATTAGTGCCATTATCTGTTATGATGCTATGGAGAAAGCCAAAATGTAAGATCACCTTCTTGATGAATTGAACTGCCGTTGCTGCATCACACTTGCTAACCGACTCTGCTTCAACCCACTTGGTAAACTTATCCACCGCCACCAAAAGGTGGGTTTTCTTATCCTTGGACCTCTTGAAAGGCCCGACCATATCAAGCCCCTAGGTCACAAACAGCCAAGTGATTGGAATCATACTAAATTCTTGAGCCGAAACATGAGCTCGTCGTGAAAACTTTTGACAACCATCACATCTGCTGACCAAGTCCTCAGCATCAGCATGAGCCGTCAACCAATAGAACCCATACCGAAAAGCCTTAGCCACAAGAGATTTAGAACCGTCATGATGACCACAGTCTCCTTCATGGATCTCTCTTAGGATCTCACAACCTTCCCCAGGAGAGACACAACACTGAAATGCCCCTGTGACACTGCGGTGGTGCAATTCCGCATTGACAATCGTCATTGATTTAGACTGCCAGGTTATCTGTCTGGCCAATATCTCATCCTCAGGTAACTCGTCCTGGGTCATGTAAGCCAAATACAGAACCGTCCAGTCAGGAATGACATGAAGAGCCGCCACCAATTGTACCTCCGGCTCAGGAACATCAAGGTCCTTCTCTGTAGGTAACTTGACAGACGGGTTAAGCAGAACATCCAAGAACGTGTTAGGCGGCACCGACTTACGCTGAGACCCTAACCGGCTTAAGGCATCAGCTGCCTCGTTCTTCCTTCGATCAATGTGCTCAACTTGGTAACCCTTGAAGTGACCCACAATAACATCAACCTCTCGACGATAAGCCGCCATGAGAGGATCCTTAGAATCCCAAGTACCAGAAACTTGCTGAGCTACCCGATCTGAGTCGCCGAAGCACCTCACCCGGCTTAAGTTCATCTCCTTAGCCATCCGAAGACCGTGGAGCAAGGCCTCATACTCAGCTGCATTATTAGTACAAGGGAACATTAACCGGAGCACATAAGAAAATTTATCACCTCATGGGGAAGTTAAGACCACTCCAGCCCCCGAGCCTTCCAACTGCCTGGATCCATCAAAATGAATAGTCCAATATGTGTTATCCAGTTTTTCCTCAGGCGTCTGCAACTCTGTCTAGTCATTGATAAAATCCACAAGTGCTTGTGACTTGATGGCCGTACGAGGCACATACTTTAAACCATGGGGTCCAAGCTCAATGGCCCACTTGGCTACCCGACCTATGGCTTCTCTATTTTGAATGATATCCACTAAGGGAGCAGAACTCAAGTACCAGAAAATATTGCTTGAGCTTTCGGCTTGCCATGAAGACCCCATACACCAGTTTCTACCAATGCGGATACCTTAGCTTGGACTCAATAAGTACCTCGCTGATGTAATAGACCGGCCGTTGAACCGGATACTCGTTGCTTGCCTCTTGCCTTTCCACCACGATGGCCACATGGACAGCTCGGCTATTGGCAGCCACATATAACAACAAGGGTTCCTTATCAATGGGAGCAGCCAGAACTGGTAGATCAGCCAGCTGCTTCTTAAGCGCTTCAAATGCCTCATTAGCAGCCTCACTCCAGACAAAATCATATGTCTTCTTCATCATCTGATATAGAGGGATAGCCTTTTCTCCTAGGTGGCTTATGAACCAGCTCAAAGCCGCTATCCATCATGCCAAGCGCTGGAAGTCATTAACACACTTTGGCCTAGCCAGGGAAGTGATAGCCTTGATTTTCTCCAGGTTAGCTTCAATGCCTCGTCCTGAGACCAAAAAACCCAAAATCTTGCCTGCTGGCACACCGAAGACACATTTGGCCGGGTTAAGCATCATCTTGTAAACCCGGAGGTTGTCAAATGTCTCCTTCAAATCGTTGATCGGGGTCTCCTTCTTTCTAGATTTCACCACAATGTCATCTACGTAAGCATGAACATTACGCCCGATCTTGTCACATCCCTAGTTCTAGTAATGCTTAGTGCTAGCATCTTGTGTTGCATCATGTTTAAATTTCAATTAGAGTTGAAATGGGGATAGCAGAAAGCCCCAACACCATTTAATCCAACTAGGGTTAATAAAATACTTTTTCAATAAACCTGAAATGCCCTTCAAAAATGTGCATCATCTTTGCCTTGGTCCAGAATCTCTGAAAAAAATGGTTCACATTTTCCTAGAATAGCATTGCGTCACTGAATTAAATCATATGCTATTTGCATTTGGGCATTTAAATGCTATATAATATTTTAAATGTCCAAATATTCATGAACTAAAATGTTTACTGTTGGAAATATTCCAAACAGTAGCCTTGAGCAGTTTCATGAATTTTGAGTTTGTTTTGGTATTATTAATAAATCCCTAAAGTTACATAATAAAAGAAAACATAAAATGAAAAAAAGGAGAGAGAGAGAAAGGCCAGAGGCCACTTACCAGGAATGGGCCGGCCCACCTGGCCCAGTGCCAGTCGTCACCCACCTCCGCCAGTAGGCAGAAGAGGGACACCGCGACGCCGCCGAGCTCCCTAGGCGTTTGCATCGGTGGACACCGCCTCCACGCCTTGAAATGTCGCCTCGGTGCCACCCCGACCTCACCAACACATCACTTCCCCACTGCTCTCTCCCTCGCTCCCTGGACGCCATGGCAGACGCAGCCGTGCCCGCGCCGTCGTGAAGCCGCAGCCACCATCATCCACTCGTTGCCTCGCTGTGTCCACCAGCTCTGCCGACGTCCACTTCATCGACAAGAGAGAGCCCCGAGCGCTCGCTCGGCCCAGAGACGCCGCACCGAGCTCGTCCGATCCACCATCGTCGGAGATCCCCTTCGCCACCCCGACCGCTCCGGTTCCTCCCTGACGTTGCCATCCGCTCCACCGCATCCGCCATCCCCTCTTTGTTTCCTCCCTCGTGCAACGTAGCCACCACACCTTGCTCGCCCGCACGGGCTGCCGGCTGAGCTCGCCGCCGACGTGGCTCTGGCCACGCAACGACCTCACCATCGTGCCAACCGCACTCACCGCACCGCGTAGGCCTCGTAGAAGCTAGCCCCGCGCCTCCACGTGCACCGTAGCGTCGAGTTCGAGCTTGCCCGAACTCCTGCAGCCGCCAAGCTCGTCGCCGACATCGTTTCCGGCGACCCCGGGCTCAACCATCACCACTACTCGTCGTGGCTCGCCTCCAGCTACGCGTAGATGCTCTCGGCCGCTCATTTGGTCGCCGGAGACGCAATCCCGACGCCCTCCGCCGCGTTTGTCGCCGGAGGCGGCTAACCGCCGGTTGGTTTGACCCATGTTTACCACTAACAGACTCCCCTGGGTCACTGACGTGTGGGCCCAGGCCCTTAACTAATCTAGGGTAGGATTAAACTAATGCTAATTAGCTCTGTTAGTTAGGTTAGACACTAACACGCGGGTCTCTCTGGTCAGGTGTGACCTGGACGGCCCTGTTGACCTACTGACGTAACCCTGACGCAATGCTGACACAGTTAATCATTTTCTGGCTTTTAAATAATCTAGGAAATTCCAGAAAATGGTATAAACTTCTAAAATCCACACAAATTCAACCATAGCTCAGATTGAAATAAATCATATATGAAAAATGATCAGAAAAATCCAATCTTTCCATCTGTACCATTTTCATGCATGTTGGAACAACTTAAAGTTGCTGAAATGGACAAAGAAAATAAATGGCATTTGAATATTAACATACGGAGTTTGAATTTGAACCTAGGGTTCAAACCGACTTCATTTAACTTGTTGCTAGTTGCATTAGCTCAAATCACAGCATATTGCCATGTCATTAAAATGCATCATAATTTTTGCATTGCATTGATTATGTTCCCTCTTGTTTGCTGTTGTTTGTTCCCTCTCGATAGACGTGTTCCGATGATGAGTTCAATGACACCGATGAAGAGCTATACTATCTTCAGAAGTGCCAGGCAAGCAAAACGTCATTGTGCATTCCGGTACAATCCCACTCTCTCGCTCCTGCTCTCTTTTATTACATTAGGACAACAACGATTCATCTGTTATTTTCTGCGGTAGCTGAACCCCTTTCCTCTGCATGACCTGTCATTGCCACAATAAATAGTTGAAACCCACTAGCATGAGTAGGAGTTGTTTGAGCCCTGATGTGCCTACTCATTCATGCTTGTTTGTCATGCCTGCTACTGCTTAGAGTTGAGTCAGGTCTTATTCATCGGGGATGAATTGGAATGGTGATGAACATGTCCTGCTGTGTGTGAGCTAAGTGTGTGAATACGATTTGGTAAAGGTAGCTGTGAGAGGCCATGTAGGAGTACATGGTGGGTTGTCTCATTGAAACCGTCCACAAGAACTGAGTTCTGTATTTGTGATCCATGAACAGCTACTACCACGCGTTGGGCCTGAAACCAATGGACCTTCTCGACTTATTAACCGCCCTTGTCCTCTGTCCGGGAGTTGCAAGTAGTTTTTGGTGTTTGTAGTATGCTGGAGGCCGTGCGCAGCGCTGACCCTAGGGGTGGGCTGTGATGCGGTAGGCACGTGGGCCGGTGTATCGAGTCGCCCGTTTGGTGACTCGGGAACCCTGTACACATTGTTCGGGGCCGTATGTGGAAACCTCAGCCGGACTTCTTGATGATGGAAACTGAATCGTTGATAAACCTGGACTAGGGACTTGTGTGGTTAGTCAGGTCGTGGCCGACAGCCATGTTGGGCTTCCGCTTGAAGGTTGCAGAGTACATGTCGTGTAAACGACGATAAATGGTGAGAGCGTGTGTGAAGAATTACACCCCTGCAGGGTTATAAATGATCTATTTGAATAGCCGCGTCAGCGGTAAAGGACTTCCGGGTTGCCTGTACAGTTCATAGACAAGTGAAAGTAGATACTGTAAAATGCGCAACATAAGCGTGAGTGCTATGGATGGCCTTCTCATGGGAAGACGGGAGTGGATCCATATGTAATGCCCAGGATGGGATTATACCTCCTAAGTCATACAGGTCTAGCCTATAACACATCATATCACTTTGCGGCCTCACGCAAGGTATCCCCACGGGTGCCACCTTACCTGGCCCGGGACCGTTTGCGTATTTTGGCACACGTATATGATAGTGTCGCTTGCATCCATATGACAGAGAACCCGGGCCGACATGACTAGTTATAAACCAAAAGTGGCGCTAAATTACAGAGACATGCATACATAACCCAACAACGAACGTGTCGGTCATCAACGTATGAACCCAAGTCGTAGCAAGCTACAAGGACTTAAAGGAACAACGCGTGACATTTCCCCTAAGGGACGGACACAGGAACGAAGAAGGACACATGCCGGCCAGCCTAAGTGTTCCGGAGCAGTAGCAAGCTACCAAGGCTCAGTGGAAGCACTAGGAGACATTTCCCTGTAAGATAGGCTACCAAGGGTAAACAACTAGGTGTCGGATCCCACACATAGCAATACACATTACACGTACGCATAACATGCAAGCATGTGCTGTACAACATGGCATCACAACATAACTCAACAACTCATATAGATAAAGGCCCAGAAGAGCCATCATAGCATTTATTACAAACAGAGGTCACATGACCCAACATACAGAGCATACAGGCAACGGAAGCATAACATGTCTGAGTACAGACAACTACAAATTAAAAGGCTGAGAAGCCTGACTATCTACAAGACCCTCCCAAGGGTACAAGACCGTAGCTGAGGTAACAAGCTAAACGTCGAAGTCCATGCGGAACCACTAGTGATACTGGAGTCTCTCTGCAAAAACATAAATTAAGCAAACGTGAGTACAAAGGTACTCAGCAAGACTTACATCAGAACTAGCTACATATGCATCAGTATCAACAAAGGGGTGGTGGAGTTTGACTGCAGTAAGCCATCTTTGACTCGGTGGCTATCCCGAACTACAACTGCAAATAACTCTTTGAGGTGGCGTACACGAGTCCACATATTCACCAATCAATACAGCACTACGAATCCGCTCCCGTCTCCCTCTGAGAAGGCCATCCATAGCACTCACGCTTATCTTGCGTGTTTTAGAGTATCCACTTCCACTTGTCTATGAACTGTACAGGTAACCCAGAAGTCCATTACCGTGGACACGGCTATTCGAATAGATGATGTTAACCCTGCAGGGGTGTACTTCTTCATACATGTTTCCACCACTTGGCGTTTGCACACGACATGTGCTCGGCAGACTTCAAGCGAAAGCCGATGTGGGTGTAGACCACGACCTACCTAAACACTCAAGTCTCTAGTCCAGGTTTATCGCCTATTCAGGTTCCATCCGCATGGAGTCCGACCGAGGTTTCCACATACGGCCCCGAACGATGTGTACAGGGTTCCGCGACACCAAACGGGCGCCCGGTATACCCGGCCACGTGCCTACCGCATCATAGCCCACCCCTCCGGTCAGCGCTGCCCACGGCCTCCAGCATACTACAAACACCAGAAACTACTTGCAACTTCTAGACAGAGGACTAGGGTGGTTAAGAAGTCAAGCGGGGTCATATTTCAGGGCCCAATGCATGGTAGTAGCTGTTTCGTGGATCACAAACACATAACTCAGTTCTTGAGGACGGCTTCAATGAGACAACCCACCATGTACTCCTACACGGCCTCTCACCGCTACCTTTACCAAATCTTGTTCACACATTTAGCTCACACACAGTAGGACATGTTCATCACCATTCTAATTCATCCCCGATGAATCAGACCTGACACAACTCTAAGCAATAGCAGGCATAACCAGAAACCATGAATGAGTAGGCACAACATGGCTCAAACAACTCCTACTCATGATAGTGGGTTTCAACTATTTACTGTGGCAATGACAGGTCATGTAGTGGAAAGGGGTTCAACTACCGCAGCAGGTAACAGTTGAAGCGTTGTTGCCCTAATGTAGTAAAAGAGAGCAAGAGCGAGAGAGTGGGATTGTATCGGAATGCTCAATGGGGTTTTGCATGCCTGGCACTTCTGCAGATATCATTGGGTCTTCATCGGTGTCATCGAGCACATCGTTGGAACAACGTCTACTGAGAGGGGACAAATACCGGCAACAGAGAAAGAAACACAATCAATGCAATGCACAATATGATGCATGATCATGACATGGCATTATGCTGTGATTTGAGCTAACGCAACTAGCAACAGGTTAAATGAAGTTGGTTTGAATCCAAGATTCAAATTCAAACTCCATATGTGGATATTCAAATGCCATTTATATGATTTGTCCTAAACAGCAGCCATAAGTTGTTCTAACATGCATGAAATTGTCATAAACAGATTCCTTGAATTTTTCTGATCATTTTTCATATATAAATTATTTTCATTGGAGTTATAGATTATTTTCTGTGATTTTTAGAAGTTTAAAACATTTTCTATTAATAAATAAATCATTTAGATTTATATAAATTCCAGAAAAGCTTTACTGCGTCAGCATGACATCACTGTGACATCAGCAGTCAACAGGGGCTGGTCTAGGTCAAACCTGACCAGTGGGACCCACTGGTCAGTGACACAACTAGCTAACAAAGTTAACTAGTGTTAAGTTAAACACTAACCTAGGTTAATTAGAGTCTGGGCCCACTTGCCAGTGACTCATTTAGTTAACCAGGGTGTTTAGCACTAATTGTCCTAAACCAAAAACTGTCAGCGGCCGAGCCTACATGTCATTGAACCAGGGGAGGTCAAACCCCTGGTCAACCGGGCCTAATACACCGGCAGCTTGTCGCCGGTGACAGCGAGCACGGTGGAGCGGCTCGGAAATGCCCCTCCGACGACCAAATCGACGGCGGGCAGCACCTACGCGATGTGGGTGCTCGGCTGCATCCATCCACGCAAATGGGAGGGGCCGGGGTGGACGGAGCTGCCGGCGGCGAGCTCTTTTGCGGCCGCCGGAGTTCTGGCTGCGGCGGAGACGGTGTTGCAGCGCACAACAGGAGCAACCGGTGGCCGAAATCGATGCACGGGGGTGCACTGAGTGCAGTGGTGAGCTCAGACACGAGCGGCGGGGACTAGAACGACGGCAGCCACATTCCCGGCGGTGAGGGGTTCTCGGGCTTGGTGACTGGCGTGGTTAGGGGTCGAGATCGACAGAGGGGAGAGAGGGGAACGATGGAGGGGCTCACAGGGGGTCGGTCGGAGGTCTCAGCAGGCTCGGGGAGGCACCTGAGGCGAAGAATCAACGGCAACCTCCGGCGGCCAGATGCGGCGGTGATGAGCTCGAGGGCGTCAATTCCGGCCATCCGAGGGCGCGTGCTTAAGCTTGGGGCTTCAAGGCATCGTGGCGGAGCTTAAGGACATGCTAGCTAGGCGAGGGAGACTCGGTGGGCGCGGCGGCAGCGAGCGGTAGCGACGAGCTCCGCTCGGGCTGTGCCAGGGAGAGAGCCAGGAGAGGGGAGAGAGGTCGAGGGAGAGTGGGAGAGGTCCAG
The DNA here is from genome assembly GCA_902687465.1 of Secale cereale. NCBI lineage: Eukaryota > Viridiplantae > Streptophyta > Magnoliopsida > Poales > Poaceae > Secale > Secale cereale. The sequence goes on along the minus strand of LR738709.1, from coordinate 212,290,577 downwards.
GGGGTGGCGTGGAGACGCATGGAGGCGTCCTGGGCGTCCGGGACGTAGGCAGGCAGGCTGGAGGTGGCTGGGCGCGTGCCGGCGCGCGGTGGCCACGCGCGCTGCCCACTGGCGCGAGGTGGAAGGCGACAGAAGGAGGCTGCGGTGGTGGGCTGGGCTGGCTCTTGGGACACTGCTGCAGGCCCAGTCCCAGGTAAGCTCTCTCTCTCTGTTATTTCTGTTTTCTGTTTTCTATTTCTTTTGTAACTTTTTGGCTTTTCTAAAAATGCTTAGGCACTTTCAAAAATCACCAAACTGCTCATGCCCACTGTTTAGCATATAACCAACATGGAACATTTCAATTTAGGATTATTTGGACATTTAGAATAATTAGTAGCATTTAAATGCCCAAATGCAAACACTTTACGATTTAATTCAAAAATCCAGAATGGTCCTAGAAATATGTGCAACATTTTTGGCAGAGGTTTTTAATCAATCCAAAAATGATGAACTTTTCCAAATGGCATTTTGGGTTCATTGAAAAAGATTTTAATTTGACCCTAGTTGAATTCATTTGGTGCTAGGGTTTGAACATCCCCATTTCAACTTTCTGGAAAACTTAAACATGATGCAAGAGACAAGTGCTATCCTAATGCAAGGTGAAACTAGGGATGTGACAACTCACCCCCACTAAACAAGAATCTCGTCCCGAGATTCAAGACGTGAGGTAAGAAATCAGAGGGGACACACGCTAACACAATCTTCCCGATCCAATTGCACTTCAAAGAATGTTGATTGCTTGCATCATGTTGATCTTGACATCCTTGCTTTCGAGATCGTTGTCCAACACGGTGACAACGAAAAAAACTCTGCAGTAGTTGATCTTGTGAAAGATCGGGCAACTCAAGATCAACTCTTGGAGTGAGACGTTGAAACATCTCTTGAGCTGAGACACGGAGTACACCTCCAAGGGGATGGAGTGAAACAAACGATGAAGGTTCACCTAGTGGCAATAATTCCACACCTAAGAAGAGGGTGATCGAGGTCACCAGACGGGGCACCTTAGAGAAGGTGACTCGTAGAATTATCCCCTTAAGTGGCAAAAAGAATTACTTTTGATATAGAGATCATTGAGATTCCCTATACCAGCCTAAGGCAAACACAATCGATCGTTTGACGGAGTTCGAAGGAATGACATTCTCGGGCCAGAATGGATGATGTGGACTACCTTGTTGAAGACAACCCAAGGGATGATTTTGGTTATCATCGGAAATGGATGGAACCCATGGTAAAATGGCACATTGGCGGTGCAAGCTGGGAACAAAATGCAAATGCTGGGAATGATTCTGGTAATTGGGAAGAAACCCAACAGTAGAAAGTGAATCTACTCTTTGAGAGGTTATAGCATGACCAAGAACACTGGGAGCAATCCCGGTTAGTACCGGTGATAACACCTAGTGCTTGTGCGTGCTCTCAAGAACTTGAGCATTCCCATATTCATCAAGGTTTTACCAATATCCGTGTCAAGGATTCTGGCAACACCACATATTACCATGATGAATAGCGATGGACGATGCAGATGCAAAGGAAGATAACACCTTCTCAAATTTCACCTTAGCGGAGTCAAGGGGCAAAATCTGGATGATCGACCGAGAGACATTTAGCACTCCGCTTCTAATGTTCTCCTTGATGTGCTAGTGCAACCCATTTATTAAAATGGTTTGGTACCTAGAACGTCAAGTAAAAGGTCCGACTTCAGGAGAACAAAAATCCATAAGGAACAACTAGGGAGTAAATCCTGCGAAATCCTTATGGGGAGGTGGCCAACTTCTTCAATCAAGATACTACAACAATAGGTCTTCCGGCTGGGTGTGTTGGACACGACATCCACTTTACCGGTTATTGAGAGACCAATATTATAGTTCTTGGGAAATGCTCCAACCATCATATCTGCCTGAGGTTCAGTTCTGGTTGGTGTCAGGATATTCCAGACTCATCGAGTCTAGAAAGAAAATAAAAATTTGCAACACAAATCGACGAGAAGGCGTTGCGAGATTCTCGGGGAGTGAACTACAATAGCAAGCTCCAAAACATGAGCTGGTTCTGCTACATACATGTGAACACTTTGTCCAAGACAAGCATGACCACATGGTAGTCTTATAACGAAACACTACCGAGTTCAGGGGAAACCATCATTGCGGATAACGAAGTCCTTGCATAAGTCTAGCTCTTAAGAAGAAACTTATTCTCCTTGAACAAATCAATCAGTGGCTTGGTGTGCCAGGGATACATACAGAATGAAGATGATCAGTCTATCAGACCATAGAATACTTCACACGTCTGCATGACTGACTTGGGATGACTCTAGAGGAAGTAAAACAAGCATTCCCAAATTCACGGCGGCAACTTACATCCGGTACTCGTGAATTAGGGGAAGCCACTTCTTACATCAAGACATCTACTTCATGATCTAACACAAAGATGATGCTTAAAAAAGTTTCCAATGTTAGCTTAAATGTTCAACATGAATCATGGAGAGGATAAACATTTCGCCGATGGGCTCGACAACAATTCATCGAGGCTTCCATAAAAATGGAATTCCATAACTATGTGAACAAGGTGATAGCATTGGTCAGACCAATAGATGTAACGATGGATGCTCGAGGGATCAACCACGAGTAAGACAACATGACGAATACCATTGGTTCTGATTTGACTTGACGATAGCCCATACTCAAATCAAAGTTTGGACAAGACAATAGATCCAACAATTGATCACGAGGATCGATCGATCAAGATATCATCTTTCTCCGACAAACACACAACACAAAGATATCCCTTTGGCAATGAACTAGGTGGGGCAAGCTTTCATCTTCCAACTCTCCGAGTTATCGTTTAGCTTAACCAACTAGCTCAGGGGTAACCAACACAGATTCTTGGAGAAGGGGTGGTTTATAAGAAAACCAACTTGATCACGAGCTCAACATAGCGGTCAGGGAACAACCTGGTAATACTTGTGAGAAGATATTTGAAATCACGAACCACCGATATGTTACTAAGCTCGAGAACAATCTTACTTTTCAGGGCAAGACGATATGATCAAATGAGTGAGGACTTAACAACATCCTAACTCATAAATCGAGGAGTGCACCAGGAAGGTGGACTAGGTAGCACGATCAACCTTATGGTGATGATTCAATAATCAACTCGCTAAGGATGAAGTTATTGTCCATTTAACTACCAGGCAACGGAGTTGCTAGGAGTATTGACTTCACACACCACGATTCACTTGTCGGCATTCCAGTTACAATAACATGGAAAACCGAGGAATGAACAATGATGGCGAGAAGTATCACTGCATCAAGAATTCATAAGAGATAGTGCAATTCTCATGACAAACCTGACGTAAAGAGGGTAACACTTCAGAGTAGAATGGCTCAAAAGCTTGATTGCATTTTGATCTGCGGAGTACAACTACTTTGACCCAATCCTGGAAATGGATGAGGTACTGAAGTTTGTTTCGCCTAGTCATTTTAAAATAGAATGGATTGGCGGACCACTGAAGTAAAAGGCATTGATGAACACGAATGCACGACTACTCCTAACTATCAATTGATAGACGAAGGTCAGAATACAACTAAAAGGGGACAACTCAAAGGAACATAAAACTTTCCGAGTTGTGGATGCATAGACTAGCATGTCGAACTTTCAACATATTTCTTCCGGATAATCCATCCAGAAAGGTAGGACTGGCAGAGTCACAATATAGAATCAAGAACTCCTCAAGAGTACTCTTATTGTGATATTTTGGTTCGGGAGAACTTCTGCCAAGGATGGTTCATGGTATTGGAAGAATGAGATACCATGGACCTCGAGGACTATCACAAAGTTACTAATATCCTAAAGGAACGAGCAAACACTACCAACATGAAGTAGGTAGAATGAATCTTGGGTTCAAGAACCCAGAATTAGAATGCCTACTAACTAAATGGCATCACGGGATGCTTTCGAGAATAATGGCCAGAATCATCACACTGGGAATATAAGCATTGCTAGATTACTGGTGATCTTCTAAGACACCTAGGGTCATAATAATAAGTCCAACATATATGTCGAGGTAACGGAGTACCTCAACACACCGACTAGTGTGGTTAATCTGGCCTAAAAGGACATTAAGAACAGGTAGAAATCATTTGCAACTACATCAGATTGTTTAGAGACCTGGGATGACTCGGACAGCATAACGGCTGTAAATGCTCGAAAATACTTTTGAGACTCATGCACAAAGATAGCATAACCACTCAACATCATAATGTCAAGGTTCTGAGACCAACAGTTTATCAAGCAGAAGTAGTAGGAACTGAACTGAGGGTTGAATCCACCATTAACGTGATCCTGATAAATAGAATGAGAATCCTAGTTCTTAATCCCCGTAGAAGAAGAAGGTGACTCAGATCAGAAGGTCATAGGGTAAAGGAGTAAAAAGAGCCTTATGTTCCCTTCCACAATCAATTCCCTTATTATAACTAAAGAGTTTCTAGACACGACTTTGACCAGTTTGGCTTACTAATCCTACAGGCAGTCAGGCTCTGATATCAAAGCTGTCAGGACCCCGATCCTAAGTCATACATGTCTAGCCTGTAACACATCATATCACTTTGCGGCCTCATGCGCGGTATCCCCACGAGTGCCACATTACCTGGCCCGGGACCATTTGCGCATTTTGGCACATGTATATGATAGTGTCGCTAGCATTCATATGACAGAGAACCGGGCCGACATGACTAGTTATAAACCAAAAGTGGCGCTAAATTACAGAGACATGCATACATGACCCAGCAACGAACGTGTCGGTCATCAACGTATGAACCCAAGTCGTAGCAAGCTACAAGGACTTAAAGGAACAACAAGTGACATTTCCCCTAAGGGACAGACACAGGAACGAAGAAGGACACATGCCGGCCAGCCTAAGTGTTTCGGAGCAGTAGCAAGCTACCAAGGCTCAGTGGAAGCACTAGGAGACATTTCCCTGTAAGATAGGCTACCAAGGGTAAACAACTAGGTGCCGGATCCCACACATAGCAATACACATTACACGTACGCATAACATGCAAGCATGTGCTGTACAACATGGCATCACAACATAACTCAACAACTCATATAGATAAAGGCCCAGAAGAGCCATCATAGCATTTATTACAAACAGAGGTCACATGACCCAACATACAGAGCATACAGGCAACGGAAGCATAACATGTCTGAGTACAGACAACTACAAGTTAAAAGGCTGAGAAGCCTGACTATCTACAAGACCCTCCCAAGGGTACAAGACCGTAGCTGAGGTAACAAGCTAAACGTCGAAGTCCACGCGGAACCACTAGTGAGATTGGAGTCTCTCTGCAAAAACATAAATTAAGCAAACGCGAGTACAAAGGTACTCAGCAAGACTTACATCAGAACTAGATACATATGCACCAGTATCAACAA
>LR738709.1:212239953-212285052 GCA_902687465.1 Secale cereale | reverse complement strand
TTGACTGCAGCAAGCCAGCTTTGACTCAGCAGCTATCCTGGACTACAACTGCAAATAACTCTTTGAGGTGGCGTACACGAGTCCAGATATTCACCAATCAATACAGCACTATGGATCCGCTCCCGTCTCCCTCCGAGAAGGCCATCCATAGCACTCATGTTTATCTTGCGTGTTTTAGAGTATCCACTTCCACTTGTCTATGAACTGTACAGGTAACCCAGAAGTCCATTACCGCGGACACGGCTATTCGAATAGATGATGTTAACCCTGCAGGGGTGTACTTCTTCATACATGTTTCCACCACTTAGCGTCTGCACACGACATCTGCTCGGCAGACTTCAAGCGAAAGCCGATGTGGGTGTAGACCACGACCTACCTAAACACTCAAGTCTCTAGTCCAGGTTTATCGCCTATTCAGGTTCCATCCACAGGGAGTCCGGCCGAGGTTTCCACATACGGCCCGAACGATGTGTACAGGGTTCCGAGACACCAAACGGGCGCCTGGTATACCCGGCCATGTGCCTACCGCATCACAGCCCACCCCTCCAGTCAGCGCTGCCCATGGCCTCCAGCATACTACAAACACCAGAAACTACTTGCAACTCCTGGACAGAGGACGAGGGTGGTTAAGAAGTCGAGCGGGGTCATATTTCAGGGCCCAATGTATGGTAGTAGCTGTTTCATGGATCACAAACACAGAACTCAGTTCTTGAGGTCGGCTTCAATGAGACAACCCACCATGTACTCCTACATGGCCTCTCACCGCTACCTTTACCAAATCGTGTTCACACATTTAGCTCACACACAGTAGGACATGTTCATCACCATTCTAATTCATCCCCGATGAATCAGACCTGACACAACTCTAAGCAATAGCAGGCATAACCAGAAAGCATGAATGAGTAGGCACAACATGGCTCAAACAACTCCTACTCATGCTAGTGGGTTTCAACTATTTACTGTGGCAATGACAGGTCATGCAATGGAAAGGGGTTCAACTATCGCAGCAGGTAACAGTTGAAGCGTTGTTGCCCTAATGCAGTAAAAGAGAGCAAGAGCGAGAGAGTGGGATTGTATCGGAATGCTCAATGGGGTTTTGCTTGCCTGGCACTTCTGAAGATATCATTGGGTCTTCATTGGTTTCATCGAGCACATCGTCGGAACAACGTCTACTGAGAGGGGACAAATACCGGCAACAGAGAAAGAAACACAATCAATGCAATGCACAATATGATGCATGATCATGACATGGCATTATGCTGTGATTTGAGCTAATGCAACTAGCAACAGGTTAAATGAAGTTGGTTTGAATCCAAGATTCAAATTCAAACTCCATATGTGGATATTCAAATGCCATTTATACGATTTGGCCTAAACAGTAGCCATAAGTTGTTCTAACATGCATGAAAATGCCATAAACATATTCCTTGAATTTTTCTGATCATTTTTCATATATAAATTATTTTCATTGGAGTTATAGATTATTTTCTGTGATTTTTAGAAGTATAAAGCATTTTCTGAAAATAAATAAATCATTTAGATTTATATAAATTCCAGAAAAGCTTTACTGCGCCAGCATGACGTCACTGTGACATCAGCAGTCAACAGGGCTGGTCCAGGTCAAACCTGACCAGTGGGACCCACTGGTCAGTGACACAACTAGCTAACAAAGTTAACTAGTGTTAAGTTAAACACTAACCTAGGTTAATTAGAGTCTAGGCCCACTTGCCAGTGACTCATTTAGTTAACCAGGGTGTTTAGCACTAATTGTCCTAAACTAAAAACTGTAAGCGGCCGGTCCTACATGTCACTGAACCAGGGGATGTCAAACCCCTGGTCAACCGGGCCTAATACATCGGCGGCTTGTCGCCGGTGACATCGAGCATGGCGGAGCGGCTCGGAAATGCCCCTCCGACGACCAAATTGACGGTGGGCAGCACCTACGCGATGCAGGTGCTCGGCCGCATCCATCCACGCAAGTGGGAGGGGCCGGGGTGGACGGAGCTGCCGGTGGCGAGCTCTTTTGCGGCCGCCGGAGTTCTAGCTACGGCGGAGACGCTGTTGCAGCGCACATCAGGAGCAACCGGTGGCCGAAATCGATGCGCGGGGGTGCACTGAGTGCAGTGGTGAGCTCGGACACGAGCGGCGGGGGCTAGAACGATGGCGGTGACATTGCCGGCGGCGAGGGGTTCTCGGGCTTGGTGACTGGCGTGGTTAGGGGTCGAGATCGACAGAGGGGAGAGAGGGGAACGATGGAGGGGCTCACAGGGGGTCGGTCGGAGGTCTCAGCAGGCTCGGGGAGGCACCGGAGGCGAAGAATCGACGGCAACCTCCGGCGGCCAAAGGTGGCGGTGATGAGCTCGAGGGCGTCAATTCCGGCCATCCGAGGGCGCGTGCTTCAGCTTGGGGCTTCAAGGCATCATGGCGGAGCTTAAGGACAGGCTAGCTAGGCGAGGGAGACTCGGTGGGTGCGGCGGCAGCGAGCGGCGGCGACGAGCTCTGGTTGGGCTGTGCGATGGAGAGAGCCAGGAGAGGGGAGAGAGGTTGAGGGAGAGTGGGAGAGGTCTAGGGGGTGGCGTGGCGACGCATGGAGGCGTCCAGGGCGTCGGGGACGCAGGCAGGCAGGCTGGAGGTGGCCGGGCGCGTGCCGGCGCGCGGTGGCCACGCGCGCTGCCTACTGGCGCGAGGTGGAAGGCGAGAGAAGGAGGCTGCAGTGGTGGGCTGGGCTGGCTCTTGGGCCACTGCTGCAGGCCCAGTCCCAGGTAAGCTCTCTCTCTCTCTCTCTGTTATTTCTGTTTTCTGTTTTCTATTTCTTTTGTAACTTTGTGGCTTTTCTAAAAATGCTTAGGCACTTTCAAAAATCACCAAACTACTCATGCCCACTGTTTAGCATATAACCAACATGGAACATTTCAGTTTAGGATTATTTGTACATTTAGAATAATTAGTAGCATTTAAATGCCCAAATGCAAACACTTTAAGATTTAATTCAAAAATCCAGAATGGTCCTAGAAATATGTGAAACATTTTTGGCAGAGGTTTTTAATCAATCCAAAAATGATGAACTTTTCCAAAGGGCATTTTGGGTTCATTGAAAAAGATTTTAATTTGACCGTAGTTGAATTCATTTGGTGCTAGGGTTTGAACATCCCCATTTCAACTTTCTGGAAAACTTAAACATGATTCTACAGACAAGTGCTATCCTAATGCAAGGTGAAACTGGGGATGTGACATACGTGTCGAGGCACGACTTAAAGGTATAAGCCCATTCTAGAATGATCTCAAGTTTGGTATCTTTGCACGACTCATGTAAAAATAGGGATGAAATTGCAAAAGGATAGTTGGCTTACACTCACCACGTCACACAATACATTACATAAGCAAATCATCATCCAAATAACATCACAACCCGACTACGGGCGAAGATCCAAATGAAAGATACCAAATACATAAAGTCACAAGGTCCGAATCGCCCCTAGTAGAAACCACTACTGATCATCGGGATAGTGCACATAGTATCGACTACGTTCTTCATCGAACTCCTAGTACAGCTCGGTGCCGTCACCTGTGTAGTCCACCATAGTACCTGCATCTGGTGTTGTGTAGAATCTGTGAGCCACAGAGGACTCAGCAATCCCGTTCCCGGGTAGCAAAACTATCGAAGCCTTGGGTGTGGAACAAGGCTGAAGAAAGATAAAAGGTTGCAGCTGCACTAGCACTAGCTTACATGTTTAGAGCGAGAAGAGAAGTTCCACGAGCATCAAAGTGACCACGAAGTGATCCTATCTAAGCACGTCAATCATAACCCCATCGTGTTCACTTCCCGAACCCCTTTCGGAAAATGACCGTCACGGTTACTCATGCTGGTAGTCTGTTCTGAACATGGTGTCAAGTTTTCTACAACCGGATATTAACAAATTCCCATCTGCCACATAACCGCGGGCACGGCTTTCGAAAGTTCAAACCCTGCAGGGGTGTCCCAACTTAGCCCATTACAAGCTCACGATCCACGGAGTCGCAACTCCAAGGTGGGAAGGCCCGAGTATTCTCGGAATCCCGTGCTCAAGATATTCCGACATAGGTAAAACTAATCCAGCAAGACCTCCCGGCGTGTCGACACCCTGACAGTAGACGCACGTATCTAGTCTCAGGCCACGACCGGATAGGTCAGCCTACAGGAAGATACCAGCCCTCGGGTTCCCCCAAGGTGGCCCTGCAGTCCGCCCATTTTGGACCAACACTCAAATCGAGCACTGGCCCAGGGGGGTTGATTAATTAATCCTCGGGTTAATTACTCCCTCGGCAAGTTTTAGTTGTTAGGCAAATGGAGTACCAATGTTGGGCCTTGCTGGAAAAGGTTTATCGCTAAGCGGGTTATCGAGGGGGTCCCATAACCCCAACCGTGTTAGGAACGCATAATCAAGAAACATAACACTAGTTTATACGGTTCCTAGGGTGGCATGAGTGGAACAAATCACCAACCAAGAGGCTTAGCCTTCCACCCATTGCCAAGTATATAGATGATTTAGTTTAAGAATTTATATAGTGTGATATCCCAACAATACTTCAACATGAAGCAAGAATCTTCAAATCTTCTCCTGCAACTAGCAATGCTATAAGAGGGGCTGAGCGAAGCCTATGTAGCCAAACAAAGGTTTTGCTAGGTTGGGTGGTTAGACAGATTCATGGTTACAATAGGAGGCTGACAACCAAACATGGGCATCGAGGCAATAAGCTAAAGAGCGAGACATCTGGCAATAGGCAAAGATAGTAATGATATCTGGGTCAGGTCATCTTGCCTGTCCAGTCGTCGATGGGATCGTAAGACGGCTCCTCGTACTCAACCTCGGTAGTAACCTCGTTCTCGTTCTCGGTCTCGGCTCCCGGCTCTACTCAACACAAGAACACAACGGGGCACGGTATCAAACAAGGTGCAATGCACAATCAACATGATGCAAGTATGATGCACTTATGATGCATTACATGTCAAGGGATGAAGCACACAAGAACAACACAAGACAACAAGTTTAAATGAGGCCGGAATCCACATATAGCGAATCCGGTAAGTCCTCATATGCATATGTTGAAAACGGTCCAGATCTGAACAAACCTTAAGTTAAAGTTGTTAAACAGCAAGTTAACATGCACCATGATGATCTACACGAAATTCTAGTCAAGTTTCATATAAACTTTGTTTAATTCAGAGCTACGGTCTAGAAGATATGAGCAAAACAAGTTACGCATGGCAACGGTGCAAGATGCACCCAAACATCAAGCAAACATACTCCAAACATGTAAACAAGATGATATTATGATTCTACATGCAAAATCACACAAGTTTCATATAGGGCACGCTCAAAACAGAGCAACGGTTCAACACATACACACGAAACAAGATAAAATGCAAAGCTGAAATTAACAGCCACATAGCAACTTTGGAGCAAGAAATATATACTCTACAGCACCCAAATATGATGACAATAAGCATGTACATGAAGTGGACATATCCTACAGCAAACAACTCCATTGGAGCAACTCCATAGGAGGCATGGATCAATAGCAACAAGCTACAACATTTTGATCATGACGTTAAAAACCTGACAGTTATATTTTATAGCAACTTGAGAGCAAGAAATAAATAAGCTACATCAGCCATATGAGAAAGTGAGGGCATGGATGGATATACAATAACATGTACAACAAGGAATGATCAATGGCCACCCCAAAACTAACATGGATTTGCCTACGGCATCAAGCAAACATAGCATCAGGATATGACAGATTCCAGACTTAGTAGAATTTTCACTAAGTGTTAAAACAGTAACATTGGCATGGCATGTTTACAAGCATGTTTAAGTCACCTCAAGGCATATCATGGAAAATGGTTTGCACCACAGCAAAGACCACATGATGGAGATTCTAAAACATATTGGCATGTGACATGGGGACAAACACATCAATAGCAACAAGCACTTCAAAACATCATCTCATAACATGTTACAAAACTTAACAGCCACATGCACTTTTACAACCAAGTTTAACATGGCAATATGAACCCTAACATGCATGCTACATCAACCATCATGTAAAACATCTCATGATGAACATTTTGACATCTCATTTGCTTCATTTGGATAAACATGCACCAAGTTATCACATCTCAAACATGGCATGAAAATAACAAGTTACAGCAGTTTATGACAAGTAGCACTCTTTTCACGAAGATTAAGACATCTAGATGATCTCAAACAAGCATGCCACAATGGAACAAAATGTAGAGCATATCACCACGATCATTTTGATATATCATATGCACAAAACGGATCTACGAGCACAAAGTTACGGGCATGCAAAGGAGGCAACAAAACGTTACAGATCTGGGACTTAGTGGAATTTTATACCTCCAAAAGTCAACGCGGGATGGATCTGTGCAGGACGAGGAGATCCGGGATGGAGCGGAGGCGTTTGGATGGAGGGATGGGTGGATCTCGTCCCGATCCGGAGGTTCGCCGGAGTTGGCGCCGGAGATGAGGAAGAAGAAGACCGGAGGCGGGGAAGACGACCAGAGACGGCGGGATTCCGGCGAGGAGATGGACGGAGGCGGCCAGAGACGGGCGGCGCGACGGCTGGTGCGGCGCCGACCGGAGTTGGAGGGCCCGGCGGTGGAGCTCGCGAAGTCCGGCGGCGGGACTCGCGAAGTCTGGCGGCGGCGGTGGCTTAAGGGCTGGTGGCGGTGACGCGATTAAGCGCCCGGGGCGGCGGCGCTAGAGGGCCCGGCGGCGGCACGGTGGCTTGCGTGCGGCGGCGGGGTGGCTTGCGCCGGCGGCGCGGCGGCGGCGTCCCGCGCCCGCCGGCCTGGGAGAGCGGCGGCGCAGCGCCGGAGGAAGGTCGGCGAGGTGGCGGTCGGGCGAAGATTCCGGCGATGGTCCGGCAGAGCTCCCGCGGTGGTCCGGCTAAGCTCCGGCTGCCGGCGGGTGAGGTGGCGGTGGAGGAGATGGGATGAGGTGGCCCGGCGAATGGGGGGTCACCACGTGGCGGCGGAGGTGACGTGGTGTAAGGGCATATTTCTCCCTAAGTAGTTTTGGTGATTGATGACAATGCATTTGCGGAATAATCGTGTGCTCTAAGCTCCTACAGGTATATCTCACTTAGGCACAAGACGATTGATTGCCCCTCAGATTCGATGGAAGACGGTGATTTCTTTTTGCTCCCTGTCGGTGGCTTTGAGTAATAGGAAAGCCGTACTATTAAGAGGGGGTCCGCTTCGGAAAGGTTTGGGTGGAATCAACACGTACACATCTTACTCTCGCACCACCTTTCCTTTGCTTCTCTGGAGTTCCAACCGGTTATTATCGTATAAGCAAACTGTGACTTCTTAACTAAATCATTTGCCTGGCAAGCGGTAGTACCGCTCTACTAAGCGGTAGTACCGTGCAGACACACGGTAGTACCGCCTGCCGACACGGTAGTACCGCATCTCCAGAGCGGTAGTACCGTGTATCTGGCCCGGCGCTGATTCTAAGTGCAGAAGTAGGTGCGGAAGTAATTTTTTTACTTCCGCATCCAATACGGTAGTACCGCTTAGACCAAGCGGTAGTACCGTGTCGCATTTTGCTACTACCGTTTTCCCTGCGGATGTAGCCGCGGATGTAATTTATTTCATCCGCGGTCGTCAATCATGTCGCATATTTTTGCCTAGCGATAGTACCGCTCCCAGAGCGGTAGTACCGCTCAGCCAGCGGTAGTACCGCAACTTACGCGCGGTACTACCGCTCTCTGCAGGCTGAAAACGCACATAACGGTTGGATTTGCTCTCCCACTATATATAGGGGGTCTTCTTCTCCAAGAAGACTTACCTCTTCCCCCACTACTCCATTGTTGCTCCAAAAGCTCCATTTCCGCCCGATCTTTCTCCCTAGCCAATCAAACTTGTTGATTTGCTCGGGATTGCTTGAGGAGGCATCGATCTACACTTCCACCAAGAGATATTTGATTCTCCCCACTAATCCCTTGCGGATCTTGTTACTCTTTGGTGTTTGAGCACCCTAGACGGTTGAGGTCACCTCAAAGCCATATTCCATTGTGGTGAAGCTTCGTGGTTTTGTTGGGAGCCTCCAAGTTGTGGAGATAGCCCCAACCTTGTTTGTAAAGATTCGGTTGCCGCCTTCAAGGGCACCACTAGTGGAATCACGGCACCTTGCATCGTGTGAGGGCGTGAAGAGAATACGGTGGCCCTAGTGGCTTCTTGGGGAGCATTGTGCCTCCACACTGCTCCAAGGGAGACGTACTTCCCCTCAAAGGGAAGGAACTTCGGCAACACATCCTCGTCTCCACCGGTTCCACTTGTGGTTATTTCTTACCTTTACTTTTTCATGCTTTACTTGTTCAACTCCTATAGCATGCATGTGTAGTTGTTGTCCTTCTTTCCTTTAGTTGTCATCTTAGTAAAATATCTAGACAACTTACTTTGTCATTTAATTTAAGGTGATTAAGAAAAGTTAAAAATTGTTAGTTGCCTATTCACCCCCCCTCTAGTCAACCATATCGATCCTTTAAATTAGTATCAGAGCCTCGTCTCTTAAGGACTTTACCGTCCAAAGAGTATGGGTGAGAACGTAGTCGAGACGGAGGACCATTCCGGTGGAACTCCGTCCTTGCCTACGTCAGATGGGGGAGCCTCGGTCTCTCGTGAGGAGTTCAATGTGGCCTTGACCACATTGAAAGAATCACTAGTGAGCGAGGTCAAAGGCATGTTTAAAGATTTGCTTGAGGGGCTTAAATTATCCACCACACCGTTGGAAGTGGCTCGTCCCGCTACCAACGTGTCGGAGGCTAATCCCGTCAAGGGAGAAGCTAGTAGTGAGAAAGCCCCAGTCACTAAGAATGGGAGTGGGAAATTTGCCCAATCCGCTCCTCCTACTCACTATGGAGGACCCGTTCCCACACCGCATTTAAATTCTGTTGGGCCCCCTCCCAAGTTTATCAAAAATACTGATTTTGCTACTTGGGTGTTTCGTTTCAAACGTCATATTAATCATTGTTCCACTAACCTTTGGAGAATCATTGAGCAAGATTTTTATCCGTATGATCCCGACAACATGACTCCACGAGAAACTGCAGATCATCAGTTCAACGAGTCCGCTCTTTGCATTCTTCAAGATTCCATCCCTCCTGAAGACATTGCACACCTTCGACCCTTCACTGTGGCCAAGGAAGCTTGGGAGCATGTTGGCACGATGTACAAGGGAAGCACCAGTATTCAATGCTCCAACTATGAAGTGGTGCAAGATGAAGCTGATGAGTTTGCTATGATCGAAGATGAAGATCCTCGTGAACTTTATCGAAGATTAACTATTCTTGCAGTTTCTCTTCGAGATCATGGCAGTAAGGATACGGATGACAATTGGATCAAGCGCAAGTTCCCCTAGGCCATGATGCCCTATCATAAGGCCATGTCCTCTGTCATACGTCAGAGACCGGACTTCTACACTTTATCCTCAAATGAAGTGTTGGATGAATTTGTTGCCATGAGGATCTTGGACGTGACCGCCGACAATGCGGTCTTAAGAGCTCAACGATCCAAGAAGCCTAATCTTGCTCTGAAGGCCAAGGCATGTGTGGAAGAGGAGGAAGTGGAAGATGATGATGAGTGTTGCCCCGAGGACACCAAATATGCCTATCATGAGCACATGGCTCTTGCTTCAAGGCAATTCTAGGGCAAGAAGAACACAAGATCCAACTTCAACAGGAACAACTCTAGTGGGAACAAGGGGAAGCAACGAGTAAGGACATGCTTCAACTGTGGAAATGTAAGTCACTTCGTTGTGGATTGCCCATATGAGAAGAGAGAGGACTTTGGAGGCAAGCTTATTCGGAAGGACAAGTCAAAGCCCTATCCCAACAAGAACAACTTCATCAAGAAGACTCCTCCGAAAGTGTTGGTGGCCCAAGAAGAATATGTGGAGGACGATGATAATGATGAAGACGATGAGGTGACCACTATGGCCACAATTGCAATTGCAACTACCCCGCACTCATCTCTCTTCGACTCACGAAATGAGAACATCACCGCCAAGTGTCTCATGGCCAAGGCCACCAACAAGGTAACCCCAAACATCAATACTACTATCTCGTCTAATCCTTCATTGACCAATTGTATTGATGAGGGTGAGGGTGTTAAGGAGGGAGAAAATGAATTTGAGTTGTTCATGAAAAATCTCAAGGGCAAACCCAAGAAGCATTTTGTTGCTCTCTTGGAACAACTCGGTGAGGCCAATGACATGATCGAGGCTCACGAGGAAACCATTACTAAAATGGAAGGTCATAGTCGAGACTATGCCGATGAGATATCAGATCTCTCTAACGCCCTAGAGGAAGAGCGTGGTCTTCGTTTGGCTCTTGAGGAGTCACACAATGATGGTCATGCTAAATTAAAGAAAGATCTTGATCATGCTTTAGTTGTCTCTCGCGCTCTTCACTCCGAGAAGGCAAAACTTGAGGTTGACTATGCTAAACTCAAAGAGGAGTTTGACATACTTGACAAGGCTCACAAGGCCTTAAAAAGTATGCATACTACTCTCAAGGAGTCTCATGATCAACTCCAAGTTTTGCTAACCAAGGAAAAGGCTATCTTTCCTCGCATGGTTTTAATTGATAATGAAAATGCTACTAACCCATGCTGCGAGCATGTGCATCTTGTTGAAGAGAATGCCGAGTTGAAGAAGCAACTTGAGAAAGGCCTTATGACTTGCATACAAGGTGAGAAGAACCTCAACACTCTTTTGATCAATCAAAAGGAAGTTGTGGCAAAGGAAGGAATTGGGTTTGTTCCTAAGCCCAATAAGAAGAAGAATGACAACACCAAGCAACCACCCCATCTCCGACAATCTTTTGTGAAAGAAGGAGAGGGCACGTCCACAAAGAAGCAAAGTGGTGGTGTCAAGAAAAACTCCACCATACCATCAAACATGGCCGGCGATTTTAATCCTTCATATGTTTTATGTCGTGCTAGTGATGGTCATGTGTTTGCTAAATTTGTTGGTTCTTCTTATGAGTACATTGAATGGTCCATTTGGGTTCCTAAGACCCTTGTTACTAACCTCAAAGGACCCATTACCAAATGGGTACCTAAATCCAAGCATTGATCTATTGTAGGAGTTTACTTCCAGTGGGGGATCATGGTTGCTCGATAGCGGAGCCACAAATCATATGACCGGAAGCAAAGACTTGGTGGTGGACGTGCATCTCGGCTCATCTATGGCCACCAACGTCGAATGGGGTGGTGCTTCATCTTCTAAGGTATTGGGACTTGGCAAGGTTGTTGTCTCTCATGATCTCACGATCGAGAAAATCATGCTTGTTGAGTCCCTTGCATACAATTTATTTACTGTTCGCCAACTTGCACTCATGGGCTTTGCTACATTCTTTGATATTGATACTGTGGCCCTCTTGTGGAGCAAGACTCTTAAAGTAGCCTATGTTGGGCATGTTGAGAACGGCCTTTATGTGGTTAACTTCTCGAAGCAACCCACTAAGGTCGCGACATGCCTGATGGCTAAAGTTGATGTGGGATGGCTTTGGCATCGCCGTTTGGCCCACGTCAATATGAGATCTTTCCAAAGTCTTCTCAAGGGGGACCATGTCCGAGGACTAACAAATGTTAGCTTTGCCAAAGATCGTGCTTGCAGGGCGTGCATTGAAGGGAAATTACATGAGAAGGCTCACCCTCCCACGACTATCATCTATTCAAAGAGACCACTAGAGCTCCTCCACATGGACCTCTTTGGGCCTCCATCTTTTGATAGTCTTGGGGGTAGGAAGTATTGCTTGGTGATTGTGGATGATTACTCAAGATACACCTGGGTATACTTCTTCAAGAAGAAGAGTGAGACCCAACAAACCGTCATCAACTTTGCAAATGAAGCTCAACGACAACATGAAGCAAAGATTTTGATGATCAGAAGTGACAACGACACCGAGTTCAAGAACTACACCTTGGATGAGTTTCTTGGTGATGAGGGGATCAAACATCAATATGCAGCCCCATATACCCCTCAACAAAATGGTGTAGCGGAGAGAAAGAACCAAACTCTAATGGATGCTGCAAGAACCATGATGGCTGAATTCAAGTCTCCATACAACTTTTGGGCCGAAGCCATCAACACCGCTTGCCATGCATCAAATCGTCTCTATCTCCGCAAAGGCTTGAACAAAACTCCGTATGTGATTCTTACTGGTAACAAGCCCAATCTCAAGTACTTCCGGGTATTCGGGTGTATGTGTTTCATTCTCAAGAAAGGTGTTCGTTTGTCTAAATTTGAATCTAGAGCTCATGAGGGCATATTTGTTGGTTATGCTACAAACTCTCATGCTTACCGTGTCCTCAATAAGTCCAATGGACTCATTGAGGAGACGCGTAACGTAGAGTTTGATGAAAATAACGGCTCCCAAGTGGAGCAAAGTGGTACTTGTGATGCAGGTGATGAAATTCCTCCTCAAGTCATAAGAAGAATGGGTGTTGGATTTATCCTACCCATTGAGGAACCCCTTTGAAGCAAATATGCCCTAGAGGCAATAATAAAGTTGTTATTTATATTTCCTTATATCATGATAAATGTTTATTATTCATGCTAGAATTGTATTAACCGGAAACTTAGTACATGTGTGAATACATAGACAAAACAGAGTGTCCCTAGTATGCCTCTACTAGACTAGCTCAGCAGGCTCGGGGAGGCACCGGAGGCGAAGAATCGACGGCAACCTCCGGCGGCCAAAGGTGGCGGTGATGAGCTCGAGGGCGTCAATTCCGGCCATCCGAGGGCGCGTGCTTCAGCTTGGGGCTTCAAGGCATCATGGCGGAGCTTAAGGACAGGCTAGCTAGGCGAGGGAGACTCGGTGGGTGCGGCGGCAGCGAGCGGCGGCGACGAGCTCTGCTTGGGCTGTGCGATGGAGAGAGCCAGGAGAGGGGAGAGAGGTTGAGGGAGAGTGGGAGAGGTCTAGGGGGTGGCGTGGCGACGCATGGAGGCGTCCAGGGCGTCGGGGACGCAGGCAGGCAGGCTGGAGGTGGCCGGGCGCGTGCCGGCGCGCGGTGGCCACGCGCGCTGCCTACTGGCGCGAGGTGGAAGGCGAGAGAAGGAGGCTGCAGTGGTGGGCTGGGCTGGCTCTTGGGCCACTGCTGTAGGCCCAGTCCCAGGTAAGCTCTCTCTCTCTCTCTCTGTTATTTCTGTTTTCTGTTTTCTATTTCTTTTGTAACTTTGTGGCTTTTCTAAAAATGCTTAGGCACTTTCAAAAATCACCAAACTACTCATGCCCACTGTTTAGCATATAACCAACATGGAACATTTCAGTTTAGGATTATTTGTACATTTAGAATAATTAGTAGCATTTAAATGCCCAAATGCAAACACTTTAAGATTTAATTCAAAAATCCAGAATGGTCCTAGAAATATGTGAAACATTTTTGGCAGAGGTTTTTAATCAATCCAAAAATGATGAACTTTTCCAAAGGGCATTTTGGGTTCATTGAAAAAGATTTTAATTTGACCGTAGTTGAATTCATTTGGTGCTAGGGTTTGAACATCCCCATTTCAACTTTCTGGAAAACTTAAACATGATTCTACAGACAAGTGCTATCCTAATGCAAGGTGAAACTGGGGATGTGACATACGTGTCCAGGCACGACTTAAAGGTATAAGCCCATTCTAGAATGACCTCAAGTTTGGTATCTTTGCACGACTCATGTAAAAATAGGGATGAAATTGCAAAAGGATAGTTGGCTTACACTCACCACGTCACACAATACATTACATAAGCAAATCATCATCCAAATAACATCACAACCCGACTACGGGCGAAGATCCAAATGAAAGATACCAAATACATAAAGTCACAAGGTCCGAATCGCCCCTAGTAGAAACCACTACTGATCATCGGGATAGTGCACATAGTATCGACTACGTTCTTCATCGAACTCCTAGTACAGCTCTGTGCCGTCACCTGTGTAGTCCACCATAGTACCTGCATCTGGTGTTGTGTAGAATCTGTGAGCCACAGAGGACTCAGCAATCCCGTTCCCGGGTAGCAAAACTATCGAAGCCTTGGGTGTGGAACAAGGCTGAAGAAAGATAAAAGGTTGCAGCTGCACTAGCACTAGCTTACATGTTTAGAGCGAGAAGAGAAGTTCCACGAGCATCAAAGTGACCACGAAGTGATCCTATCTAAGCACGTCAATCATAACCCCATCGTGTTCACTTCCCGAACCCCTTTCGGAAAATGACCGTCACGGTTACTCATGCTGGTAGTCTGTTCTGAACATGGTGTCAAGTTTTCTACAACCGGATATTAACAAATTCCCATCTGCCACATAACCGCGGGCACGGCTTTCGAAAGTTCAAACCCTACAGGGGTGTCCCAACTTAGCCCATTACAAGCTCACGATCCACGGAGTCGCAACTCCAAGGTGGGAAGGCCCGAGTATTCTCGGAATCCCGTGCTCAAGATATTCCGACATAGGTAAAACTAATCCAGCAAGACCTCCCGGCGTGTCGACACCCTGACAGTAGACGCACGTATCTAGTCTCAGGCCACGACCGGATAGGTCAGCCTACAGGAAGATACCAGCCCTCGGGTTCCCCCAAGGTGGCCCTGCAGTCCGCCCATTTTGGACCAACACTCAAATCGAGCACTGGCCCAGGGGGGTTGATTAATTAATCCTCGGGTTAATTACTCCCTCGGCAAGTTTTAGTTGTTAGGCAAATGGAGTACCAATGTTGGGCCTTGCTGGAAAAGGTTTATCGCTAAGCGGGTTATCGAGGGGGTCCCATAACCCCAACCGTGTTAGGAACGCATAATCAAGAAACATAACACTGGTTTATACGGTTCCTAGGGTGGCATGAGTGGAACAAATCACCAACCAAGAGGCTTAGCCTTCCACCCATTGCCAAGTATATAGATGATTTAGTTTAAGAATTTATATAGTGTGATATCCCAACAATACTTCAACATGAAGCAAGAATCTTCAAATCTTCTCCTGCAACTAGCAATGCTATAAGAGGGGCTGAGCGAAGCCTATGTAGCCAAACAAAGGTTTTGCTAGGTTGGGTGGTTAGACAGATTCATGGTTACAATAGGAGGCTGACAACCAAACATGGGCATCGAGGCAATAAGCTAAAGAGCGAGACATCTGGCAATAGGCAAAGATAGTAATGATATCTGGGTCAGGTCATCTTGCCTGTCCAGTCGTCGATGGGATCGTAAGACGGCTCCTCGTACTCAACCTCGGTAGTAACCTCGTTCTCGTTCTCGGTCTCGGCTCCCGGCTCTACTCAACACAAGAACACAACGGGGCACGGTATCAAACAAGGTGCAATGCACAATCAACATGATGCAAGTATGATGCACTTATGATGCATTACATGTCAAGGGATGAAGCACACAAGAACAACACAAGACAACAAGTTTAAATGAGGCCGGAATCCACATATAGCGAATCCGGTAAGTCCTCATATGCATATGTTGAAAACGGTCCAGATCTGAACAAACCTTAAGTTAAAGTTGTTAAACAGCAAGTTAACATGCACCATGATGATCTACACGAAATTCTAGTCAAGTTTCATATAAACTTTGTTTAATTCAGAGCTACGGTCTAGAAGATATGAGCAAAACAAGTTACGCATGGCAACGGTGCAAGATGCACCCAAACATCAAGCAAACATACTCCAAACATGTAAACAAGATGATATTATGATTCTACATGCAAAATCACACAAGTTTCATATAGGGCACGCTCAAAACAGAGCAACGGTTCAACACATACACACGAAACAAGATACAATGCAAAGCTGAAATTAACAGCCACATAGCAACTTTGGAGCAAGAAATATATACTCTACAGCACCCAAATATGATGACAATAAGCATGTACATGAAGTGGACATATCCTACAGCAAACAACTCCATTGGAGCAACTCCATAGGAGGCATGGATCAATAGCAACAAGCTACAACATTTTGATCATGACGTTAAAAACCTGACAGTTATATTTTATAGCAACTTGAGAGCAAGAAATAAATAAGCTACATCAGCCATATGAGAAAGTGAGGGCATGGATGGATATACAATAACATGTACAACAAGGAATGATCAATGGCCACCCCAAAACTAACATGGATTTGCCTACGGCATCAAGCAAACATAGCATCAGGATATGACAGATTCCAGACTTAGTAGAATTTTCACTAAGTGTTAAAACAGTAACATTGGCATGGCATGTTTACAAGCATGTTTAAGTCACCTCAAGGCATATCATGGAAAATGGTTTGCACCACAGCAAAGACCACATGATGGAGATTCTAAAACATATTGGCATGTGACATGGGGACAAACACATCAATAGCAACAAGCACTTCAAAACATCATCTCATAACATGTTACAAAACTTAACAGCCACATGCACTTTTACAACCAAGTTTAACATGGCAATATGAACCCTAACATGCATGCTACATCAACCATCATGTAAAACATCTCATGATGAACATTTTGACATCTCATTTGCTTCATTTGGATAAACATGCACCAAGTTATCACATCTCAAACATGGCATGAAAATAACAAGTTACAGCAGTTTATGACAAGTAGCACTCTTTTCACGAAGATTAAGACATCTAGATGATCTCAAACAAGCATGCCACAATGGAACAAAATGTAGAGCATATCACCACGATCATTTTGATATATCATATGCACAAAACGGATCTACGAGCACAAAGTTACGGGCATGCAAAGGAGGCAACAAAACGTTACAGATCTGGGACTTAGTGGAATTTTATACCTCCAAAAGTCAACGCGGGATGGATCTGTGCGGGACGAGGAGATCCGGGATGGAGCGGAGGCGTTTGGATGGAGGGATGGGTGGATCTCGTCCCGATCCGGAGGTTCGCCGGAGTTGGCGCCGGAGATGAGGAAGAAGAAGACCGGAGGCGGGGAAGACGACCAGAGACGGCGGGATTCCGGCGAGGAGATGGACGGAGGCGGCCAGAGACGGGCGGCGCGACGGCTGGTGCGGCGCCGACCGGAGTTGGAGGGCCCGGCGGCGGAGCTCGCGAAGTCCGGCGGCGGGACTCGCGAAGTCTGGCGGCGGCGGTGGCTTAAGGGCTGGTGGCGGTGACGCGATTAAGCGCCCGGGGCGGCGGCGCTAGAGGGCCCGGCGGCGGCACGGTGGCTTGCGTGCGGCGGCGGGGTGGCTTGCGCCGGCGGCGCGGCGGCGGCGTCCCGCGCCCGCCGGCCTGGGAGAGCGGCGGCGCAGCGCCGGAGGAAGGTCGGCGAGGTGGCGGTCGGGCGAAGATTCCGGCGATGGTCCGGCAGAGCTCCCGCGGTGGTCCGGCTAAGCTCCGGCTGCCGGCGGGTGAGGTGGCGGGGGAGGAGATGGGATGAGGTGGCCCGGCGAATGGGGGGTCACCACGTGGCGGCGGAGGTGACGTGGTGTAAGGGCATATTTCTCCCTAAGTAGTTTTGGTGATTGATGACAATGCATTTGCGGAATAATCGTGTGCTCTAAGCTCCTACAGGTATATCTCACTTAGGCACAAGACGATTGATTGCCCCTCAGATTCGATGGAAGACGGTGATTTCTTTTTGCTCCCTGTCGGTGGCTTTGAGTAATAGGAAAGCCGTACTATTAAGAGGGGGTCCGCTTCGGAAAGGTTTGGGTGGAATCAACACGTACACATCTTACTCTCGCACCACCTTTCCTTTGCTTCTCTGGAGTTCCAACCGGTTATTATCGTATAAGCAAACTGTGACTTCTTAACTAAATCATTTGCCTGGCAAGCGGTAGTACCGCTCTACTAAGCGGTAGTACCGTGCAGACACACGGTAGTACCGCCTGCCGACACGGTAGTACCGCATCTCCAGAGCGGTAGTACCGTGTATCTGGCCCGGCGCTGATTCTAAGTGCAGAAGTAGGTGCGGAAGTAATTTTTTTACTTCCGCATCCAATACGGTAGTACCGCTTAGTCCAAGCGGTAGTACCGTGTCGCATTTTGCTACTACCGTTTTCCCTGCGGATGTAGCCGCGGATGTAATTTATTTCATCCGCGGTCGTCAATCATGTCGCATATTTTTGCCTAGCGATAGTACCGCTCCCAGAGCGGTAGTACCGCTCAGCCAGCGGTAGTACCGCAACTTACGCGCGGTACTACCGCTCTCTGCAGGCTGAAAACGCACATAACGGTTGGATTTGCTCTCCCACTATATATAGGGGGTCTTCTTCTCCAAGAAGACTTACCTCTTCCCCCACTACTCCATTGTTGCTCCAAAAGCTCCATTTCCGCCCGATCTTTCTCCCTAGCCAATCAAACTTGTTGATTTGCTCGGGATTGCTTGAGGAGGCATCGATCTACACTTCCACCAAGAGATATTTGATTCTCCCCACTAATCCCTTGCGGATCTTGTTACTCTTTGGTATTTGAGCACCCTAGACGGTTGAGGTCACCTCAAAGCCATATTCCATTGTGGTGAAGCTTCGTGGTTTTGTTGGGAGCCTCCAAGTTGTGGAGATAGCCCCAACCTTGTTTGTAAAGATTCGGTTGCCGCCTTCAAGGGCACCACTAGTGGAATCACGGCACCTTGCATCGTGTGAGGGCGTGAAGAGAATACGGTGGCCCTAGTGGCTTCTTGGGGAGCATTGTGCCTCCACACTGCTCCAAGGGAGACGTACTTCCCCTCAAAGGGAAGGAACTTCGGCAACACATCCTCGTCTCCACCGGTTCCACTTGTGGTTATTTCTTACCTTTACTTTTTCATGCTTTACTTGTTCAACTCCTATAGCATGCATGTGTAGTTGTTGTCCTTCTTTCCTTTAGTTGTCATCTTAGTAAAATATCTAGACAACTTACTTTGTCATTTAATTTAAGGTGATTAAGAAAAGTTAAAAATTGTTAGTTGCCTATTCACCCCCCCTCTAGTCAACCATATCGATCCTTTCAATTAGTATCAGAGCCTCGTCTCTTAAGGACTTTACCGTCCAAAGAGTATGGGTGAGAACGTAGTCGAGACGGAGGACCATTCCGGTGGAACTCCGTCCTTGCCTACGTCAGATGGGGGAGCCTCGGTCTCTCGTGAGGAGTTCAATGTGGCCTTGACCACATTGAAAGAATCACTAGTGAGCGAGGTCAAAGGCATGTTTAAAGATTTGCTTGAGGGGCTTAAATTATCCACCACACCGTTGGAAGTGGCTCGTCCCGCTACCAACGTGTCGGAGGCTAATCCCGTCAAGGGAGAAGCTAGTAGTGAGAAAGCCCCAGTCACTAAGAATGGGAGTGGGAAATTTGCCCAATCCGCTCCTCCTACTCACTATGGAGGACCCGTTCCCACACCGCATTTAAATTCTGTTGGGCCCCCTCCCAAGTTTATCAAAAATACTGATTTTGCTACTTGGGTGTTTCGTTTCAAACGTCATATTAATCATTGTTCCACTAACCTTTGGAGAATCATTGAGCAAGATTTTTATCCGTATGATCCCGACAACATGACTCCACGAGAAACTGCAGATCATCAGTTCAACGAGTCCGCTCTTTGCATTCTTCAAGATTCCATCCCTCCTGAAGACATTGCACACCTTCGACCCTTCACTGTGGCCAAGGAAGCTTGGGAGCATGTTGGCACGATGTACAAGGGAAGCACCAGTATTCAATGCTCCAACTATGAAGTGGTGCAAGATGAAGCTGATGAGTTTGCTATGATCGAAGATGAAGATCCTCGTGAACTTTATCGAAGATTAACTATTCTTGCAGTTTCTCTTCGAGATCATGGCAGTAAGGATACGGATGACAATTGGATCAAGCGCAAGTTCCCCTAGGCCATGATGCCCTATCATAAGGCCATGTCCTCTGTCATACGTCAGAGACCGGACTTCCACACTTTATCCTCAAATGAAGTGTTGGATGAATTTGTTGCCATGAGGATCTTGGACGTGACCGCCGACAATGCGGTCTTAAGAGCTCAACGATCCAAGAAGCCTAATCTTGCTCTGAAGGCCAAGGCATGTGTGGAAGAGGAGGAAGTGGAAGATGATGATGAGTGTTGCCCCGAGGACACCAAATATGCCTATCATGAGCACATGGCTCTTGCTTCAAGGCAATTCTGGGGCAAGAAGAACACAAGATCCAACTTCAACAGGAACAACTCTAGTGGGAACAAGGGGAAGCAACGAGTAAGGACATGCTTCAACTGTGGAAATGTAAGTCACTTCGTTGTGGATTGCCCATATGAGAAGAGAGAGGACTTTGGAGGCAAGCTTATTCGGAAGGACAAGTCAAAGCCCTATCCCAACAAGAACAACTTCATCAAGAAGACTCCTCCGAAAGTGTTGGTGGCCCAAGAAGAATATGTGGAGGACGATGATAATGATGAAGACGATGAGGTGACCACTATGGCCACAATTGCAATTGCAACTACCCCGCACTCATCTCTCTTCGACTCACGAAATGAGAACATCACCGCCAAGTGTCTCATGGCCAAGGCCACCAACAAGGTAACCCCAAACATCAATACTACTATCTCGTCTAATCCTTCATTGACCAATTGTATTGATGAGGGTGAGGGTGTTAAGGAGGGAGAAAATGAATTTGAGTTGTTCATGAAAAATCTCAAGGGCAAACCCAAGAAGCATTTTGTTGCTCTCTTGGAACAACTCGGTGAGGCCAATGACATGATCGAGGCTCACGAGGAAACCATTACTAAAATGGAAGGTCATAGTCGAGACTATGCCGATGAGATATCAGATCTCTCTAACGCCCTAGAGGAAGAGCGTGGTCTTCGTTTGGCTCTTGAGGAGTCACACAATGATGGTCATGCTAAATTAAAGAAAGATCTTGATCATGCTTTAGTTGTCTCTCGCGCTCTTCACTCCGAGAAGGCAAAACTTGAGGTTGACTATGCTAAACTCAAAGAGGAGTTTGACATACTTGACAAGGCTCACAAGGCCTTGAAAAGTATGCATACTACTCTCAAGGAGTCTCATGATCAACTCCAAGTTTTGCTAACCAAGGAAAAGGCTATCTTTCCTCGCATGGTTTTAATTGATAATGCAAATGCTACTAACCCATGCTGCGAGCATGTGCATCTTGTTGAAGAGAATGCCGAGTTGAAGAAGCAACTTGAGAAAGGCCTTATGACTTGCATACAAGGTGAGAAGAACCTCAACACTCTTTTGATCAATCAAAAGGAAGTTGTGGCAAAGGAAGGAATTGGGTTTGTTCCTAAGCCCAATAAGAAGAAGAATGACAACACCAAGCAACCACCCCATCTCCGACAATCTTTTGTGAAAGAAGGAGAGGGCACGTCCACAAAGAAGCAAAGTGGTGGTGTCAAGAAAAACTCCACCATACCATCAAACATGGCCGGCGATTTTAATCCTTCATATGTTTTATGCCGTGCTAGTGATGGTCATGTGTTTGCTAAATTTGTTGGTTCTTCTTATGAGTACATTGAATGGTCCATTTGGGTTCCTAAGACCCTTGTTACTAACCTCAAAGGACCCATTACCAAATGGGTACCTAAATCCAAGCATTGATCTATTGTAGGAGTTTACTTCCGGTGGGGGATCATGGTTGCTCGATAGCGGAGCCACAAATCATATGACCGGAAGCAAAGACTTGGTGGTGGACGTGCATCTCGGCTCATCTATGGCCACCAACGTCGAATGGGGTGGTGCTTCATCTTCTAAGGTATTGGGACTTGGCAAGGTTGTTGTCTCTCATGATCTCACGATCGAGAAAGTCATGCTTGTTGAGTCCCTTGCATACAATTTATTTACTGTTCGCCAACTTGCACTCATGGGCTTTGCTACATTCTTTGATATTTATACTGTGGCCCTCTTGTGGAGCAAGACTCTTAAAGTAGCCTATGTTGGGCATGTTGAGAACGGCCTTTATGTGGTTAACTTCTCGAAGCAACCCACTAAGGTCGCGACATGCCTGATGGCTAAAGTTGATGTGGGATGGCTTTGGCATCGCCGTTTGGCCCACGTCAATATGAGATCTTTCCAAAGTCTTCTCAAGGGGGACCATGTCCGAGGACTAACAAATGTTAGCTTTGCCAAAGATCGTGCTTGCAGGGCGTGCATTGAAGGGAAATTACATGAGAAGGCTCACCCTCCCACGACTATCATCTATTCAAAGAGACCACTAGAGCTCCTCCACATGGACCTCTTTGGGCCTCCATCTTTTGATAGTCTTGGGGGTAGGAAGTATTGCTTGGTGATTGTGGATGATTACTCAAGATACACCTGGGTATACTTCTTCAAGAAGAAGAGTGAGACCCAACAAACCGTCATCAACTTTGCAAATGAAGCTCAACGACAACATGAAGCAAAGATTTTGATGATCAGAAGTGACAACGACACCGAGTTCAAGAACTACACCTTGGATGAGTTTCTTGGTGATGAGGGGATCAAACATCAATATGCAGCCCCATATACCCCTCAACAAAATGGTGTAGCGGAGAGAAAGAACCAAACTCTAATGGATGCTGCAAGAACCATGATGGCTGAATTCAAGTCTCCATACAACTTTTGGGCCGAAGCCATCAACACCGCTTGCCATGCATCAAATCGTCTCTATCTCCGCAAAGGCTTGAACAAAACTCCGTATGTGATTCTTACCCGGGTATTCGGGTGTATGTGTTTCATTCTCAAGAAAGGTGTTCGTTTGTCTAAATTTGAATCTAGAGCTCATGAGGGCATATTTGTTGGTTATGCTACAAACTCTCATGCTTACCGTGTCCTCAATAAGTCCAATGGACTCATTGAGGAGACGCGTAACGTAGAGTTTGATGAAAATAACGGCTCCCAAGTGGAGCAAAGTGGTACTTGTGATGCAGGTGATGAAATTCCTCCTCAAGTCATAAGAAGAATGGGTGTTGGATATATCCTACCCATTGAGGAACCCCTTTGAAGGAAATATGCCCTAGAGGCAATAATAAAGTTGTTATTTATATTTCCTTATATCATGATAAATGTTTATTATTCATGCTAGAATTGTATTAACCGGAAACTTAGTACATGTGTGAATACATAGACAAAACAGAGTGTCCCTAGTATGCCTCTACTAGACTAGCTCATTGATCAAAGATGGCTATGTTTCCTAGCCATAGACATGAGTTGTCATTTGATCAACGAGATCACATCATTAGGAGAATGATGTGATGGACAAGACCCATCCGTTAGCATAGCACTTTGATCGTTTAGTTTTACTGCTATTGCTTTCTTCATGACTTATACATGTTCCTATGACTATGAGATTATGCAACTCCCGGATACCGTAGGAACACCTTGTGTGCTATCAAACGTCACAACGTAACTGGGTGATCATAAAGATGCTCTACAGGTGTCTCCGAAAGTAT
The DNA here is from genome assembly GCA_902687465.1 of Secale cereale. Lineage (NCBI taxonomy): Eukaryota > Viridiplantae > Streptophyta > Magnoliopsida > Poales > Poaceae > Secale > Secale cereale. The sequence continues at coordinate 212,261,649 of LR738709.1, read as the reverse complement.
TCGTGGTGTTGGCATAGATCAAGATTAGGATTTGTCACTCCGAGTGTCGGAGAGGTATCTCTGGGCCCTCTCGGTAACACACATCATAATAAGCCTTGCAAGCAAAAAGACTAATGAGTTAGTCACGAGATGATGTGTTACGGAACGAGTAAAGAGACTTGCCGGTAACGAGATTGAACTAGGTATAGAGATACCGACGATCGAATCTCGGGAAAGTAACATACCGATGACAAAAGGAACAACGTATGTTGTTATGCGGTTTGACCGATAAAGATCTTCGTAGAATATGTAGGAACCAATATGAGCATCCAGGTTCCGCTATTAGTTATTGACCGGAGATGAGTCTCGGTCATGTCTACATAGTTCTCGAACCCGTAGGGTCCGCACGCTTAACGTTTGATGACGATCGGTATTATGAGTTTATGAGTTTTGATGTACTGAAGGTAGTTCGGAGTCCCGGATGAGATCACGGACATGACGAGGAGTCTCGCAATGTCCAAGACATAAAGATTGATATATTGGACGACTATATTCGGACACCGGAAGTGTTCCGGAAAAGTTTCGGATTTAACTGGATTGCCGGAGGGGGTTACCGGAACCCCCTACGAGGGGGGATGGTCCATAGTGGGCCTTGAGGAAAGGAGAGAGGCAGCCCATAGAGGCTGGCCGGCGCCCCACCAGGGGATCCTAGTTGGACTAGGATTGGGGGGGCGCCACCTCTCCCTCCTTTTTCCTTTCCCTCTCTTCTTTCTTGGTGGACTCCTACTAGGAATAGGATTGCAATCATATTCCTAGTAGGATTGCCCTAGCCGCACCATAGGAGGCTGGCCGGCCCTCCTCCCTTGCTCCTTTATATACGGGGGCAGGGGGGCACCCAAAGAGACACAAGTTGAATTGTTCTAGCCGTGTGCGGTGCCCCCCCTCCACAGAAACACACCTCGGTCATACCGTCACAGTGCTTAGGCAAAGCCCTGCGCCGGTAGATACATCATATCCGTCACCACGCCGTCGTGCTGACGAAACTCTCCCGTGAAGCTCAACTGGATCAAGAGCTCGTGGGACGTCGTCAAGCTGAACGTGTGCTGAACGCGGAGGTGCCGTACGTTCGGTACTTGATCGGTTGGATCGCGAAGAAGTTTGACTACATCAACCGCGTCACTTGACGCTTCTGCTTCCGGTCTACGAGGGTACGTAGACACACTCTTCCCTCTCGTTGCTATGCATCTGGTAGATAGATCTTGCGTGATCGTAGGAAAATTTTAAAAATACTACGTTCCCCAACAGTGGCATCATGAGCCAGGTCTATGCGTAGATGATATGCACGAGTAGAACACAATGAGTTCTGGGCAATACTAGTCATACTGCTTACCAGCATGTCATACTTTGCTTCGGCGGTATTGTGAGATGAAGCGGCCCGGACCGACATTACGCGTACGCTTACGCGAGACTGGTTTCACCGTTACGAGCACTCGTTGCTTAAAGGTGACTGGCGGGTGTCTGTCTCTCTCACTTTAGCTGAATCAAGTGTGGCTACGCCCGGTCCTTGTGAAGGTTAAAACAGCACATACTTGACGAAACATCGTTGTGGTTTTGTATGCGTAGGTAAGAACGGTTCTTGCTAAGCCCATAGCAGCCACGTAAAACTTGCAACAACAAAGTAGAGGACGTCTAACTTGTTTTTGCAGGGCTTGTTGTGATGTGATATGGTCAAGACATGATGAGTTATACAGTTTTGTATGAGATGATCATGTTTTGTAATGTTATCGGCAACTGGCAGGAGCCATATGGTTGTCGCTTTATTGTATGAAATGCAATCGCCATGTAATTGCTTTACTTTATCACTAAGCGGTAGCGATAGTCGTAGAAGCAATAGTTGGCGAGACGACAACGATGCTACGATGGAGATCAAGGTGTCGCGCCGGTGACGAAGGTGGTCATGACTGTGCTTTGGAGATGGAGATCAAAAGCACAAGATGATGATGGCCATATCATGTCACATATTTTGATTGCATGTGATGTTTATCTTATTATGCTTCTTATTTTGCTTAGAACGATGGTAGCATTATAAGATGATCCCTTACTAAATTTCAAGGTATAAGTGTTCTCCCTGAGTATGCACCGTTGCGAAAGTTCGTCGTGCCGAGACACCACGTGATGATTGGGTGTGATAAGCTCTACGTTCAAATACAACGGGTGTAAGCCAGTTTTGCACACGCGGAATACTCGGGTTAAACTTGACGAGCCTAGCATATGCAGATATGGCCTCGGAACACTGGAGACCGAAAGGTCGAGCGTGAATCATATAGTAGATATGATCAACATAAGATGTTCACCATTGAAACTACTCCATCTCACGTGATGATCGGACATGGTTTAGTTGATTTGGATCACGTGATCATTTAGATGACCGGAGGGATGTCTATCTAAGTGGGAGTTCTTAAGTAATATTATTAATTGAACTTTAATTTATCATGAACTTAGTCCTGGTAGTATTAGCATATCTATGTTGTAGATCAATAGCTCGCGATGTTGCTCCACGTTATTTTTTATATGTTCCTAGAGAAAACCAAGTTGAAAGATGTTAGTAGTAATGATGCGGAATTGTTCCGTGATTTGAAGATTATCCTCATTGCTGCACAGAAGAATTATGTCCTTGATGCACCACTAGGTGACAGACCTATTGCAGGAGCAGATGTAGACATTATGAACGTTTTGACAAAAGCTCGATATAATGATTACTTGATAGTTTAGTGCACCATGCTTTACGGCTTATAACCGGGACTTCAAAAACGTTTTGAAACGCCACGGAGCATATGAGATGTTCCAAGAGTTGAAACTAGTATTTCATACTCATGCCCGTGTCTAGAGGTATAAGACCTCTGACAGTACTTTGCCTACAAGATGGAGGAGAATAGCTCAACCAGTGAGCATGTGCTCAGATTTTCTGGGTAGTACAATTGCTTGAATCAAGTGGGAGTTAATCTTCCAGATAAGATAGTAATTGACAAAGTTCTCTAGACACTATCACCAAGTTAGTAGAACTTCGTGATGAACTATAATATGCAAGGGATGACGAAAGTAATTCCCGAGCTCTTCACGATGCTGAAATCGGCGAAGGTAGAAATCAAGAAAGAGCATCAAGTGTTGATGGTTAACCAGACCACTTGTTTCAAGTAAAGGGCAAAGGTATAGAAGGGGAACTTCAAGAAGAATGACAAGCAAGTTGTCACTCCCGTGAAGAAACCCAAAGCTAAACTCAAGCCTGAAACTAAGTGCTTCTACTGCAAAGGAAATGGTCACTAGAGGTGGAATTGCCCTAGATATTTGGCGGATAAGAAGGATGGCAAAGTGAACAAAGGTATATTTGATATACAGATTATTGATGTGTATTTTACTAGTGTTCATAGCAACCCCTCGGTATTTGATATTGGTTCAGTTGCTAAAGAGTAGTAACTCGAAATGGGAGTTGCATAATGAACAGAAACTTGTTAAAGGATGAAGAGACGATGTGTATTGGAAGTAGTTCCAAGATTGATATGATCATCATCGCACACTCCCTATACTTTCGGGATTAGTGTTGAACCTAAATAAGTGTTATTTGGTGTTTGTGTTGAGCATGAATATGATTTGATCATATTTATTGCAATACGGTTATTCATGTAAGTTAGAGAATAATTGTTGTTCTGTTTACATGAATAAAACCTTCTATGGTCATACACCCAATGAAAATGGTTCGTTGGATCTCGATCGTGTGATACACATATTCATAATATTGAAGCCAAAAGATGCAAGGTTAATAATGATAGTGCAACTTATTTGTGGCACTGCCGTTTAGGTCATATTGGTGTAAAGCGCATGAAGAAACTCCATAGTGATGGACTTTTGGAATCACTTGATTATGAATCACTTGGTGCTTGCGAACCATGCCTCATGAGCAAGATGACTAAAACTCCGTTCTCCGGAACCGTGGAGCAAGCAACAGAGTTGTTGGAAATCATACATACTGATGTATGCGGACCAATGAGTGTTGAAGCTCGCGGCAGGTATCGTTATTTTCTGACCTTCACTGATGATTTGAGCAGATATGGGTATATCTACTTAATGAAGCACAAGTCTGAAACATTTGAAAAGTTCAAAGAATTTCAGAGTGAAGTGGAGAATCATCGTAACAAGAAAATAAGAGTTTCTACGATATGATCGTAGAGGTAAAATATTTGAGTTAGCAAGTTTGGCCTTCAATAAAAACAATGTGAAATAGTTTCACTACTCACGCCACCTGGAACACCACAGTGTAATGGTGTGTCCGAACGTCATAACCGTACTTTATTAGATATGGTGCGATCGATGATGTCTCTTACCGATCTACCACTATCGCTTTTGGGGTTATGCATTAGAGACAGCTACATTCACGTGTAATAGGGCACCATCTAAATCCGTGGAGATGACACCATATGAACTGTGGTTTGACGAGAAACCTAAGCTGTCATTTCTTTAAGTTTGGGACTGCGATGCTTATGTGAAAAAGTTTCAACATGATAAGCTCAAACCCAAATCGGAGAAGTAAATCTTCATAGGATACCCAAAAAAAGAAACTGTTGGGTACACCTTCTATCACAGATCCTAAGGCAAGGTCTTTGTTGCTAAGAGTGGATCCTTTCTAGAGAAGGAGTTTCTCTCGAAAGAAGTGAGTGGGAGGAAAGTAGAAATTGATGAGGTAATTGTACCTTCTCCCAAATTGGAAGGTAGTACATCACAGAAACTCGTTCCAGTGATTCCTACACCAATTAGTGAGGAAGCTAATGATGATGATCATGAAACTTCAGATCAAGTTTTTGCTGAACTTCGTAGATCAACCAGAGTTCGTTCCGCACCAGAGTGGTACGGCAACCTAGTTCTGGAAGTCATGTTACTAGACCATGATGAACCTACGAACTATGAGGAAGCGATGATGAGCCCAGATTCCACAAAATGGCTTGAGACCATGAAATCTGAGATGGGATCCATGTATTAGAACAAAGTATGGACTTTGGTTGACTTGCCCGATGATCGGCAAGCCATCGAAAATAAATGGATCTTCAAGAGGAAGACCGACGCAAACGGTAATGTTATTGTTTACAAAGCTCGACTTGTTGCGAAAGGGTTTCGACAAGTTCAAGGAGTTGACTACGATGAGACTTTCTCACCAGTAGCGATGCTTAAGTCTGTCCGAATCATGTTAGCAATTGCCGCATTTTATGAAATCTGGCAAATGGATAACAAAACTGCATTCTTTAATGGATTTATTAAAGAAGACTTGTATATGATGCAACCAGAAGGTTTTGTCAATCCTAAAGGTGCTAACAAAATGTGCAAGCTCCAGCGATCCATCTATGGACTGGTGCAAGCATCTCGGAGTTGGAATATACGCTTTGATAAGTTGATCAAAGCATATAGATTTATACAGACTTGCTGTGAAGCCTGTATTTACAAGAAGTGAGTGGGAGCACTACAACCTTTCTGATAAGTATATGTGAATGACATATTGTCGATCGGAAATGATGTAGAATTTTCTGGAAAGCATAAAGGAGTGTTTGAAAGGAGTTTTTCAAAGAAAGACCTTGGCGAAGCTACTTACATATTGGGCATCAAGATCTATAGAGATAGATCAAGACGCTTGATAAGACTTTCGATGAGTACATACCTTGATAAGATTTTGAAGTAGTTCAAAATGGATTAGTCAAAGAAGGAGTTCTTCCCTGACTTGTAAGGTGTGAAGTTGAGTAAGACTCAAAGCCAGACCATGGCAGAAAAATATAGAGAGAATGAAAGTCATTCCCTATGCCTCAACCATAGGTTCTATAAAATATGCCATGCTGTATACCAAACATGTTGTGTACCTTGCCATGAGTTTGTCAAGGGGGTACAATAGTGATCCAGGAGTAGATCACTGTACAGCAGTCAAGATTATCCTTAGTAATTGGATGACTAAGGAAATGTTTCTCGATTATGGAGGTGATAAAGAGTTCGTCGTAAAGGGTTACGCCGATGCAAGATTTGACACTAAATCCAGATGACTCTAAGTATCAATCTGGATGCATATTGAAAGTGGGAGCAATTAGCTAGAGTAGCTCCATGCAGAGCATTGTAGACATAGAAATTTGCGAAATACATACGGATCTGAATGTGACAGACCCGTTGACTAAACTACTCTCACAAGCAAAACATGATCATGCCTTATTACTCTTGGGTATTAATCACATAGCGATGTGAACTAGATTATTGACTCTAGTAAACCCTTTGGGTGTTGGTCACATGGCGATGTGAACTATGGGTGTTATTCACATAACGATGTGAACTATCGGTATTAAATCACATGGCGATGTGAGCTAGATTATTGACTCTAGTGCAAGTGGGAGACTGAAGGAAATATGCCCTAGAGGCAATAATAAAGTTGTTATTTATATTTCCTTATATCATGATAAATGTTTATTATTCATGCTAGAATTGTATTAACCGGAAACTTAGTACATGTGTGAATACAAAGACAAAACAGAGTGTCCCTAGTATGCCTCTACTAGACTAGCTCATTGATCAAAGATGGCTATGTTTCCTAGCCATAGACATGAGTTGTCATTTGATCAACGAGATCACATCATTAGGAGAATGATGTGATGGACAAGACCCATCCGTTAGCATAGCACTTTGATCGTTTAGTTTTACTGCTATTGCTTTCTTCATGACTTATACATGTTCCTATGACTATGAGATTATGCAACTCCCGGATACCGTAGGAACACCTTGTGTGCTATCAAACGTCACAACGTAACTGGGTGATCATAAAGATGCTCTACAGGTGTCTCCGAAAGTATTCGTGGTGTTGGCATAGATCAAGATTAGGATTTGTCACTCCGAGTGTCGGAGAGGTATCTCTGGGCCCTCTCGGTAACACACATCATAATAAGCCTTGCAAGCAAAAAGACTAATGAGTTAGTCACGAGATGATGTGTTACGGAACGAGTAAAGAGACTTGCCGGTAACGAGATTGAACTAGGTATAGAGATACCGACGATCGAATCTCGGGCAAGTAACATACCGATGACAAACGGAACAACGTATGTTGTTATGCGGTTTGACCGATAAAGATCTTCGTAGAATATGTAGGAACCAATATGAGCATCCAGGTTCCGCTATTAGTTATTGACCGGAGATGAGTCTCGGTCATGTCTACATAGTTCTCGAACCCGTAGGGTCCGCACGCTTAACGTTTGATGACGATCGTTATTATGAGTTTATGAGTTTTGATGTACTGAAGGTAGTTCGGAGTCCCGGATGAGATCACGGACATGACGAGGAGTCTCGCAATGTCCGAGACATAAAGATTGATATATTGGACGACTATATTCGGACACCGGAAGTGTTCCGGAAAAGTTTCGGATTTAACTGGATTGCCGGAGGGGGTTACCGGAACCCCCTACGAGGGGGGATGGTCCATAGTGGGCCTTGAGGAAAGGAGAGAGGCAGCCCATAGAGGCTGGCCGGCACCCCACCAGGGGATCCTAGTTGGACTAGGATTGGGGGGGCGCCACCTCTCCCTCCTTTTTCCTTTCCCTCTCTTCTTTCTTGGTGGACTCCTACTAGGAATAGGATTGCAATCCTATTCCTAGTAGGATTGCCCTAGCCGCACCATAGGAGGCCGGCCGACCCTCCTCCCTTGCTCCTTTATATACGGGGGCAGGGGGGCACCCAAAGAGACACAAGTTGAATTGTTCTAGCCGTGTGCGGTGCCCCCCTCCACAGAAACACACCTCGGTCATACCGTCGCAGTGCTTAGGCAAAGCCCTGCGCCGGTAGATACATCATATCCGTCACCACGCCGTCGTGCTGACGAAACTCTCCCGTGAAGCTCAACTGGATCAAGAGCTCGTGGGACGTCGTCAAGCTGAACGTGTGCTGAACGCGGAGGTGCCGTACGTTCGGTACTTGATCGGTTGGATCGCGAAGAAGTTCGACTACATCAACCGCGTCACTTGACGCTTCCGCTTCCGGTCTACGAGGGTACGTAGACACACTCTTCCCTCTCGTTGCTATGCATCTGGTAGATAGATCTTGCGTGATCGTAGGAAAATTTTAAAAATACTACGTTCCCCAACACCCTTGTGGCCGAAGGAGAAGGACAATGTTCCACTCAAGTGGAACCATCACCAACCCAAGACCCACACGCTTCCGAAGAACAAAGTGAAGGCCCTCAACCTGATGAACAAGGCCAAGTGCAAGATCAATCTCAAGTTGGTGGAGAGCCACCAAATGATGCACAAGGCCAAGTTTTGTCCCCCGAGCAAGATCAAGATCAAGAGGAAGCTCAAGATCAAGATCTAGCTCCTGACGACGCTCAAGATGAGCAACTCAGTGCTCCTCAGTTAACACTTGAAGAGCAATTAGAGCGTCGTGCTACAAAAGTTGCCTCCAGGCTTGCTTCCAACGAGCATCACATCGAGAACATTCTAGGAAGCATCAAAAGGGGTGTTAGCACTCGTAGACAATTAGCAAACTATTGTGCTCATCAAGCTTTTGTCTCCTGTGTTGAACCTCAGAAAATTTATGAGGCGCTCGAAGACCCTGATTGGCTCAATGCCATGCATGAAGAACTCCATAACTTCGAGCGCAACAAAGTGTGGCGTTTGGTGCCAAGACCAAAGGAGAACCATAATGTCATTGGAATCAATTGGATCTTTCAGAACAAGCAAGATGCTCATGGCATTGTCATCCGCAACAAGGCGCGCCTGGTGGCTCAAGGCTACTCCCAAGTCGAGGGTATCGACTACGGTGAAACCTTTGCCCCCGTTGCTCGTCTTGAATCCATTCGTTTGTTGCTTGCCTATGCTTCCCATCATAACTTTAAACTACAACAAATGGATGTGAAAAGTGCATTTCTTAATGGTCCTATTAATGAGTTCGTGTATGTTAAACAACCCCCGGGGTTCGAGGATCCTAAGTTCCTCAATCATGTGTATCAACTCGATAGGGCACTCTATGGCCTTAAACAAGCCCCACGAGCGTGGTATGAGCACCTTACCGGGTTTGAAATTGGGAAAATCGACCCCACTCTTTTTACTAAGAAGGTCAAAGGGGAGTTGTTTGTATGCCAACTATATGTTGATGATATTATCTTTGGTTCTCCTAACAAAGCTTTCAATGATGAGTTCGCCGCACTCATGACCACACATTTTGAGATGTCCATGATGGGAGAGTTGAAGTACTTCCTTGTATTTGAGATCAAACAAAGAAGAGAAGGCATCTTCATCAAATAATCCAAGTATGCTCAAGACATGCTCAAGAGGTTCAATCTAAGTGATGTCAAGCCGGCTACTACTCCAATGCCAACCAAATGCCAACTTGACATTGATCCCAATGGTAAAGCGGTGGATCAAAAGGTATATCGCTCTATGATCGGATCCTTGCTTTACCTTTGTGCATCTAGACCAGATATTATGTTGAGTGTAGGAATTTGTGCACGGTTTCAAGCCTCACCTAAGGAGAGTCACTTTGTGGCTGTCAAGCGAATCTTTCGATATTTGGCTCATACCCCAAACTTTGGCTTATGGTACCCGAGAGGAGCAAATTTCAACCTTGTAGGTTTCTCTGATTCTGACTGGGCGGGAGACAAAGTGGATAGGAAGTCCACTTCGGGAGGGTGCCAATTTCTTGGTTGCTCTCTTGTTAGTTGGTCTTCCAAAAAGCAAAGTTGTGTATCTCTCTCATCCACCGAAGCAGAATATGTGGCTGCTCGCAGTTGTTGTGCTCAACTCTTATGGATGAGGCAAACTTTAAAGGATTACGATGTCACTTGTGACAAAGTGCCTCTTTGGTGTGACAATGAAAGTGCCATCAAGATTTCTCTCAACCCGGTGCTACACTTCAAGACGAAGCATATTGAGATTCGGTATCACTTCATCCGGGATCACATAAGGCAAGGAGAGATCGAGCTTCACTATGTCAACACTCATGATAACCTTGCAGATATCTTCACGGAGCCTTTGGATGAAGCAAGATTTCGCGAGTTAAGGCATGAGCTAAATATCATTGATTTGAGCAATGTGGTTTGAATCTGTGCACACACCCCTCACACTCAATATAGCTATCTTGTCTAGATGTAGGCATGGACATAGGGGGAGTATTGTTCTCTCAATGAACTGTTCCTCCCCCCATTATGCATAAACTAATCAAGTCTTTATCATTTGCCATACATAGTTGGTTTAAATGCTTCAAGTCGAGTATTGGTCATGGGCCCAAGGATAATTCTTCGCGGTGCCATATTTGTAAACTCAAACATAGGTGGCCTCGGCCACCGCCCTCTTCTGAGGAGTTGTGTTACTTGTTTTGCTTGTGCGTGCGTTTGTTTTTCTCTCTTTATGTGCTTAAAGCCTCTTGTCAAAACGTGCATACTCTTGGGGGAGCGGTACTACCGTGATCGGTTACGGTACTACCGCACATCCAGCACGGCAGTATTTTTTTACTGCCGCTGGTAGGGCGGTACTACCGCGATGACCGCGGTACTACCGCACATATTCGAACGGGTGGGGGTTATAAGCAGGCAGGGGGAGATCCAACTCCCCCATACCCATTCACTCCTAACCCCCACGTCGTCCCTGTCTCTCCCTCTCAAGAACGCCGCCGGAGGACCTCGCCGGATCTCCTCCCTCGGCCACTCTCCTCGCATTCTGACCGGTGGGATCGCTCCCCACCGCGCCCTCTTGCCATGGATGAAGGTTTCTCCCCTTTTCCCCTCTTCTTGTTGCCTTGTTGTTGTTTTTAGGGTTAGGGGAGATGCTTAGTGTTCTTGTGTTCTTTGTGTTCTTATCCATGGAAGTTTAGGATGTAGGAGAGTGTTCTTGCACTAGAAATACGAATATGCATGTTGCTACCAAGATACTATGATCAGCCGTAGTACCGCTAGTCGAACTATATGGCCTTCTCTAGATCTGTTCATCTCAGATCTGTTTTGTGCGGTACTACCGCTGGAGAACAGCGGTACTACCGCACGATCTGGTCCAGATCCGATCTGACCAGAGCGGTACTACCGCTCGGGCGGAAGTAAAAATTTACTACCGCTTGCCGAGCGGTACTACCGCGCCACAACGCGGTACTACCGCTCCGCAAGCAGCACCAAGTTTTTACTTCCGCTCCTACACGCGGAAGTACATTTTTACTACCGCAGAGTATGTGGTACTACCGCATCCACCATGCGGTACTACCGCTTACCTTGCGGTACTAATTTTTTACTTCCGCATAGGGACAGCAGTACTACCGCTTGTGTCATATTGTCTTAATAGCATGTACACATTCCTCTTTCTACTGGTTTCTTGTGTTTTTCGAGGCTTTGGCATTGATTCTCTTTGTGTTTTTGTCGTGTTCTTGTGTCCGTGTTTTAGGTGGTGGCTCCGGTTTCGATGGTCGTCGTACCAACCCTGTCCGCGACACCGGATCCAAGCTTCTGCGTACCCCCAGTGATGTGCCAGAGGGCTCCAATCCCCAGCGCAGGTTCAAGACTGCCGCCAACAAGCGCAAGGAATCCTCAATGTCTATGGAAGAGATGCCAGCGGCTGAGTTCATGTCACGAAGGAAGCAAAACCCATATGGAGAACCCCGTGAGCACTTTCCTGGAGATGAGATTTTCTGGACCAAGCAGCAGTTTCGCATCTACCATGAGGTGCTCAAGACCAAGGCCAACATGTATGTGGATGCTCACTGGGTGGACGTGGCTCACATGAGGAAGGACACCAACTGGGCCTACTTTGCCGAGGCCCTTGATCTGATTGAGCAGTTGGGACTTGAGCACATCATGACCTTCCAGAATGATTTTGATCCGGAGATTATTGCGCAGTTCTATGCCTCTGTCAATTTCCACACCAAGGAGGATCGCCCAATGACATGGATGACCAATGGTCACAAGATGACTTCTTCTTGGAAGGAGTTCATGGATCTTCTTCAGATCCCTGACGAGGGTCTCCACAACCCAATTGGTTTTTGGCCTCACGCCAATCCTGAATCTGCCAACAAAGACCGGCTGCTTCCATACTATGAGAAGACTCTTGCTAGTGGCAAGAAGTCTTGGGTGTTGAACCCCTTTTTGGACATCATGTATCGGATCTTTCGCAACACTCTGTTCCCTTGTGTTGGAGATAAGGACAAGGTCCATGCCTACCTGGTTGACATGCTGCTAATGTGTCAAGAGGCTCGCACAACCCAGACTGCACCACTTGACATATCCCACATCATGTGGAACGAGCTTCGTTTTGCCATCTACTCTCGCAAGGTACCCATCTATGGTCCATACTTGTTTCTGCTGATCTCCAAGACTTGGGAGAAGCTATACCCTGATGAGGAGTTCGAGGCCGACTGCTTCCGCCATGATCCCATCCGTCTTCGCGTCAAGACTCGTTGGGCCAACACCACCACTCGTGCGCAAGCTGCTGCAGCCCAGATGGGCACTGATGAGGAGCCTATGGAGGAGGCTGATGATGAGGGCCCTGGTAGATTTGCTCCTTCTTCCTCCTCTGCGGTGGAGGAGCCTTCTTGGGCTAAAAAGCTTAAGCAGAAGATGAAGGCCCTCTTCTGCATGCAGGCTAAGGGTCAATACCGGGCTCATGTGACTGACAAGAAGACGCGTCAGCATGACAAGAAGCTGTTGGCGGTCTATGGAGAGGACGTGTCAAATGGGTCGGAGGATAACATCACCCCTGAGGCAACCTGGATGGCCCGCCAGGGGTACAAGTGGTCAGAGTCTGACGAGGAGTATCAGGAGGAGCAGCCGGGATCTGATGATGAGTACGACGACTGAGTTTCTCCAGGGCTGCCACCCGTCTTAGTGTTCTCTTTCCCCTTTGTGGTGTCTCGATGACGGTTGAGGTCACCTAAGTGCAGAAGTAGGTGCGGAAGTAATTTTTTACTTCCGCATCCAATACGGTAGTACCGCTTAGTCCAAGCGGTAGTACCGTGTCGCATTTTGCTACTACCGTTTTCCCTGCGAATGTAGCCGCGGATGTAATTTATTTCATCCGCGGTCGTGAATCATGTCACATATTTTTGCCTAGCGGTAGTACCGCTCCCAGAGCGGTAGTACCGCCCAGCCAGCGGTAGTACCGCAACTTATGTGCGGTACTACCGCTCTCTGCGGGCTGAAAACGCACATAACGGTTGGATTTGCTCTCCCACTATATATAGGGGGTCTTCTTCTCCAAGAAGACTTACCTCTTCCCCCACTACTCCATTGTTGCTCCAAAAGCTGCATTTCCGCCCGATCTCTCTCCCTAGCCAATCAAACTTGTTGATTTGCTCGGGATTGCTTGAGGAGGCATCGATCTACACTTCCACCAAGAGATATTTGATTCTCCCCACTAATCCCTTGCGGATCTTGTTACTCTTGGGTGTTTGAGCACCCTAGACGGTTGAGGTCACCTCGAAGCCATATTCCATTGTGGTGAAGCTTCGTGGTTTTGTTGGTAGCCTCCAAGTTGTGGAGATAGCCCCAACCTTGTTTGTAAAGGTTCGGTTGCCGCCTTCAAGGGCACCACTAGTGGAATCACGGCACCTTGCATCGTGTGAGGGCGTGAGGAGAATACGGTGGCCCTAGTGGCTTCTTGGGGAGCATTGTGCCTCCACACCGCTCCAACGGAGACGTACTTCCCCTCAAAGGGAAGGAACTTCGGCAACACATCCTCGTCTCCACCGGTTCCACTTGTGGTTATTTCTTACCTTTACTTTTGCATGCTTTACTTGTTCAACTCCTATAGCATGCATGTGTAGTTGTTGTCCTTCTTTCCTTTAGTTGTCATCTTAGTAAAATATCTAGACAACTTACTTTGTCGTTTAATTTAAGGTGATTAAGAAAAGTTAAAAATTGTTAGTTGCCTATTCACCCCCCCCCCCTCTAGTCAACCATATCGATCCTTTCACGTGGCGGCATCCGATTGGTTGGAGTGATGTGGCCGCGGGTTGGACGTGTCCGGCGGCTACGCGGACGTGTCCGGCGCGCGGAGCGGGCGAAAAATTAGGGTTGCACCGGGATTTCGGGGATGGGGACTGATTTATAGTTTCTGGGAGCTAGGAAACTCGAAATGAGGAGCGGTTTTCGGCCACGCGATCACTATTCGATGACCGAGATGATGGGAGTGGTTGTGCTGGGTTTGTGGGATGTTGTGGAGGGGGTCTTGGGCCTTAAAGAAGAGTTTCTTTTAGCCCACAGGTTAACCGTTGGAGTACCAAACGAACTCCAAACGCGACAAAAGTTGACAGGCGGCCTACGCGTACCAAAACAACATCGCACGACAAGTCTCACGTCATTCCGGAAACGTTACACGGCCACACACGAAAGAAGGACTCGGGGATGCCACGGGCACGTGTGAGCATCGGAACTCGAAACGGACAACAGGAAGAGACGAGTGGGATCGGGTGCAAGTGACAACACAAATGCAATGAAATGCACATGACAATATGACATGAATGAAATGCACACACTCACATGACAAAACGACGAAAACCCAAAATGAAGAAGAGCCCAGAACGGAATTGATGAAGCCAAAGTTTATATATTGCCAATAATGGAAAGAGTTACATCTTGGGCATTACACCATAGTGGTGTATTGATTTGGTGAATATGTGGACTCGTGTGCGCCACCTCAAAAGAGTTACTTGCAGTCGTAGTTTAGGATAGCCACTGAGTCAAAGCTGGCTTGCTGCAGTTAAACTCCACCATCCCTTTGTTGATACTGATGCATATGTAGCTAGTTCTGATGTAAGTCTTGCGGGGTACATTTGTACTCACGTTTGCTTAATTTATGTTTTTGCAGAGAGACTTCAGTCTCACTAGTAGTTCCGCGCGGACTTTGATGTTTAGCTTGTTACCTCAGCTATGACCTTGTACCTTGGGAGGGTATGGTAGATAGTCAGGCTTGATAGCTACTCAGACATGTTTATGCTTCCGTTGCTTGTATGCTCTGTATGTTGGGTCATGTGATCCATGTTTGTAATAAATGCTATGATGGCTCTTCTGGGCCTTTATCTATATGAGTTATTGAGTTATGTTGTGATGCCATATTGTACATCACATACTTGCATGTTATGCGTACGTGTAACATGTATTGGTATGTGTTGGATCCGACACCTAGTTGTTTACCCTTGGTAGCCTATCTTATGGGGGAATGCATCCTAGTGCTTCCACTGAGCCTTGGTAGCTTGCTACTGCTCTGGAACACATGGATTGACCGGCATGTGTCCTTCCTTGCTCCTGTGTCTGTCCCCTCTTGGGAAATGTCACGCGGTGTATGCCGAAGTTCTATTAGCTGACCGACACGTGCATTCTTGGGTCATGTATGCCTGTCCCTGTAATTTAGCGCCACTTTTGGTTTATAACTAGTCATGTCGGCCCGGGTTCTCTGTCATATGGATGTTAGCGACACTATCATATACGTGCGCCAAAATGCGCAAACGGTCCCGGGCCAGGTAAGGTGGCACCCGTGGGGATACCGTTCGTGAGGCCGCAAAGTGATATGATGTGTTACATGCTAGACCGGTGTGACTTAGGATTGGGGTCCCGATAGCTTTGGTATGAAAGCCTGGCTGCCTGTAGGATTACAAAGCCAAACTGGTCGAAGTCGACTCTAGAAATTCTTTAATTATATAAGGGAATTGATTGTGGAAGGGAACGTGTAACACCCCATATGTGATACCTTCCTTATATGGCAATAAAACATTTACCATTTGATCCTTGTCCGTTTCCTAGGGGGTTATTTTTTAATTATGCCTCCTCATTGTCATTGCATTGTCATATTGTAGTTTCTTTATGCATTCATGTTTACTTCATCATCATCTTTGCATCATGATCATCATGGGATTTCATTTGGAATTCTGCTTAATTCATTCCTAGTTTGTTAGATGAGGTCTTCTTGATCTTGTTGTGATGGTGGTTACAAGAGCATGCCTCTTTCCTAACCCCCCTCAACTTGCACCACTTCTTTCCCTTCTTTTCCATTCTTTAAGTATTTTGCAAGTGGCTTAACCTCTTCCTTTAAATGTTCACCTCCTCCCCACTTCTTTGGTTCTTTGACCTAAGTCACTTTGCAAAGCCTTGCCTCATTTTAAAATGATTTGGTCAGGTTCAAAAATGACAGAAGTTTGAACCATATTCAAACTTGTTTTATTTTTCTACCTCTAAAAATGCCCAAGCCATTTTTATAAAATAGGGCATAAATCCAGGAGCCAGGGAATATTTTATTTCTCTCCTAATTCCTTTTCTTTTGGCCTGTGCTTTTTCTTTTTGTTTCTGTCTGTAGAAAAAGAAAAAGAAAGAAACAACAGCAGCAGTCAGCAGCAGCGCAGCCCAGCAGCGCATGGGCTTGGCCTCTCCCCCTCGGCTCAGCTAGCACGCGCCAGCAGCCCAACTAGCAGCCCGCGCGTGTCCCTCTCGCCATTTCTCACCCACACACCCACACGCCCCTCTGCCGCGTTTCCACGTGGACGCCTCGGGCCCACAGGTCAGCGACTGCGAACAGCCCCGCACCCACCTTTCTTCCTCCTCCAGTTCACGCCATGGGGACCGCAGGCGAGCACGCCGTCGCGCACCATCGTCGATCTGGCCTCTTTTAAACCCTCTCGCCTTGCCCTTTATCCCCCTAGGGTTCTCCTCTTCCTCCTCCCGCCGCCTGGTGAGTAGAGAGCCACAAGATCCGCTGTGCCATCATCGTCCCGAGCGCATCTGAGCGCACGGGCTCGTCGCCGACGAACTCCTCGTCCTCTGTAGCCTCGCCAAGCTTGTCCCTCTTCTTCCACGACGTTGGCTACTTCGTCTACGCCTGCTACACGGAGCTGGAGGCCACGAGTTCTTCCTCTTCTTCCTCGACGTCGACTCCGGCCACCGCAAGTGCTTGATCATCGCCACCGTCGACTCCGTCCACCTCCGGGCCAACCGAACACACCACCGTGTTCGTGGTGAGCATCCACATCTCCCCGTGCCCTTTTCCCCTTCTTTTGCGCCGTCTAGCAGCCAGTTCACCGAGCGGCTGAACCCAAAACCATCGGACCTCGTCACCGACGAGTGCTCTGACCTCCTTAGGACCGAGTTTTGCACCCATCATCTTCGCCTCGCAGCGTAGGTCCTGCTGGTCGCATCCGTCGCTCCGTTTAGGCTCTGGTTAGGCTCGCGGTAGCTCGTCATCTCTGTTCTGTTTTCTCGTCGTCGGCGTTGCTATAGTGCTTGTTAGGTTCTACTAGTGCTTGTCGAGGGTGCGGAATTCCTCCAGGAACACACCGCATGCCTCCGCCGCCCATTTTGGTCGCCGGAGCAGCTCCGACGAGCTCCTCCGACCGGCCCTGTTTCCCCTCTATTTCTGCATCTTCAGTTTAGTCTTATGGCAACGTTCTCCCCCTCTATCAGATGCACGCAGCTAGCCCAGTGGTGTGTCTCTCGTTCAGTAAGCTAGCAGCGCGGGTTCGATTCCCCGCCGGGGCAGTGGTTTAGCTCCCTTTTTTGCTAATTCTGTGCCACTGACATGCCGGTCCCACCTGGCAGCCTCTGCACGCCATACCCACTCCCGCACCCACGCAGCGCCACCTCAGCTCCCACTGGACCCACTAGCCAGTGACTAGGGCGAGTCCGGGTTGTGTCTGTTTAGCCCTTTTTCTTTTCTGTTTTTGTTTTTAATTTCAGTTTTGTATTTTCTTTTGCATAATTCATATCTTTTAATATATGCATCTGTTGAAAATACTTTATTTATGAAAACTACCTAGTTTTTAGTCTAGAATTTTTATATGCAGTTTGTTGCCATGTTAAAAACATTTAAATTGTTGTTGGAATCATTGGAGTTTAAAATATGTTCAAACTTGTTAAATTCATAACTAAATAACCATAGCTCCAATTTTGGCAAACTTTATATGTATTTGGGGTGGAAAAATGTGTAGATTAAGTTGGTGCTGTACTTTGCATGTTTAACAACTCTAAAAGATGACTTTCTCAGATCTGTCCTATATGTGTTATTATGAACATGGGAGTTTCCGGAAATTGTTGTTTGTTCTTTCCGGCCCATTTAAAATGCTAGCATGTTGTTGTTGATCCTAGTTTCACCCCTTGCCATGTTAAGCAACTTATAAAACTTGTTGGGTGCTTGTTTAATTCAACTACATAACCTCTTGTGACCATGTTTTTCCTTGTTTCCTTTTGCATGTGTCCCTACATGTTTGTGGTCTTGTTTATTGCCATGTCACATGTGCACCCATCATGTTCAAATGAGTTGCAGCATATCCTACCCATATTCATATGCATCATATCTTGCATCATGTGTTTGAGAATTGCATGATGATTGATTGTTGTTCCGGTGTTTGCATTGTTGTGTTGGTTAGAGCCCGGTGACGATTCGGAGTTCGAGGTTCCTTTCGAGACTTAGTTTGAGGAGCAAGGTTACGATCCCTCCGTGAACTTAACAGGCAAGATGACCATTTCCCGATATCACCTCTATCTTTGCCTATGCTAGTTGTCTCATTCTTTAGATATGCCTCGATGCCTATTCCTGTTTGTCAGCCTCCTATTGTTGCCATGAAACACTCTAACCGCCTTCCTAGCAAAACATTGATTGGCTAAGTACGCTTCGCCCAGCCCCTCTTATAGCATTGTAAGTTGCAGGTGAAGTTTTGAAGATTGCTTCATGTCCGGACTTGTTTATTGGGATAACACAATATATACCTATTGTAAACTAATGCACCTATATATTGGTAATGGGTGGAAGGCTTGGCCTTCTGCTTGGTGTTTTGTTCCACTCATGCCACCTTAGGAACTGATAAACCAGTGTCATGTTCCTTGATTTTGCGTTCCTAACACGGTTGGGGTTTATGCCCCCCTTGATAATTCGCTCTGCTTAAAGCTTTTCCAGCAAGGCCCAACATTGGTTTTACATTTGCATAATAACTAAAACTTGCATAGGGCTTTGCAAACCCGAGTTCTTAAATAACAACCAGGGCAGTGCTCCTCATGAGTGTTGGTCCAAACTGGGGGTCCTGCAGGGCCACCTTGGGGAAACCCGAGGTCTGGTAACAACATGTAGCATCGCCCATCCGGTCGTGGCCTGAGACGAGATACGCGTGGCTACTATCAGGGTGTCGGCATGCCCGGAGGTCTTGCTGGATTAGTTTTACCTTTGTCGAAATATCTTGAGAACGGGATTTCGAAAATACTCTGGTCTTCCCACTTTGGAGTTGCAACTCTGCAGATCGTGAGCTTGTGATGGGCTAAGTTGGGACACCCCTGCATGGTTTGATCTTTCGAAATCTGTGCCTGCGGTTATGTGGCAGATGGGAATTTGTTAATATCCGGTTTTAGATAACTTGACACCATATCCATAAGAATACACTAACTGTGTGAGTAACCGTGATGGTCTCTTTTCGAAGGGCTTCGGGAAGTGAACACGATGGGGTTATGTTTGATCGTGAGTAGCTAGGATCACTTCTTGATCAACTTGGCGATCGTTGGCACTTGTTCTCTTCTCGCTCTATACTCGTAAGCTAGTGCTTAGTGCTGCTGCAACCACTTTAATAACCTTTCCACACCTAAGGCTTTGGTAGTTTTGATACCCGGGAACGGGATTGCTGAGTCCTTGTGGCTCACAGATTCGACACACACCAGATGCAGGTACCGCTGAGAACAATGCAGGAGATGGTTCAGAACTTCACTGGGAGTTCGATGAGGAGCATGGTCGTTACTATGTTTTGTACCCCGATGATCAGTAGTGGTTCTTACTAGGAGGATCCGGGCTTGTGTTTACAGTATCTTTCTCGTTTGGATTTCGTCCGTAGACGGACCCTGTGTTCTTTGGATGATGTATGCTATTGTATTCATTGTGTGATGTGGCGAGTGTAAGCCAACTATCTTTTCAATTTCATCCCTGAACTTTTACATGAGATGTGCAAAGATACCATACTTGAGATCATTCTAGTATGCACTTATGTCTCTAAGTCGTGCCTCGACATGTAGGAGGCATAGTCACATACTGGGCATTAAAGAACGTAAGGCTCTTTTTACTCCTTTACCTTATGCCTTTCTGATCTGAGTCACCTTCTTCTTTTCTACGGGGATTAAGAACTAGTCCTCTCATCAATTTATCAGGATCACGTTAATGGTGGATTCAACTCTCATTTCAGTTTCAAGTAATTCCGTTTGTTAAACAGTTGGTCTCAGAACCTTGACATTATGATGTTGACTGGTTATGCTATCATTTTGCATGATGCTCAAAAATCCTTTTGAGCAATTACAGCCGTTATGCTGTCCAAGTTACCTAAGGTCTCTAAATAATCAGATGCATGTGCAAACCTTTCCTCCCTGTTTCTCATGTCCTTTTAGGCCAGATTAACCACACTAGGTGGTGAGTTGAGGTACTCCATTGCCTCAACATATAGGCCGGAGCTATTATTATGACCCTAGATATCTTAGATAATCACCCAGTAATCTAGCAATGCTTTATATTCCCAATGTGATGATTCTGGCCATCATTCTCAAAAGCATCTCGTGATGCCATTTAGTTAGTAGGCATTCTATTTCTGGGTTCTTGAACCCAAGATTCATTCATCTTACTTCATGTTGATAATATTTGCTCGCTCCTTTACGATATTAGTAACCTTGTGATAGTCCTTGGGTCCATGGTATATCATTCTTCCAAATACCAAGAACCGTCCTTGGCAAAAATTCTTTTGAACCAAAAGATCACAACCAGAGTGCTCTTGATGGGTTCTCCATTCCACATTGTTGATTCTGCCAAGTCTAACTTTCTGCATGGGTTATCCGGAAGAAATATGTTGGACTTGTTCAACATGCTAATCCATGCATTCACAACTCAAAAAATCGTATGTTCCTTTGAGTCGTCCCTCTTTGGTTGTATTGCGGCCTTCGTATATCAGTTGATGGTCAAGGGTATGTGTGCATTCGTGTTCATCGATGCCTTTTACTCTTGTGGTCCGTGAAGCAATTCTATCTCAGAATGACTAGGAGAAACAAACTCTAGTACCTTATCCATATGTAGGATTGGGTCAAAGCAGTTGTATTCCGTAGATCAAGGAAGCCAATCCAGCTTCTAATCTGTTCTACCTTGGTGTGTTACCATCTTTATGTCAAGACTGTCATGGGAATTTCACAACTTCCTATGAACTCTTGATAAAGTGATACTTCTCGCCATCATTATTCACCCTTGGCTTCTGTGTTGTTGCAGCCGGAATGCCGACAAGTGAACCATGATGTGTAAAATAAATACTCCTAGCAACCCCGTTGCTTGGCAGCTAATGGACAATAATATCATTCTTAGTGTGTTGGTTACTGAATTATCATTCTAAGTGATTGTGCTACCTAGTCCTTATTTCTGGTGCACTCTTCGGTCAATGAGGTAGGATTGCATTAATCCCTTGCTTTGATCATATCGTCTTGCCCTGAAAAGCAAGATTGTTCTCGAGCTTAGTAACATATCGGTGGTTCGCGATTTTCCGGATATCTTCTCGGAAGTATCACCTAGTTGTCCCCTGACCGTTATGTTGAGCTTGTGATTATGTTGGTTTTCTAATAAACCAACCCTTCTCCAAGAATCTGTGTTGGATACCCTGAACTAGTTGGTTAAGCTAAACAACAACTTGGAGAGTTGGAAGATAAAAGCTTGATCTATCATAGTTCATTTTGAAGGGATATCTTGTGTG
>LR738709.1:212229541-212239943 GCA_902687465.1 Secale cereale | reverse complement strand
GTGTGTTGGTTACTGAATTATCATTCTAAGTGATTGTGCTACCTAGTCCTTATTTCTGGTGCACTCTTCGGTCAATGAGGTAGGATTGCATTAATCCCTTGCTTTGATCATATCGTCTTGCCCTGAAAAGCAAGATTGTTCTCGAGCTTAGTAACATATCGGTGGTTCGCGATTTTCCGGATATCTTCTCGTAAGTATCACCTAGTTGTCCCCTGACCGTTATGTTGAGCTTGTGATTATGTTGGTTTTCTAATAAACCAACCCTTCTCCAAGAATCTGTGTTGGATACCCTGAACTAGTTGGTTAAGCTAAACAACAACTTGGAGAGTTGGAAGATAAAAGCTTGATCTATCATAGTTCATTTTGAAGGGATATCTTGTGTGTGTGTGTGTGTGTATTGAAGAGAGATGATATTTTCATCAATTCATCTTCGTGTTCAGTTGTTGGACCTATCGTCTTATCCAACCTTTGATTTGAGTATGGGTTAATAAAATCAGAACCAATGATGTTCATAATGTTGTCTTACTCGTGGTTGATCCCTCGAGCATACACCGTTACATCCATTGGTCTGACCAATGCTATCACTTTGTTCACATAGTTATGGAATTCCACCTATACGGAAATCTCGATAAATTGTTGTTGAGCTCATTGACAACATTTTCATCTTGTCCATGATTCATGTTGAACATTTAAGTTAGTGTTGGAAACTTTGTAAGCATTACCTTCGTATCTAGTTCACAAGGTATGTGTTTGGATGAGAGAAGTGAGTTCCCCTAATTCACGTGTAACTGGTGTAAGTTGCCAGCGTGAATTTGAGAAAGTTTGTTTTGTTTCCTCTGGAATCATTCCAAGTCAGTTATGCATGTGCGAATGTATACTATTGTTTGACAGATTAATTACCTCCACTCCATATGTATTCCCTAGCACACCAAGCCACTGATTGATTGTTCAAGGAAAATAAGTTCCTTCTTAAGAGCTAACCTGAGCTTAATCAAGGAGTTCGTTATCCACAATGATGGTTCCCAACCTGAACTCGATAGTGTTTTATTGTAAGACTACTACGTGGTCATGCTTGTCTATGACAACGTGTGCATATATGTGTAGAAGAACCAGCTCATGTTTTGAAGCTTGCTATCGTTGTTCATATCCCGAGAATCTCGCAACGTCATCTCGTCGATTTGTGTTGCAAAATTTCTTTTCAGACATGACGTCTGAAGTATCATGTTACTAACCACATCTGAATCTCAGGCAGATATGATGGTTGGAACATTCCCAGCATTTGAATTTTGTTCCCAACTTGCACCCGCCTTTGTGCCATTTTACTATGTTCTGCCTTCTGAGTAATTGTTGTTCAAGCTCATCTTCAATAGTGGTCCTACCATAGGTCCCATCCATTCTCAGATGATTAGCAAAAATCACTCATAGCGTTGTCTTCAACAAGGTAGTCCACATCATCCATTCTAGTCAGAGTATGTCGTTCTCTCGAACTCCGTCAAACGATCATTTGTGATTGCCTCAGGCTGGTATGAAGAGTTCCAGTAATCTATGTATCAAAAGTAATTCTTTTTTCCACTTAAAGGAATAATCCTATGAGTGACCTTCTCTAAGGTGCCCCGTTTGGTGACATTGTTCACCATCTTCTTTAAGTGTGAAATTATTGCCTACCAAATTGAACCTCCGTCATCTGTTTCTTCCATCCCTATCGATGTGTGTTTTGTGTCTCAGCTCAAGAGATGTTTCAACGTATCACTCCATGAGTTGATCTTGAGTTGCTCGATCTTTGAGAAGATCGATTCCGGTAGAGTTTCTTCTGTCGTCACTATGTTGGACAAAGATCTCGAAAGCAAGGATGTCAAGATAACCATGATGCAAGCAATTAACATTCTTATGAAGTGCAATCTGGATCATGAAGATTGTGATAGTTCGAGTTCCCTCTTCCTTTTTACCCTACGCTTGAATCTCGGGACGAGATTCTTGTTTAGTGGGGGTAAGTTGTCACATCCCTAGTTCTAGTAATTCTTAGTGCTAGCATCTTGTGTTGCATCATGTTTAAATTTCAATTAAAGTTGAAATGGGGATGGCAAAATCCCCCAGCACCACTTAATCCAACTAGGGTTAATAAAATACTTTTTCAATAAACCTGAAATGCCCTTTGTCGGTGTCAAAACCGGTGGATCTTGGATTGGGGCCCTCGAACTATGCGTCTTAGGATTGATGGTAACAGGAGGCTGGGGACACGATGTTTACCCATGTTTTGGCCCTCTCGATCGAGGTGAAACCCTACTTCCTGCTATATTAATATGGATGAATATGAATACAAGAGTTGATCTACCTCGAGATCGTATTGGCTAAACCGTAGAGTCCAGCTTATGAGGATTTGTGTTTTTCTATTAGCCACTACGGACTAAACCCCCCAGTTTATATACACACCGGAGGGGCCTACAGTTTGTACGTAACCATCTTGTAGAGGAAGGAAAAATTACACCCGAACCTAAAACTTGCCATTATACAAATACAGGAGTCCTATCCGAATACGAGAGACGATCTTCAACAATGATCTTCACGGCCCACCAGTCCGGCCCACCACGAGCTATCCGGCCACATGAGGACCCCTTGATCTAGGACTCCCTCAGTAGCCCCTGAACCTGTCTTGGATGATGAAAAATTCGGCTTCCACATTGTCTTCGGCATTGCAAGGAGGGTTCCTTCTTCCGAATATATCTTCTGCAAAAAGGTGTATTGCATTTGGCTCTGCAAGGTTAGTACAATCTTTAGCCTCGAAGGCAACGTCATATCATCGATTTGTGTTGCAAACTTCCTTTTCAGACATGACGTCTGAAGTATCATGTTACTAACCAGATCTGAATATCAGGCAGATATGATGGTTGGAACATTCCCAACATTTGCATTTTGTTCCCAACTTGCACCTGCCTTTGTGCCATTTTACTATGGTCTGCCTTCTGAGTAATTGTTGTTCAAGGTCATCTTCAATAGTGGTCCTACCATAGGTCCCATCCATTCTCAGATGATTAGCAAAAATCACTCATAGTGTTGTCTTCAACAAGGTAGTCCACATCATCCATTCTAGTCAGAGTATGTCGTTCTATCGAACTCTGTCAAACGATCATTTGTGATTTCCTCAGGCTGGTATGGAGAGTTCCAGTGATCGATGTATCAAAAGTAATTCTTCTTGCCACTTAAAGGAATAATCCTACGAGTCACCTTCTCTAAGGTGCCCCGTTTGGTGACATTGTTCACCATCTTCTTTAAGTGTGAAATTATTGCCTACCAAATTGAACCTCTGTCATCTGTTTCTTCCATCCCTATCGATGTGTGTTTTGTGTCTCAGCTCAAGAGATGTTTCAACGTATCACTCCATGAGTTGATCTTGAGTTGCTCGATCTTTGAGAAGATCGATTCCTGTAGAGTTTCTTCTGTCGTAACTATGTTGGACAAAGATCTCGAAAGCAAGGATGTCAAGATCAACATGATGCAACCAATTAACATTCTTATGAAGTGCAATCTGGATCATGAAGATTGTGATAGTTCGAGTTCCCTCTTCCTTTTTACCCTGTGCTTGAATCTCGGGACAAGATTCTTGTTTAGTGGGGGTGAGTTGTCACATCCCTAGTTCTAGTAATGCTTAGAGCCAACATCTTGTGTTGCATCATGTTTAAATTTCAATTAAAGTTGAAACGGGGATGGCAGAAACCCCCAACACCACTTAATCCAACAAGGGTTAATAAAATAATTTTTCAATAAACCTGAAATGCCCTTTGTTGGTGTCAAAACCGGCGGATCTCGGGTAGGGGGTCCCGAACTATGCGTCTAAGGATTGATGGTAACAGGAGGCTGGGGACACGATGTTTACCCAGGTTCAGGCCCTCTCGATCGAGGTAAAACCCTACTTCCTACTATATTAATATGGATGAATATGAATACAAGAGTTGATCTACCTCGAGATCGTATTGGCTAAACCCTAGAGTCTAGCTTTTGAGGATTTGTGTTTCTCTATTAGCCTCTACGGACTAAACCCTCCAGTTTATATACACACTGGAGGGGCCTAGGGTTTGTACCTAACCATCTTGCAAAGGAAGGAAAAATTACACACGAACCTAAAACTTGCCATTATACAAATACAGGAGTCCTATCCGGATACGAGAGACGATCTGCAACAATGATCTTCATGGCCCACCAGTCCGGCCCACCACGAGCTATCTGGCCACATGAGGATCCCTTGATCTAGGACTCCTCAGTAGCCCCTGAACCTGTCTTCGATGACAATAAATTCAGCTTCCATATTGTCTTCGACATTGCAAGGCGGGTTCCTTCTTCCGAATATATCTTCTGCAAAAAGGTGTATTGTGTTTGGCTCTGCAAGGTTAGTACAACCCTTAGCCTCGAAGGCAACGCTCTTAAAATAAAACGAGTAGTGTGTCTTTACCGGCAACTTTTAGGTGAGGCGTCGCATCCATCTCATTAACATATCAAACCATTTTATTTCGTCCTCGTTTCGTGTTTCGGGGTATATCCTCATTGACACTTCCTATTTGAATAGAGATCGTGTCCGCTTATTGTGGGATCCTTATCAATATGATGTGAGCACCCATGCCGTGCATTACGCATGACTGATTTGGGAACCGGCGAGGTTTATGGCTAAAGTGGGGGGGGGGGCGTTCTGTATTCACAACATTATAAAAGGACACCAATCATTTCATCAGCCCCACGCCTTCCTCAAGTCCGAGCTCTCCAATATCCCTAGCCCCAGCTTCCCCATCTCCTGCGCCCACCGCTCTGCGTTCCTCTACCACCGCCTACCTCCCTAGCAATGGCTGGTTCTGGCGCCAGGGGCAAGTGGGAGGCCTCCACGGTCACCAAAAAAACCGTGGAGGTTCTGCGGAGCGCGGGCTATCTCGCTACCGATATCGCACACCGAGTTCCTACCAAGGGTCAGGTGATTCATGTGCCAGAAGCGGGTGAGAGGGTAGTGTTTACTTCCCACTTTGTTAGAGGGCTAGGGTTTCCGCTCCACTCCTTTGTTCGGGGTTTACTGTTCTTCTATGGGCTATATTTCCATGATCTAGCCCCGAACTCAATCCTTCACATCTCCGCTTTCATAGTGGTGTGTGAAGCTTTCCTCCGCATCCCTCGACACTTCGGCCTATGGCTTAAAACCTTCAACGTGAAGCCGAAGGTGGTGGATGGGCAGCACGCAGAGTGCGGGGGCGCTATGATTAGCAAGCTCCCGAATGCGACCTGGCCAAAAGGGTCATTCGTAGAGACGAACAAGGTTTGGTAGCAGGAGTGGTTCTATATCACCGAACCCCGCGACGCCAAATGGGCGGCGGAGCCTGCTTTCAGATCTGGACCCCCAGAGAGGTTGACCTCCTAGACCAAAAAGGGTCTGGACTGGGGGTCTCCAACTGAAGTGACGACAATCCAGAGCCGTGTATCCAGCATGATTTCCAAGGGACACCAGCTGTCGTACGTGGTCCAGGTGATGCTGGCCCGGCTTGTTCTCCCTTGTCAAAGCCGAGACTCCTCCCTATGGGAGTTTGATCTGGCAGGAGATAAGCGGCTGAAGCATCTCTTCGGCTTTACGCACAAAGAGATCTGGAAGCATCTCTTCAAGAGCCAGAAGGAGTGGCTGGCAGAAACCGAGGACGCGGGCTTTAGTACCACGCTCTCCGCCCCAGAGGTAATAGAAAATTTCGCCAAACATAAAATCTTCCCTTGTTTAATGAGGGAATTGGAGCTTTTGCGTGATATACAGGGCTGGACGAAGAAGGCGATCCGGATCAAGTGTCTGGCACCTTCGCCCGAAGACCCATAATTGCCTCGACTATCGGCGATGCTGGTGCCGACGCCGTACAAGGCGCCGGTCAAGAAGCCCAAGAAAAAGGGCAAGGGGGCCGGAGACAGCCACCGGCATACGGACGAGCAGTCTGAGAAGATCAACATCCTCTCCGCCGAAGATGAAGAGGATGATGAGGAAGAGGAAGAGGACGAACTCCCTGCGCAAGGCAGGGGGACAAAGAGGGGGGCCGCTGCTGACGCGGGCACAGCCGCACCTCGGAGGAAATTGAACCTCGCTGCTAGTTCGGATTCAACATCCGAACATAGCTTCGTGGTGAAGCCCAGGGAAAAACCCCTGCCCGAATCGTAAGTCTGTCCAAATTAATTACTGCACCTTTGTTTGTTTAACATTTACTTAGTATTTATCACCTGCTGATCTACAGCCCTCCCGGTGGACACCCTGATGCCTCCTTATCGGAGGGGAACTCTCTAGCGCCCGAGGAGACAGAGAGTAACCCAGCGGTCCGAGCTTTCTTGCCCATGATTGGCGGGGACACCAAAGTGTCCTCCCAGCGGGTGTCCTCCGCCCAAGGAGGTGTGGGCGGGGCAGGTGACGGGGCAACCGGGGGTAATACCTCGACCGCCGCAGACCATGGGGAAACGAACCCCATGTAGACCAAAGACGGGGGGCCCGAACAATCCGAGGCCCTCCAAAACATTGAAATGAAGCCTAGCGCGGCTCCGGGGTCCGAAGACCAGACCCTCCCATGCGGGGGCGGACATGACTGTCAAGACCCCGATCCTAAGTCACACCGATCTAGCTGTAACACGTCATATCACTTTGCGGCCTCACGCATGGTAACCCCACGGGTGCCACCTTACCTGGCCCGGGACCGTTTGCGCATTTTGGCACACATATATGACAGTGTCGCTAGCATCCATATGACAGAGAACCCGGGCCGACATGGCTAGTTATAAACCAAAAGTGGCACTAAATTACATAGACAGGCATCCATGACCCAGCAACGAACGTGTCGGTCATCAATGTATGAACCCAAGTCGTAGCAAGCTCCATGGACTTACAGGAACAACGCGTGACATTTCCCCTAAGGGACAGACACATGAACGAAGAAGGACACATGCCGGCCAGCCTACGTGTTCCGAGCAGTAGCAAGCTTCCAAGGCTCATTGGAGACACTAGGAGGCATTTCCCTGTAAGATAGGCTACCAAAGGAAAACAACTAGGTGTCGGATCCCACACATACCAAGCATTTCAATCATACACGCAATATGCTCAATATGTGCAAATACAACATTGCATCACAACAGAACTCTATGACTCAAAGTACTTTATTTAAAAGGCTCCAATAGCCATACATAACATATCCATACAGGTAGGGGTCACATGACCCAACACTCAAGTCATACAGTCATACAAGCACAAGCGGAAGCTACATGTCTGAGTACAGACAACTTAGAAAATAAAACAGGCTTGGTGTAGCCTGACTATCTACAAGGCCCTTCACAAGCTCCAGATCTCCGTCTGGGTGTCAAGCTACTCGTCGACGTCAACGTCTATGTAGAACCCATCAGCAGGGGCAGGGTTCTCCTCTGCAACAGTTATTAAGCAAACATGAGTACAAAGGTACTCAGCAAGTCTTACCACAGAACCTATCATACATGCAACATTATCAAGGGGGATAGTGGAGTTCATAGCAGAATGCCAGCTTTGACCTTGGCTAACCTATACTACAACTCTCAACAGATTGCAAGATGTTATTACGAACACGAGTCCTCTACTCACCACATCAATACACTACCGAGGATCCTCTTCCGTCATCCTATGGAAGGGCCATCCATGGCACTCACACTTATCTTGAGGCTTTTATTAGTATCCATCAACTTGTCTATGAACTGTAAGAGTAACCAAGTAGTCCGTACCGCGAACAACGACTATTCGAATAGTTTGATAACCCTGCAGTGGTGTACCTCTTCACACACGCTTTCACCACTTATCACCGTTTACTCGGCGTGTACTCGGCAACCTTCAAGCGGAAGCCCAGCGGGGGTGTCGGCCACGACCTGACTAACTACTCAAGTCTCTCGTCCAGGTTTATCGCCTATTTGGGTTCCATCCGTGGGGAGATCCGGCCGGGGTGTCGCTCACGGCCCCAAACGATGTGTACAGGGTTCCCGAGTCACCAAACCGGCAACCGGTACACCGTGCCACGTACCTGTCGCATCACAACCCACCCCGAGGGTCAGCGTTGTGCACGACCTCCAATAAGCTATAAACACATGAAACTAGTTGCAACTCCTGGACAAAGATCAAGGGTAATTAATAAGCCGAGAGGGTCAATTAAGGATCCCAATGTGTGGTAGTAGCTGTAACTTGAACCACACATACAGATCTCGGGTCCTATGGACGATTCCAATGAAACGACCCACCATGTACTCCTACATGGCCTTTCATCTATACCTTTACCAAGCGTGTTCCACACTTCCCTCTCTTTATCGGTATGATCATTTCACTCTGATC
This sequence comes from Secale cereale, assembly GCA_902687465.1. Lineage (NCBI taxonomy): Eukaryota > Viridiplantae > Streptophyta > Magnoliopsida > Poales > Poaceae > Secale > Secale cereale. The sequence goes on along the minus strand of LR738709.1, from coordinate 212,231,608 downwards.
CATCACCCAGATGAACCAGACCAGACACAACTCTAAGCATAGCAGGCAACATAAACAAATAGCATGGTGGATCACACATCACATGGCTCAATCAACTCCTACACATGCTAGTGGGTTCCAACTATTTACTGTGTCAATGACAGGTCATGCAAGGGATAGGGTTCAACTACCGCAGCAAGTAGCAGTTCACACGCTGTTGCCTCAATGCAGTAAAAGAGAGCAGGAGCGAGAAGATTGGGTTTGTATCGGAATGATCAATGATTGCTTGCCTGACAAGGTAGTTGTCGGGTACTGCTCTTCAACTGGATACGCAGTAGTATCCTCGGGAGCAGGACCTAACACAGAGAATACCGGCGATACAATCATTAACAAACAAATGCAGCAATATGATGCATGCTCATGACATGGCAAGATGCATGTGTGTTGGCTAATGCAACTAAAACCAGAAGGGTTTGAACCTATTTGAATCAAAGATTCAAATTGGAGTTCAAACTATTATTTAAATAAGTGCATTATCATGTTTTTGATGTATACAGCAAGTTAACTTGTTCAAACATGCATGAAAGCAGTGCCATTGGAAAGATTGGATTTTTCTGATCATTTTTCATATATAAATCTTTTCCATCTGAGCTATGGTTGATTTTATATGATTTTTAGAAGTTTTGGGTATTTTCTGGAATTTCCTGAATTATTTTTAATCTAAAAATCCCAGAAAAACCTTTACTGCGTCAGCATGACATCATGCTGACGTCAGTCAGTCAACAGGAGCTAGTCCAAGTCAAACATGACATGTGGGCCCTGCATGTCAGTGTCACAGCTAATTAACTAAGTTAATTAGAGTTAAACTAAAACTAATTAGCTGTCAGTGGGGCCTGGGCCCACGGGTCAGTGACTAAACTAATTAACTAATTAAATTAACAGAAACTTAATTAAACTAACTAATTAGCAAAAGGTGGCCCACACATCAGTGACCCAGGGGTAGTCAACCCCCTGGTCAAACAGGTCAAACCCGCCGGCGACGTGACGCCGGCGAGGCCAAGTACGGCGGCGTGCTTCGGAAATCGTCTACGGGGCACGGCTCGAGCTGCGGCTAGGCGCGTTGGAAAGCTCTTGCTCTTGCGTGTCGGATGGTGGTGATCGCCGGATGTGACGCCCCCGATTTGTCCGTACACTAATCATGCACGCAAATGTGTACGGCCAAGATCAGGGACTCACTGGTAGATATCACAACACAACTCTAAAAGTAAAATAAGTCATACAAGCTTCATATTACAAGCCAGGGGCCTCGAGGGCTCGAATACAAGTGCTCGATCATAGACGAGTCAGCGGAAGCAACAAATATCTGAGTACAGACATAAAGTTAAACAAGGTGCCATAAGATGGCTAGCACAAACTGGGATACAGATCGAAAGAGGAGCAGGCCTCCTGCCTGGGATCCTCCTAACTACTCCTGGTCGTCGTCGGCAGACTGAACGTAGTAGTAGGCACCTCCGGTGTAGTAGGAGTCGTCGTAGGTGGCGTCTGGCTCCTGGGCTCCATCATCTGGTTGCATCATCCGAGAAGAAGGTATAGAAGGGGGAAAAGGGGAAGCAAGGCAACCGTGAGTACTCATCCAAAGTACTCGCAAGCAAGGATCTATACTACATATGCAATGGTAACAATGATATGGGTAATGTCGGTGGACTGAACTGCAGCAAGCGGGAATAAGAGGGGGATAGCTAATCCGAACGAAGACTACGCTTCTGGCAGCCTCCATCTTGCAGCAGTAGGAGAGAATAGATGGTAAGTTCACCAAGTAACAACGAATAGCATAATCCTACTCGGCGATCCTCCCGCACATCACCCTGTGAGAGAGCAACCACCGAGTTATATCTGGAACTCATCTGGGTGTGTTTTATCAAGTGTCCGGTTCTAGTTATCATGAGGTCGGAATACAACTCCGGGTCGTCCTTTTACCGAGGGACACGGCTATTCGAATAGATTAACTTCCCTGCAGGGGTGCACCACATAACCCAGCACGCTTGATCCCATTTGGCCGGACACACTTTCCAGGGTCATGCCCGGCCT
>LR738709.1:212156398-212221962 GCA_902687465.1 Secale cereale | reverse complement strand
CGCGTCTTGTCCACGTTTTCTCTCGAACATGGTACCACTAGGCGGCCTTTGAAGTATAAGGCGCCATCATCGGCAATAGTGAAAAATGAGGGCTTTCCCCTTTTGAGATGGTGTTTAATCTTCTCGACCTCGTCGTCCGCCTGCTGCATCCACTTGATGGCGGCCACGAGATCTGGTTCAGCAACCAGGGTATTGAGAGAACCCTGAGGAACAACACGAAGATTCATCTTTTGAAATTCTGGGCGAGGGGGAGCGAGTGCCCCAGGAGGAACAATATGTAGGTTCAGCTTTCTGAATTCTTCAACGAGTGAGGACTGAACCTTGTGAACCTGGAGGTGGTTGCAATATGACTTGCGGCTTAAGGCATCAGCCATCACATTAGCCTTGCCCGGGGTATAGGAAATACCCAAGTCAAAATCTGCTACGGTCTCCATCCATCTCTGCTGACGGAGGTTTAGGTCTGGTTGAGTAAACAAGTACTTCAGACTTTGGTGGTCGGTGAATATCTCGCAACGGTTACCGAGAAGGTAATGTCGCCACTGTTTTAGCGCATATATGACAGCAGCAAGCTCAAGGTCGTGAACTGGGTAGTTCTCTTCATGAGGACGCAATTGACGAGAGGCATAAGCAATTACCCTGCGCTCTTGCATTAGGACACAGCCTAATCCTTGACGAGAAGCGTCGCAGTAAATGACGAAGTCCTTCTTAGTATGAGGTGGAGCAAGCACTGGAGCAGAAGTCAGCTTGTCCTTAAGTGCCTGGAAACTTTCCTGGCATTTGTCTGTCCACTCGAACTTGACGCCCTTGTGAAGTAGACCAGTCAGAGGCTTGGCGATCTTGGAGAAGTTCTCGACGAATCGACGGCAATAGCTGGCGAGACCGAGAAAACTTCTGACTTGCTTGACATTCTTCGGAGGAGTCCAATCGAGAATGGCCTGAACTCGTTCAGGGTTGACGGCAATACCATCCTTGGAGATGACATGACCAAGGTAGGTTACTTCAGGAAGCCAGAACTCGCACTTGGAAAACTTAGCATAAAGTTGATGCTCTCGAAGCTTTTCCAGTACAAGGCGAAGATGTTCAGCATGTTCTTCCTTATTCTTGGAGAATACAAGGATATCATCCAGATAAACCACGACGAATTTGTCGAGGTATTCCATGAATATGTAATTCATCAGGCGAGAGAATGTAGCTGGAGCATTGGTCAAGCCGAATGACATGACGGTGTACTCGAACAAACCGTATCGAGTTACAAAGGCGGTCTTTGGAATATCCTCTTCACGAACACGGATCTGGTGGTAACCCAACCTCAAGTCGAGTTTAGAGAACACTGATGAACCAGCCAGCTGATCATACAGATCATTGATCCGAGGAAGCGGATATTTGTTCTGAATAGTTGCTTGGTTGATAGGACGGTAATCTTGGACCAGTCGGTTTGTCCCATCTTTCTTCCTGACAAAGAGGGAAGGTGCTCCCCAAGGAGAACAACTCGGGCGGATGAATCCACTAGCAAGAGATTTGTCGATTTCCTCCTTAAGCTCATTGAGTTCATGAGGTGGCATCTTGTAGGGTCGTTTGGCTATAGGAGTAGTGCCTGGTTTCAAGTCGATGATAAACTCGACAGCTCTAGCAGGGGGAATCCCTGGAAGTTCCTCAGGAAAGACGTCCTGGAACTCGCGTACGATGGGAATGTTTTCGATGCCCTCGAGTGGTGAAGCGTTCAATGCATTCAATGCATAAAGACGTGCTTCAGCATTTTGAACCAGACAAGCCTGGTAGCTTACTATCTCATTGGATGGGTGTAACAGGTGGACTGTCTTGGTGGCGCAAACTATAGAAGCAGTATGGGCTTTTAGCCAATCCATTCCCAGAATGAGGTCGATGTTGGACGACTTCAGGATAATGGGAGAGGCATAGAACTCCAACCCTTCGATTTCAACGGGAACGTCGTGACAACCCATAGAGGTTTGACATTGGCCGGCAGGGGTTTTCACCACTACCGAAGTGTTCATTTCATCACATCTAATGTCGTGCTTATATGCAAAATCTTCAGACATGAATGAATGCGATGCTCCTGAATCGAATAAAACAGATGCAGGTACTGAATTAACAAGGAGAGTACCCATCACGGTAGCAGGTTGGTCTTGAGCTTCATTGAGATCAACGTGGTTGGCCTGAGCACGGCCATAAGGCTTGGCATTGTTGTTGCGGGGCTGATTGTTCCCACGACCAGCTGTAGGCAGTGCAAGCTGGTTCTGATTCTGGAAGCAGTTTCTGGCAAGGTGTCCTGGCTGACCACACTTGTAGCACAGACCATCATTGGGGCCAGAAGCAGGAGCTGGGAGTGGTGCAGCTGGAAGTCTTGGCTGCCTAGGTGGTGGAGGCAGACGAGGTGCAGCATAGGACTGCCTTGGAGCAGGTGCAGCTGGACGGTACACATTGTTGGGAATCCAGACCCTACGCTTCTGTGAGGGAGGGCCCGAGGATGAGTTTGGTTCACGGTTGCGCCTGATAGTGCTGTGGTGTTCCTGCAGACCAGTTTCAACCTGGATGGCTTTGTTCACCAAGGTGGCGAAATCTCCAAAGTCATGCACCAGAAGTGTGAGCTTGATGTCAGCTTGAAGTCCGTCACGGAATTTTTCCTGTCTACGAGCATCAGTGGCAATGTCTTCTTCAGCATAGCGGGTTAAGTCCAGAAACTCCCGCTGATAAGCATCCACAGTCTTGTTGCCCTGGGTGAGGTTGCGAAACTCACGTTTCTTCCTATCCATGATTCCCTGAGGAATGAAGCGGGCACGGAAGGCAGTTTGGAATTCCGGCCAAGTGATGATTGTTCCAGCAGGCAGTGTACGCCTGTGGCTGTCCCACCATTGAGCAGCGGGACCCTTCAGATAGTATGCCGCAAAGGTGACATAGTTGGCAGCGGCAACTCCAGCAGACTCCAGTTCAAAAGCAATGTCACGGAGCCAGTCATCAGCATCAAGAGGCTGAGTTGAGCTGCGATAGACGGATGGGTTGAGGCGAGCAAAGTCATTCAGTGTCACTACGCCTTGCTGCTGACCCATGTTGGGATGAGGGAACTGAGCCATGACAGTCTCCATGAACTGGCGATTCATCTCCAACTGTTGGATCATACCGGCCATGTATTCGGGCGGTGGTGGGGCATTGCCACCACGGCCAGCTGGTCTAACCATCCTGCTAATATATAACAGGGGTAGTTCAGCATTGAGAAATTGCAAACACAGGAACCATTCATGAATGAAACATGCATAAAGTAAGGAGCATATAAAATACCACATAGTAGTCGACATATACTAAAAAAGGGGTGCATGCATAGAGTTCAGTACACAAGTTCAGTACATAACTAAGGACATCATAGGCGGCACGCAGGCTCGCGGCGAATGCATATAGTACTAGTAAGCAAGACTACATCAGTCCCAGGCGGTACTGTGGAGGTAAAGGTAGCCTGACAGCTGGCAGTGCTGCAACGAGAAGTCCTCCACGCCATCAACCTGAGGGCCGTGGATACTCCGGTGCAGGACCCGACGTCCACGTGGCAGCAGAGGACCAGGTGCAGGAGTGTCGCCTCCCACAGCTGGCCAACCGACACCAGGAGGCATCACGGTCCTAGCTGGGTAGAGCACAGTAGGAGGCAGCTGTCCAGATAGGACAAAGGGGTGCAACAGCGTCAAGGCGCGGCACAGGTGCTGACGGGTGGTGTACAACTCATGGCGAAGAGCTCGGTTAGCTCGATCCAGCCCATCAGCATGCAGAACAAGGTTCCGATGATGGAAGGGCTCACGGGTGAGGGTGGAGTAAGCAGCAGTGTAGTATCCCTCCGCTCCATCGTCGGAGGCGATAGCAACGTGCCTGAAAGGGGAAGTGTCCAGCGCCCGATACTCTCCACGAAGGCGTGTCAGAGCAGCGTAAGCAGCATCGTGAACTGCCATATCGACGGTCACTCCAACACCATGAGCGGTGTGCAGCACAGTAGAGGAGTAGTCTGCTCGTGAGTAGAGGCGGACGATGGCACGATACTGCTCCTGGTTAAAGTCCTGGTACTGCTCGTACACGGTATACTCAGGGTGCCAGCGATAACCCAGATAGGTCATCATCTCGACCAGCACAGCAGGTGATCCCGAGGCACCAAAGGCCTGCGTGTGGCGCACGACCTGCCTCGTGGGTTCCATCTGAAAACAAAGATGTTTCAAAGGAGTCAAATGACAATGTGGGGATTATGCAAAATTCTAGTCTAAGCAATAACTATGGCTAATCCAACTTTGGGGTGAGGGGTCTCGGGGATCCTAATGTTAGGGTTAGTAAAATCGTTATACCCGAAATAGGAGAGTGTTCAGGATCCCGGAGTATAGATCGAGGAGTAAAAGATGTTAGTACCACCCAAATGGCGACGCGGGCCCGTAAGCCACACAGCCATGTTAGTAAAAGTTTTGCAATGTCTAGACTCGACTTCGGCCAAGGAGTGTGGAAGGGGGATTCCTACAGGCAGTCGGCTCTGATACCAACTTGTGACGCCCCCGATTTGTCCGTACACTAATCATGCACGCAAATGTGTACGGCCAAGATCAGGGACTCACTGGTAGATATCACAACACAACTCTAAAAGTAAAATAAGTCATACAAGCTTCATATTACAAGCCAGGGGCCTCGAGGGCTCGAATACAAGTGCTCGATCATAGACGAGTCAGCGGAAGCAACAAATATCTGAGTACAGACATAAAGTTAAACAAGGTGCCATAAGATGGCTAGCACAAACTGGGATACAGATCGAAAGAGGAGCAGGCCTCCTGCCTGGGATCCTCCTAACTACTCCTGGTCGTCGTCGGCAGACTGAACGTAGTAGTAGGCACCTCCGGTGTAGTAGGAGTCGTCGTAGGTGGCGTCTGGCTCCTGGGCTCCATCATCTGGTTGCATCATCCGAGAAGAAGGTACAGAAGGGGGAAAAGGGGAAGCAAGGCAACCGTGAGTACTCATCCAAAGTACTCGCAAGCAAGGATCTATACTACATATGCAATGGTAACAATGATATGGGTAATGTCGGTGGACTGAACTGCAGCAAGCGGGAATAAGAGGGGGATAGCTAATCCGAACGAAGACTACGCTTCTGGCAGCCTCCATCTTGCAGCAGTAGGAGAGAATAGATGGTAAGTTCACCAAGTAACAACGAATAGCATAATCCTACTCGGCGATCCTCCCGCACATCACCCTGTGAGAGAGCAACCACCGAGTTATATCTGGAACTCATCTGGGTGTGTTTTATCAAGTGTCCGGTTCTAGTTATCATGAGGTCGGAATACAACTCCGGGTCGTCCTTTTACCGAGGGACACGGCTATTCGAATAGATTAACTTCCCTGCAGGGGTGCACCACATAACCCAGCACGCTTGATCCCATTTGGCCGGACGCACTTTCCAGGGTCATGCCCGGCCTCGGAAGATCAACACGTCGCAGCCCTACCTAAGCACAACAGAGAGGTCAGCACGCCGGTCTAAGTCCTAGGCGCGCAGGGGTCCGGGCCCATCGCCCAACGCACACCTGCACGTTGCATACGCGGCCGGTGAGCAGACCTAGCAACCTCCATTACTAAGGAAGTTGCGTTACGCGGTCCAACCCGGCGCACGCCGCTAAGTCGCTGACGTCAAGAAGGCTTCGGCTGATACCACGACGTCGAGTACCCATAACTATTCCCACGTAGCTGGTTAGTGCGTATAGACCAAATGGCCAGACTCAGATCAAATATCCAAACTCGTTAAGCGTGTTATTATGAAATAACCGCGGACAACGACCAGGGCCAGGCCACCTGTCTCCTAGGTGTCTCAACCTGCCCTGTCGCTCCGCCACAAAGATCCACACAGAGGGCCGTCGGGAAAGTATGTCCTTTCAGCCCCCAATCCGTGAATCAACCACGGGTACTCAACGAGCCGACCCGACTATAGTCACATCAAGTATCATGTATATGTGTATGTAATATATACCCGTGATCACCCCCAAGTGATCACGGCCCGATAGAATAGCAGGGCAGACGGACAAGGGTGTAGGGCCACTGATGGAATACTAGCATCCTATACTAAGCATTTAGGATTGCAGGTAAAGTATCAATAGTGATAGCAACAAAGACAGGCTATGCAGCAGAATAGGATTATCGAAAGCAGTAACATGCTACACTACTCTAATGCAAGCAGTAGAGAGAAGAGCAGGCGATATCTGGTGATCAAAGGGGGGGCTTGCCTGGAAGCTCGGCAGCCAAAGTGGGGTCGTCAACACCGTAGTCGATCGGGGCAGCAGCAGCGTCGGTCTCGTAGTCTACCGGAGAGAAGAGGGGGAAGAAACAGTGAATACAATGCAAACAGATGCATGACGATGCATGACATGACATGTAACGGTGCTAAGTGTGCCCTAACGCAGTATCGGGTGATACTGACGAAGGGGGGGAAACATCCGGGAAAGTATTCCCGGCGTTTTGCGTTTTCGGGCGGATGAAACGGAGGGGGAAAGTTGCGGGTTCGGTATGCTAGGGAGGTGTGGTGGACGAACGGTCTGCGTATTCGGATGCGTCTCGAAATTCTGAGCAACTTTCATATATAAATTATTTTCATCCGAGTTACGGTTTAAAAGATATGATTTTCTAAAGGTTTTATTAATTTCTGGAATTTAATATTAATTAAATTAACTCGAAAAATGATTTATGACATCAGCATGATGTCATGCTGACGGCAGCAGGGGTTGACTAGTCAACCTGACAGGTGGGTCCCACCTGTCAGTGACACAGTATTAATTAGGGTTAATTAATTAATTAAACCTAATTAATATAATTAATTAAAGTTAATTAAGTTAATCACAATTAATTAGTTTAACTTAACAGTATATCATTAAGTTAAAAGTCATTAGGTTAATTAAAACATTAGTTAATTAACTAATTAGATTAATTAGGATTTAATTAATCCAGATTAATTAAGTTAATTATTTAGTTAACTAACTAATTAATTAATTAATTAACTAATTATTATTATTTATATTTATTTATTTATTAATCCTTTTTTTTAAACGTTCTGAGGGCTGGGCCCCATGCGTCATTGGCCCAGAGGGCCCCTAGTGGTTTTGGGTCCTGGGCGACGGGTGTAACGGGGAGGAGCCCCGTGCGGCGTCGGCGGCCAGGGCGTGCAGTCACCGGCGGCGAGGGCGCGACGGCCACCGGCCGGAGGCGGGGTGGCCGCGGGCTGGAAGGGCGACGACAGGGCAGGCGTGCGGGCGCGGCCACCGGGGCGCGGCGGGGCGGCGCATCGGCGCAGAGGTGGGGGAGGGGCTCCGGCCCGGCGGAGGTTAGCAGCGGGGCGGGGAGGGGTGGAGGCGGCCGGAGGTGCGAGGCGAGCACGGCGGCTGCGGTGCGGAGCTACGGCGCGGTGGCGCGCTCGGCGGCGCCGGGCCGCAAGCAGCCGACGGGCGGCGGAGCAGCGTGGGCAGGGCGCGGCGTTCGTGCGGGTTCGCGCGCGGGCGCGTGCAGAGAGGGGCGCGCGCGCGGCGACGAGCGAGACGGGGCGAGCGAGCGCGTCGGGCGGGGGCGCAGCAGCAGCGAGCGGGAGGCGGCGGCGACAGAACGAAAATGGAGGCGCGCGGGCGTGCTCACCGGCGAGAAGGGGCACCGGGGGGTCGGCGAGGCTCGGTGGAGCCGTCGAGGGGGCGGACGAGGAGGTCGGCGGCGGGGTCCGGCAAGGGGGGGCGACGGCGTCGTGCGGCGTCGGGCGGGGGCGCCCGATCCAGATCGGGGGCGGGGGAAGTGGGGACGAGGGGGGATTAGGGTTTCGGTGGCCTCCTGGGGGAGGCCATATAGGAGGGTGCGGTGGGCCGGCCTGGGTGGTCCTCGGCCCGGTGGGAGGGGGGGAGCTGTGGGCGGCCTGGCTGGGCCGAGGCCCAGTTGGGCCGGGGGGGTGTTTTTATTTTATTTTAGTTTAGGATTTACTTTTATTTATTTTTCTGTTTTAGTTTTAATTTATTTAAAACACTTAGGCATTTTTAGAAATTTCAAAACCTACACCAAAATTAATGGTGCAATATTTAGCACCGCATGAACATTTTTGTTTTACTTTTGGAAAACTTTTATTGTTGCATTTATATTTGGATTTTTAATTCGAACGGGTTTTCGATAACAGCGAGATTATCAACAGTAACACGATGACGTGTCACCATTAACGTGGGATTACTGTAGCTTAGTTATCCGGGCGTTACACCGGACCTGGGGTGGCCGGAGAAGACGACAACAAGCTCGACGGCGGCGACCGGCGTCGGGCGTGTGTGGAGATGCGGCGGCAGGGGCCTAGGCGATGCGTGCGTAGCACCTATCGCATCTACGCGCTGCGGTTAGTGTGATGGACGGGTGCTAGTGACCAAATGGTCACCAGAGCATCACCGGCGGCGAGCACGGCGGCTGTGCGTTCGGTGATCAACAGAGCGGCGGCTACACGGCGCAAAAGGAATGGAGGAAGGAGGGGTTCGACGTAGAAGCTCACTGCGGTGCTAACGAGCTCGACGGAGGGGTCGGGGACGCGCTGTAGCTTCGTAACGGCGGCGAGGTGCTCCGGCGATCCGAGGAAGGGGACGACGGCGTGTGGACGTTGCAGGGCTTCCGGCGGCTCGTGGCTCAGCGAGGAGGAAGAGGACGACGCGGCGGATCTTCTGGACACACTCACGGGGCGAGGGGGTGGCTCTAAGTGCGGCTACGGCAAGCGGCGGCGACGGCGGCTCGGTGATGGAGGAGGAGAGAGCTAGGGGAGGGCGAAGGAGACGAGGGGGAGAAGTGAGAGCGGTCGGGGCAGCTGCGTGTCGACTCGTGGAGTCATCCAGGCCATCGGGGAGGCAGGCAAGCAGCCTGGAGGTGGCCGGGCGCGTGCCGGCGCGCGGCGGCCACGCGCGCGTCCTTCTGGCGCGAGGAGGAAGACGACAGAGGAGGGCTGGTGGGCTTGGCCGGCCTGCTACAGGGCTGGGCCCGAGGTAAGTGCTTCTTCCTATTTTCCTTTTCCTATTTTCTTTTCTGTTTCATTTGTTTTGCATCTTTGTTTAATTAATAAAAATGCTAGAGCATTTTTATAACTCATGAAACTTGTCATGCCCACTGTATATAATATGAACAGTAGGAAACATTATAGTTCATGATTATTTGAGCATTTAAAATATTTAAAAGTATTTAAATGCCCAAATACAAATACCATATGATTTAATCCAAAGCCCTAGAGTGTCCTAGAATAATGTGCACCATTTTTGGCAGAGGTTTAAGACCAAGGAAGAAATGATGAACATTTTTTAAGGGGATTTTGGGTACATTGGAAAATATTTTAACAAACCCTAGTTGTTAGGAGAGGGGTGCTGGGGTTTCTGTTAACCCCATTTCCAGTTTCTTTGAAAGTAAACATGATGCACACTCTAGCTAGATACTAAAGCAAGTGCTAACTAGGGATGTGACAACTCACCCCCACTTAAAAGAATCGTGTCCCGAGATTCGGGTTCCTCCGGAAAGAGGGTGGGGTACTCAAGTCGAAGACGATCCTCCCTTTCCCAAGTAGCTTCACTCTCGGAATGATGTGACCATTGAACCTTGAGAAACTTGATATTGTGGCGTCGAGTGGTGCGCTCAGTTTGATCAAGAATACGAACGGGGTATTCTCGATATGTGAGATTGTCCTGGAGATCAAGCGTTTCGTGGTCCACTCCGCGGATAGGATCCGAGAAGCAACGCCTGAGTTGAGAAACGTGGAAAACATCATGAACTCTGGAGAGGTGCGGAGGTAGTTCCAATTGGTAGGCAACTTCTCCTCGTTTGGCAAGAATGCGAAAAGGACCGATGAAACGAGGGGCCAATTTGCCTTTGATACCGAAGCGATGGGTTCCCTTAAGAGGAGTAACCCGAAGGTAAGCCTTATCGCCGACTTCAAAAGTCACAGCCTTATGATGACTATCATATTGGCTCTTTTGGCGAGACTGGGCTGTTTTCAATCTCTCACAAACGATGCGAACTTGTTCCTCTGCTTCCTGGATCATATCCGGGCCAAAGAATTGTCTTTCCCCGGTCTCTGACCAGTTAAGAGGTGTTCGACACCTTCGTCCATATAGAACTTCGAAGGGAGCTTTGCCCAAGCTGGCTTAATAACTATTGTTATAAGCGAATTCGGCAAATGGAAGACATTTTCCCCATTCCATACCGAAAGAAATGACAAAGGCTCGAAGCATGTCTTCCAGAATTTGATTGACTCGTTCCACTTGACCACTTGACTGGGGATGGAAGGCGATACTGAAGGAGAGATAGGTTCCCATAGCATTATGGAAACTTTCCCAAAATCGTGAAGTAAAAAGACTTCCACGGTCTGAGTTAATCTCCAACGGCACACCATGAAGTGATACTATTCGAGAGACATATAAGTCTGCTAGCTGGCTAGCGGTAATACTCTCGCGAACAGGCAGGAAATGAGCTACTTTAGAGAGACGATCGATAACGACGAAGATAGCATTATTCCCTTTCCTGGACCTGGGAAACCCGGTAATGAAGTCCATACTGACTTTGTCCCATTTCCATTCAGGAATAGCTAAAGGTTGAAGGGTGCCAGCAGGCCGTTGATGCTCTGCTTTGACTCGACGACAAACGTCGCAGCTAGCAATGAATTGAGCAATTTCTCTCTTCATCCTATTCCACCATAATCTCTGACGTAGGTCCTGATACATTTTGGTACTACCGAGATGAATCGTGAGAGGAGATTCATGAGCCTCCTTAAGAATCATTTGTCGTAGTTGTGGTTTCTTGGGTACCACCAAGCGGTTCTCGAAGTACACTACACCTCGATCATCCATAGATAAACTTCTAGCAACTCCGCTAGCAATGTTCTCCTTGATCCGAGATATGCCTTTATCATACCGCTGGGCAACTATGATTTGATCCATAAGGGTAGGTTTCGCCACCAAGGTGGAAAGGAATCCTCGAGGAACAATGTGAAGGTTAAGCTTACGAAATTTCTCGTGGAGAAGTGGTTGACCTTGTTGTAACATTAAATTGTTACAATATGACTTACGACTTAGTGCATCAGCCATGACATTGGCCTTTCCAGGAGTGTAAGTGATTCCTAAGTCGTAGTCTGTGAGCAACTCAACCCAACGTCTTTGCCTGATATTCAAATCCGGTTGGGTGAAGATATACTTCAAACTTTGATGATCAATGAAGATTTCACAGCGATTACCAAGGAGGTAATGTCGCCATGTTTTGAGTGCATGGACTACAGCTGCAAGCTCTAAATCATGAGTAGGATAGTTATCCTCATGTGGACGCAACTGTCGAGATGCGTATGCAATCACTTGATGATCTTGCATGAGAATGCAACCTAGTCCTTGTCGCGAGGCGTCGCAATAGATTATAAAATCATTGGAAAAGTCTGGTGGTACCAGTACAGGTGCAGATGTCAGGCGTCTTTTCAGTTCCTGAAAACTGGACTCGCACTGTGGGGTCCACTCAAACTTTTTATCTTTCTTGAGGAGTTCAGTTAGAGGTTTGGCAACCTTGGAGAAATTCTCAACGAAGCGTCGGCAATAGCTTGCTAAGCCAAGAAAACTCCTAACTTGCTTGACCGATTCAGGGGGAGTCCAATCAAGGACGGGTTGAACTCGCTCGGGATTGACAGCAATACCCTTGCCAGAGATCACATGACCTAGATAGGTTATTTCTGGCAACCAAAATTCACATTTAGAGAATTTGGCATAAAGGCGGTGCTCTCGAAGTTTCATCAATACAAGCCTTAAATGCTCGGCATGATCTTCCTTGTTCTTGGAATAGATGATTATATCATCGAGGTATACCACGACGAATTTATCCAAATACTCCATGAATATAGAATTCATTAACCGAGAAAAGGTAGCTGGGGCATTGGTTAATCCGAAGGACATAACGGTGTACTCATATTGGCCATAACGAGTAACAAAAGCCATTTTAGGAATGTCCCCGTTCTTGATTTTGATTTGATGGTAGCCCAACCTCAAATCCATCTTAGAGAAGACTGAGGATCCAGCGAGCTAATCATACAGGTCGTTGATCCTGGGGAGCGGATACTTATTCTTTATGGTGACCAGATTGACAGGTCGGTAATCTACAACCATCCGCTCCGTTCCATCCTTCTTCTTGACGAAGAGGACGGGGCAAGCCCAAGGGGAAGAACTAGGACGGATGAAACCCTTTTGCAGGGACTCATCGAGTTGTTTCTTTAGCTCAGCTAATTCTAGTGGTGCCATCTTATAAGGTCTCCTAGAGATTGGGACAGTTCCAGGGATAAGATCTATCACGAACTCGACATCTCTGTCAGGTGGGATTCCTAGCAGTTCTTCTGGAAAAACATCCGGGAAGTCACGGACTACCGGGATATCTTCGAGTTCTGGTAGAGGGCTGGCATTAAGAGAGTAGAGCTGACGCTCAGCCATTCGGGTCAAGACATTGACTATCTTGCCGGATGGGTGTGTAAGTTGAACGGTCCTAGTATAGCAATCAATCTTGGCGTAATGAGTTGTCATCCAATCCATACCCAAGATGATGTTTATGTCCGAGGACTTGAGAGCGATTAGAGATGTAAGGAAAACAAGTCTATCGACAAGGATTTCATTTCCATGGCTTACCCTAGAGGTTTGCCACTTTGAACCGGGAGTTTGAATAACCATGGAAGTAGGCATGTCACAAAAAGTCATGTTGTGCAATCGAGCATAGCTCTCAGATATGAACGAATGGGATGCTCCAGTATCGAAAAGAACAGATGCCGGATGGCAGTTGACGAGAAGCGTACCAAGGACGACGTTAGGATCCTCATAGGCTTCCTCAGCAGAGACATAGTTGACATGACCACGTGCAGTGGGGATTGGCTTGACATAATTCACCTTGCCGGTTGGCTTGCCACGGCCAACGGTTTTTCCTAGCTGGTTCTGGGGACAATCACACATGTAGTGTCCCGGTTCTCCACACTTGAAGCATGTCACAGTGGTGGTGCGTGGAGCAAAGTTGGAAGGTGGTCCTCCATAGGTCTTGGCAAGTGCAAACTGTTGAGTTGGGCGAGACGCCTCATAGGATGGCCTCGGTGTGTATTTGGGTGGCAGAGCAGTGTTAGGAACCCACACACGGCGCTTGTGAGAGCCAGAGCCGGATGAGGAACCAAAGTCTCGAGTATGCTTGCGGGTGGCCTCGAAGTCGGTCTGGCCTGTTTTAGCACTGATAGCCTTGTTTACCAACTTCTGGAAGGAAGTGCACTCGTGCAGACGTAGATCTCGGCGGAGTTCAAGGCTGAGTCCCTTGCGGAACCTCGCCTGCTTCTTGGCATCGGTGGATACTTCCTCAGGTGCATAGCGTGCCAAGTTGCCAAACTCGCGGCTATAGCCATCCACAGTTAAACGACCCTGGTGAAATTGCAGAATTCCTCCCGCTTGCGATCCATGAGACCTTCCGGAATGTGGTGTTCACGGAATGCCTCACTGAACTCAACCCAGGTAGTGACTTGGCCAGCAGGACGCATAGCTTCAAAGTTTTCCCACCAAAGACTGGCAGGGCCCTCAAGATGGTAGGCGGCGTAGATAACCTTGTCTGCTTCGGCCACATGGGCAGAGTGTAGCTTGTGGGTGATACTACGTAGCCAGTCATCAGCATCCAGAGGTTCAGTGGAGTGATGGAACTTCGGTGGACACATCTTAATAAAATCGTGGATTGACACCACGTCATTCCTCTGACGGAACCCAGTGTCCTGCTCTATGCGTTCCAGCAGTATGTTGGTCTCTCTCTTGTTCCGTTCTGCTTCAAGCATAACTTCCGCCAAGGAGGGTGGCTGGGGCAGATTCCCATCTCTAGCCCCACTAGCCTCACCCTGCTCCTGAGCAGCAGGAGTGTTGCGAGTGTTGACCATCCTAGAATAACAAAACAACGGTTTAGACAAGGATGGCAAAAATTTGACATAGAAGTGCAGAATGTAATGGATGACACGGAATGCAAAGATGTTCATCCGTACGACATGGTAATATAGGAACTGCTATATATACACCAGTGGTCATACGCACCGTACAAAGTTTAGTACAAGCCAAGGCTAAAGTACAACTGCGGTGAAAGACGATACATCCCATCAGAGGCATTCCAAGCTCCTATACATTATTTAACTACACCTCCGGAACTCAGTACACACTAAGTCATATTCCACAAGACGCGCAGGACTATGGAAATACAACTACTACAATACTACTACAACCACGGCCTAGCTCAGACATTCGCGTAGTAATCCTCGTAAAGATTACCACCGTAGCCTGGAAGTGGAACAGATGGATCTTGGAACTCGCGAGCACTCGAAGGCTGTGGACCATAAGGACATGGGTGTGGTCTCGGTCCCGATGCTGGTGGTAACCGACGCCCACGTGGAGGTGTAATACCCCCAACGTCACGCCAATCCATGCGATCAGGCAGACGAGTCCGCACGGGGTACAAATCCCGCATGTCTAGATATCCGGCATGCACAGCAGGTGCAAGCCGTGTCAAAGTAGTCCAATGAGCAGCTCGAGTGTTATACAGCTCCATTCGAAGGGCACGGACCTCACGGTCCCTATCCTCCAACATCTGAACAGTAGTCCGAAGCAGTGGCTCTTCATGAGCAGCATCAGTATACAGACCAGTGTAGTAGCCTTCCTCTCCGGGAAGTGAGGCTGGCATGTAACAGAACTCAGTGTTCAACAACAGGGCATGCCTAGCACGGAGAATGGTCATCATCGAATAAGCGGCATCCTGCACTGCCATCTCGATGGTAATCCCGAGTCCATAAGACCAATGGATGGGGTCGTTAGCTCCAGGATATGAGGGGTATATCCGGACTGTGCAGAAATACTGACTCTGATTGAAATCCCGGTACTGTTCCTCCACGGTGTACTCAGGATACCAACGATAACCGGTCTCAGTCAGCACACGGACTAGCATGGCCGTGTGACCGGGCACATTAATGCACCGAGTCAAACGAACCACTTGGTGAGGGATGCGGGCAGACATCTGAAACACGGAATAATGCAAAGGCATTAGTGTTTGTGAAAGAAATCGGGCAGCATAACAACTGTAAATGCTCAAACAAAATTTGAGACATCATACAAATGATAGCATAGCCACTCAACAATCCAAATCAAGGTTCCGGGTCCAACAATCATCATACTAAAATGATAGAAACTGAACTGAGGCTTGACCAACAATCCTAAGAGTCTACGGATTAGTAACACGTGAACCTAAGAGGCCTAGTCCTAAATCCCCGTAGAAAGAATAGACTGACTCAGATCAGAAGGGCATAAGGTAAAGGAGTAAAAAGAGCCTTACGTTCCCTTCCACAATCAATTCCCCTACATATAACTAAGAATTTTTCTAGACTCAACATCGACCAGTTTGGCTTGAGAAACCTACAGGCAGTCCAGCTCTGATGCCAACGCTGTCAAGACCCCGATCCTAAGTCACACCGATCTAGCTGTAACACGTCATATCACTTTGCGGCCTCACGCACGGTAACCCCACGGGTGCCACCTTTCCTGGCCCGGGACCGTTTGCGCATTTTGGCACACGTATATGACAGTGTCGCTAGCATCCATATGACAGAGAACCCGGGCCGACATGGCTAGTTATAAACCAAAAGTGGCACTAAATTACAGAGACAGGCATCCATGACCCAGCAACGAACGTGTCGGTCATCAACGTATGAACCCAAGTCGTAGCAAGCTACATGGACTTAAAGGAACAACGCGTGACATTTCCCCTAAGGGACAGACACAGGAACGAAGAAGGACACATACCGGCCAGCCTACGTGTTCCGAGCAGTAGCAAGCTACCAAGGCTCATTGGAGACACTAGGAGGCATTTCCCTGTAAGATAGGCTACCAAAGCAAAACAACTAGGTGTCGGATCCCACACATACCAAGCATTTCAATCATACACGCAATATGCTCAATATGTGCAAATACAACATTGCATCACAACAGAACTCTATGACTCAAAGTACTTTATTTAAAAGGCTCCAAGAGCCATACATAACATATCCATACAGGTAGGGGTCACATGACCCAACACTCAAGTCATACAGTCATACAAGCACAAGCGGAAGCTACATGTCTGAGTACAGACAACTTAGAAAATAAAACAGGCTTGGTGTAGGCTGACTATCTACAAGGCCCTTCACAAGCTCCAGATCTCCGTCTGGGTGTCAAGCTACTCGTCGACGTCAACGTCTATGTAGAACCCATCAGCAGGGGCAGGGTTCTCCTCTGCAACAGTTATTAAGCAAACATGAGTACAAAGGTACTCAGCAAGTCTTACCACAGAACCTATCATACATGCAACATTATCAAGGGGGATAGTGGAGTTCATAGCAGAATGCCAGCTTTGACCTTGGCTAACCTATACTACAACTCTCAACATATTGCAAGATGTTATTATGAACACGAGTCCTCTACTCACCACATCAATACACTACCGAGGATCCTCTTCCGTCATCCTACGGAAGGGCCATCCACGGCACTCACACTTATCTTGAGGCTTTTAGTAGTATCCATCAACTTGTCTATGAACTGTAAGAGTAACCAAGTAGTCCGTACCGCGAACAATGGCTATTCGAATAGTTTGATAACCCTGCAGGGGTGTACCTCTTCAGACACGCTTTCACCACTTATCGCCGTTTTCTCGGCGTGTACTCGGCAACCTTCAAGCGGAAGCCCAGCGGGGGTGTCGGCCACGACCTGACTAACTACTCAAGTCTCTCGTCCAGGTTTATCACCTATTTGGGTTCCATCCGTGGGGAGATCCGGCCGGGGTGTCGCTCACGGCCCCAAACGATGTGTACAGGGTTCCCGAGTCACCAAACGGGCAACCGGTACACCGTGCCACGTACCTGTCGCATCACAACCCACCCCGAGGGTCAGCGTTGTGCACGACCTCCAGTAAGCTATAAACACCAGAAACTAGTTGCAACTCCTGGACAGAGATCAAGGGTAATTAATAAGCCGAGAGGGTCAATTAAGGATCCCAATGTGTGGTAGTAGCTGTAACTTGAACCACACATACAGATCTCGGGTCCTATGGACGATTCCAATGAAACAACCCACCATGTACTCCTACATGGCCTTTCATCGATACCTTTACCAAGCATGTTCCACACTTCCCTCTCTTTATCGGTATGATCATTTCACTCTGATCCATCACCCAGATGAACCAGACCAGACACAACTCTAAGCATAGCAGGCAACATAAACAAATAGCATGGTGGATCACACATCACATGGCTCAATCAACTCCTACACATGCTAGTGGGTTCCAACTATTTACTGTGGCAATGACAGGTCATGCAAGGGATAGGGTTCAACTACCGCAGCAAGTAGCAGTTCACACGCTGTTGCCTTAATGCAGTGAAAGAGAGCAGGAGCGAGAAGATTGGGTTTGTATCGGAATGATCAATGATTGCTTGCCTGACAAGGTAGTTGTCGGGTACTGCTCTTCAACTGGATACGCAGCAGTATCCTCGGGAGCAGGACCTAACACAGAGAATGCCGGCGATACAATCATTAACAAACAAATGCAGCAATATGATGCATGCTCATGACATGGCAAGATGCATGTGTGTTGGCTAATGCAACTAAAACCAGAAGGGTTTGAACCTATTTGAATCAAAGATTCAAATTGGAGTTCAAACTATTATTTAAATAAGTGCATTATCATGTTTTTGATGTATACAGCAAGTTAACTTGTTCAAACATGCATGAAACCAGTGCCATTGGAAAGATTGGATTTTTCTGATCATTTTTCATATATAAATCTTTTCCATCTGAGCTATGGTTGATTTTATATGATTTTTAGAAGTTTTGGGTATTTTCTGGAATTTCCTGAATTATTTTTAATCTAAAAATCCCAGAAAAACCTTTACTGCGTCAGCATGACATCATGCTGACGTCAGTCAGTCAACTGGAGCTAGTCCAAGTCAAACATGACATGTGAGCCCTGCATGTCAGTGTCACAGCTAATTAACTAAGTTAATTAGAGTTAAACTAAAACTAATTAGCTGTCAGTGGGGCCTGGGCCCACGGGTCAGTGACTAAACTAATTAACTAATTAAATTAACAGAAACTTAATTAAACTAACTAATTAGCAAATGGTGGCCCACACGTCAGTGACCCAGGGGTAGTCAACCCCCTGGTCAAACAGGTCAAACACGCCGGCGACGTGACGCCGGCGAGGCCAAGTACGGCGGCGTGCTTCGGAAATCGTCTACGGGGCACGGCTCGAGCTGCAGCTAGGAGCGTTGGAAAGATCTTGCTCTTGCGTGTCGGATGGTGGTGGTCGCCGGACCTGGGGTGGCCGGAGACGACGGCAACAAGCTCGACGGCGGCGACCGGCGTCGGGCGTGTGTGGAGATGCGGCTGCAGGGGCCTAGGCGATGCGTGCGTAGCACCTATCGCATCTACGCGCTGCGGTGAGTGTGATGGACGGGTGCCAGTGACCAAATGGTCACCGAAGCACCACCGGCGGCGAGCACGGCGGCGGTGCGTTCGGTGATCAACAGAGCGGCGGCTACACGGCGCAAAAGGAACGGATGAAGGAGGGGTTCGACGTAGAAGCTCACTGCGGTGCTAACGAGCTCGACGGAGGGGTCGGGGACGCGCTGTAGCTTCGTAACAGCGGCAAGGTGCTCCGGCGATCCGAGGAAGGGGACGACGGCGTGTGGACATTGCAGGGCTTCCGGCGGCTCGTGGCTCAGCGAGGAGGAAGAGGACGACGTGGCGGATCTTCTGGACACACTCACGGGGCGAGGGGGTGGCTCTAAGTGCGGCTACGGCGAGCGGCGGCGACGGTGGCTCGGTGATGGAGGAGGAGAGAGCCAGGGGAGGGCGAAGGAGACGAGGGGGAGAAGTGAGAGCGGTCGGGGCAGCTGCGTGTCGACTCGTGGAGTCATCCAGGCCATCGGGGAGGCAGGCAAGCAGCCTGGAGGTGGCCAGGCGCGTGCCGGCGCGCGGCGGCCACGCGCGCGTCCTTCTGGCACGAGGAGGAAGACGACAGAGGAGGGCTGGTGGGCTGGGCCGGCCTGCTACAGGGCTGGGCCCGAGGTAAGTGCTTCTTCCTATTTTCCTTTTCCTATTTTCTTTTCTGTTTCATTTGTTTTGCATCTTTGTTTAATTAATAAAAATGCTAGAGCATTTTTATAACTCATGAAACTTGTCATGCCCACTGTATATAATATGAACAGTAGGAAACATTATAGTTCATGATTATTTGAGCATTTAAAATATTTAAAAGTATTTAAATGCCCAAATACAAATACCATATGATTTAATCCAAAGCCCTAGAGTGTCCTAGAATAATGTGCACCATTTTTGGCAGAGGTTTAAGACCAAGGCAGAAATGATGAACATTTTTTAAGGGCATTTTGGGTACATTGGAAAATATTTTAACAAACCCTAGTTGTTAGGAGAGGGGTGCTGGGGTTTCTGTTAATCCCATTTCCAGTTTCTTTGAAAGTAAACATGATGCACACTCTAGCTAGATACTAAAGCAAGTCCTAACTAGGGATGTGACAATGATGACGCCCGGAGTCAATCCGGAAGCGCCAGATTCTATGGAGGGAGCACTGCAAAGTGCTTCCATCGTGGAAGAGCACCGCACCGTGATGGGTGCGGTGATGACAAAGATCCAGTCCGTCAAGGGCGGACTGAATGAAGCCTTCAACAACCTGTTAACGAGCTTTGAGCTAAGCAACATAATGCTATTTATGGAACTTTATTTGTTTAAATACACATATATAGCCAGTAGCCCCTGATGCTTTGTGTGATTCTGAGCAGAATCGGACGAAGTATCCATACTATACCATATTCGAGAGCTGAACTGAATGTTTTTGTTGTATTTGAACATGTTGCACTAGTTACGACAACTGCACGAGATGCAGAGGTTGCCGAACTAAACCGGAAGCTCCTATTGGCCAACGCGAACCTCGACCGCGTCAACCAGCGTTTAGATGAAACGCAAGGTATGCGGATTTAAGAAATTAAAATGTCAAGAAGACTAATAATATTAATTCACTATGGGTATAAACTCTTTTATGATATTCTGTATTACACAGTTGGTGCCACTGAGCTCGAGGTCCTCAAGGGCGAGCTCGCGAAGGCCAAGAAGGAGGCCGAGGCGAGCAAGGCGATCACTGATATGGCGGTTGCCGAACTAGAGGCCAAAAAGGCCGAGTGCGAGAAGCCCCAGGCTCGGGTGTCCGAAGTCGAGGTCGAGCTCAACGATGCCATTCTCAAATGTGAGGCATCGGAAAGGAAGGCTTCGGAATAGGCATCTGAGCTTACTGCGGCAATGAAGACTGCCCATGATGCACGAGGCGAGGCGCGCAGCGCTTGTGAGGAAATCAAGCAGGCGCGATAGTTAGCATCTGGCCAGACATTTCTCTTACAGAGCATCTTTGGAGGGTAGAGGTATCTTGGGCTGACACAATTATGGATTTTACCAGGCGTGTTTGATGATCTTCCGAGGAGCAGTGCTGGTGCTGCCTAGTACTTCCGAGCCTATGAGGGGAACGACACGGAGAAGTTGTTTTGATCGCAGTTCTATGCGCCAAAACATCCGGTGCCCCTCAACGACCATATGAAGTAGTTGGTCGAGCTGCACAACATGGTGGGTTCGGCCATGAAGGACTTCATAGTCCGGCTATGGCCCGCTGATCCAATCCCTAGTAGCTACTTCGGATTGGTGAAGCGGCTCATTGAGGCGAGTCCGCGGGTCGACGCGTTGGCGCGTTCGGCCTACATAGAAGGTGCTCAGATGGCCTTTGCTCGTGTGAAAGTGCACTGGGCGAAGATGAGGGCGGAGCATATAGCCATCGCTGGGCCGCCCGCAGGCAAGGAGCACCGCAAGCCAGAGAAGTACTTCGAGGACGTCATAGAAGGCGCCCGCCTTGTAGCAGGCCAGTGCTCGAAGGACATTATCTTCGAGTAACTGTATCCGGATGTAAAGACTTAAGCTTATGAATCCGTTGTATATGACTTTTGCGCTATTATAATATAATCATCTTTTACCTCCCGTGTGACTGTTTATCTAAATCTGAAAGTTTCCAGTCGTCGGCTTCAGCCCCCATGTACATAGTACTGGGGTGTTTGGTCATATGCATGTACACTCTTTATCAAACGTCTTGGTCCGTATAGGAGGTGTATGCGGAGCGAACCATGCAATCAGACTATGCGGCGTTATTGCCTTCACTTAGTCGTAGGAGTTTGATATGTGGGGCTAGGTACTAGCCCCTGGTGCGGATATGCTATTCCTTACTTAAGGTATCCAACTTCACCTGGCTGGGCAAAAAAACCAACCCTTCGTATAACATGGGGTAGATCTCTATCGATCGTAGTATAAAACTAAGTCACCGGATTGCGGACCAGGTTCTCGCCTATCATGACGGTTAGTTTTCGGCTTTCTCTACTGAGGTACTTGACCAAATAAGCCAGAAGTACAATCGCAGTAGTTCTCCCTTTACACCCTAGCCAAACAATCGCGAACGTAGGGGTAAGTATAGGAGCCATGCAACCTAACTATTGACCCAAGACATGACTCGGAGCTGATGCATATAAGGCAAACATCCAGGACGCCGAACACTCCCTATAGGTGTTCGGTCTTTTCGACATATACCGGGATGAATACAGCCCCTGGTAATGGACCCTTATTGGCAAGGCACATGTGGCAATCTGATTTGGGGGAGAACATTTTATGGTGAGTGAATACAACTCTGAACATAATACGAATCAAGTAGCTCTATTAATATCCCTTTATAGTACGGTGAGCCGTAAGCTTCCAGATAATGCCGATAACCTTCTTGGACATTTTACATGCCAGAAATATATATAACAAGAAGAAGAAAAAAGGTTTACACAGGGTCTTAATCTAAAAAGAAACCTTAGTGCGGGTCAGAGCTGCACGTCTGCGCCGTTTCCTCCTCTGTAATGTGTCCTTGAAGGGTGGAGTATGATGGCCGTCTGTAAAAAGAAAAAGAAACCTGGAAAAGAAAAAGAAATCTAGTGTGGCCATGACAAGACTGGTTCGTTTAATGAACCAAAAAGATAAGTTTAGAGTCCGAATAGGGTCAAGCCGAACTATGGACTATATGTAGTGTGCCCCCAGCGCCACCCAAGGGATTTTTAAGGCATAATTATGCACCCAAGGTACATGTGCTATCACTTTATGGGGAAGTGGATGGGGGTGTAGCTCCTAATCTAGCTCGAGTTCATCTGAGCTGCCGCACTGAGGCGTGTGTCGAACACGTTTAGTTATGTCCGCGACCGACAGATTATTCGGCGTGAATATGCTGTTTTGGACTTCGGCTGCTAAGGCCATAGTGTCCTCCTCCGTACGGAGAGAGCGCTCAATATTTCCATTGATCGTGATGATGCCACGTGGTCTAGGCATTTTAAGCTTTAGACAAGGATAATGCAGAACTGCATTAAAGCGGGTGAATGCCATTCTGCTGAGTAGAGCATGATAGACACTTCTGAATGGAGCTTTGTCGAAGATTAACACTTCGCTTCAAAAGTTATCAGGAGAGCCGAATACGACCTCCAATGTTAAAGAGCCTGTGCAGCGGGATTCTATGCGCGATATCACTCCTTTAATGGTCGTGCTGCTTGGCTTGATTCTTGACGGGTCTATCCCCATCTTGCGGATAGTGTCCTGATATATCAGATTAAGATTGTTGCCGCCGTCCATAAGGACTCGGGTGAGATGGTATCCATCGATTATTGGGTCGAGCACTAGGGCAGCCGAACCCCCATGATGAATACTAGTCGGATGATCCCTGCGATCGAAAGTGATCGGACAAGCCGACCATGGGTTGAATTTGGGGGCAACAGGCTCAACGGCGTAGACATCTCGGAGTGCGCGCTTGTGCTCCCTCTTTGGGATATGAGTGGCATATATCATGTTCACTATTTTGATCTCCAGTGGAAATTTATTCTGTCCTCGTGTATTCGGCTGGCGAGGTTCGGCCTCGTCTTCACTCTAAGGCTCCTCCCCCTTGTGTTCGGCATTAATCTTGCCAGCCTGCTTGAAGACCCAACAATTACAGTCAGTATGGTTTACAGGTTTCTCTTGGGTGCCATGGATTTTGCAGGGCCTATCTAATATTTTGTCCAGACTAGATGGACCATCCTTGTTGCCTTTAAATGGCTTCTCCCGTTGGCCGGGCCTGGAGCCGCTAAATCCGGCGTTTATCGCTGTATCATCTGGGCTTCCAGCATTGTTTCGATGTTTGTTTTTATTACGTCATGGCTTTCCATTGCCGTCCCTGGTTTCAGATGTTCCAGGGTCGCTGGTGCTGCTACAAGCTAACCAGCTATCCTCACCCGTGCAAAAGCGGCTCATGAGTGTAGTTAGGGCTGCCAATGTCCTCGGCTTTTCCTGTCCGAGGTGTTTGGCTAGCCATTCATCCCGGACAGTGAGCTTGAAGTCCGGTAAGGCTTCAGCGTCCGGACAGTCGACGATTTGGTTCCTTAGTGAGGAATCGATTCCAAAGCTTGCGGGCTGACTCCCCGGGTTGTTGGATGATGTGACTTAGATCGTCAGCGTCCGGGGGCCTGACATAGGCCCCTTGAAAATTGGCCCGAAAAGCATCCTCAAGTTCTTCCCAACTCACAATGGAGTTCTCTAGTAGGCTATTTAGCCAGTGCCGAGCTGGTCCTTTCAGCTTGAGGGGTAAATATTTAATGCCGTGGAGATCATCTCCACAAGCCATGTGGATGTGAAGAATAAAGTCTTCTATCCAGACGACATGATCCGTCGTTCCATCGTACGCTTCGATGTTCACAAGTTTAAACCCTTCCGGAAAATCATGATCCAGCACCTCGTCGGTGAAGCACAGAGGGTGTGCGGCGCCTCTGTATTTTGCTATAGCATGGCATATGTCCGATGGTTGTGATGTTCGGTATTGACTCCGAACTAGTAAATGACCGGCGTGATTGGCTTGATAGCCGCCGTCCCGTGCGGGAGCTTGGTCCCTAGGTCCGTAGATAGACCTGGTCTTGCTAGCTTTTTTGTTCAGGTCCTCACGCAGATCTTGTTTTTGGACTTGAGCCGCATCCTCCTTTCCTTTACGGGGTGGGGTTGCGGGCTTGCATACGCCGTTGCTAGCCACTCTAACCTGTTCACGAGGTGGTCGGTCTGGCTTATCGCCGGTGTTATTCTTCAGCGGTATAGGCGCAGCGGCCTCGTCGTCGAATTCGGGCAGCAGTTTATGCTTAGGATAGCCTTTGGTTTGGCCGTTATAGCCATTTTTTTGCTCATCATCTAGTACTTCATTCTATCTATCATTGAGCGTGTCCTGTGTGGCTTGAAGCCGTCTCTACTGCTTTTTCAGCCTCCTTGCGGTGGCAATAAGCCTCCGATGGAAGCGCTTTTGTTCCGAGGGTTCTTCTGGGACGATATATTCGTTGTCGCCCAGGCTAACTTCTTCTTCGGAGACATGTTCGTAATTACTGTCTTCGATATCGCTGTCATCGGACAGCGGCTTCGGACTCTGTTCTCCGTCCTCTCACTCCTCCTGCTCCATCGCTGGGTCTGCGGGGTCTTCGGCTTGTTCCGGAATATCATCGTTGTTAGTGACAGTGTTGCTATCTTTTCCTTTATGGGATTTGGTTCGGAGTTTTGGACGCTGACGTTTAGGAGGTTCTTCGACAGGCTTGTCCTCTAAGGGATCGTTTTCGTCCTCGCCCTCCTTCTCCTTAGGTGTATCCACCATGTACACGTCGTATGAAGACGTAGCTGTCCACCGCCCAGTTATGGGCCGACTTTGATCTCGATCTACTTCGGCTTCGAGGTCCATCCCTTCGAAGTCTTCGAAAGCGTAGTCAATTAGACCGGTTAGATCTTCAATCGTGGCTACGAAGTGGGTGGTGGGTGGGGAGCAAAATTCTCCATCAGCCTCCAGTTCGGACCGGATACAATGCGGCTGTGTGTCCCCATCTAGGGAGAGGGATCTTAACGACTTTAACATGTCGCCAAAGGGTGAGTGTTGGAAGATATCTGCAGCACTGAATTCGACAATAGACGCCTGATCGAGCTTAAAGGGCGCAGATGCGCGCGATTTGGAATCTGAGGCCAGAGTTGAGTCCAGGGTTCCGATAACACAGACCCCACTAATAGTTGGGTCCGTGTGCGGCTCCAATGCCGTGGAGTTTGCGGCTTCCGTGGCGGGGTTGAGCTTCCCGTCCTCAGGCGATGCGATCTGTTTCGGATCTAGGGCCAGAACTGTTGCAGGTGCTATTTCCTGATCCGATGACAGAGCTAGAGCATGTTCATCGTGATGGCAGAGAGAGGTTGCTGCGGGCTCGAATCCGTCGAAGATCAAGTCTCCGCGGATATCAGCACGTAGTTTAAGCTTCTGAATCTGACTTGATGGCCAGTGGCACACCTCTCAATCTACTCGAGGCGGCCTTCGGTGTTGGCACGAAGCGCGAAGCCGCCGAACACAAAGAGCTGTCTGGGAGGGAAGATCCCCTCGGTGTTGCCGTCGTTGTTGATGACGCGACCCATCAGTCCTTCGGTCGACGGCATAGTGGAACTCTCAATGAAAGCACCAATATCGGTGTCAAAACCGACGGATCTTGGGTAGGGGGTCCCAAACTATGCGTCCGAGGATTGATGGTAACAGGAGGCTGGGGACACGATGTTTACCCAGGTTTAGGCCCTCTCGGTCGAGGTAAAACCCTACTTCCTACTATATTAATATGGATGAATATGAATACAAGAGTTGATCTACCTCGAGATCGTATTGGCTAAACCCTAGAGTCTAGCTTATGAGGATTTGTGTTTCTCTATTAGCCTCTACGGACTAAACCCTCCAGTTTATACGCACACCGGAGGGGCCTAGGGTTTGTACGTAACATCTTGCAGAGGAAGGAAAAATTACACCTGAACCTAAAACTTGCCATTATACAAATACAGGAGTCCTATCCGGATACGAGAGACGATCTTCAACAATGATCTTCATGGCCCACCAGTCCGGCCCACCACGAGCTATCTGGCCACATAAGGACCCCTCGATCCAGGACTCCCTCACCCTTCAAAAATGTTCATCATCTTTGCCTTGGTCTAGAACCTCTAACAAAATGGTTCACATTTTTCTAGAACATCATTGGGTCACTGAATTAAATCATATGCTATCTGCATTTGGACATTTAAATGCTATACAATATTTTAAATGTCCAAATATTCATGAACTAAAATTTTTACTGTTGGAAATATTCCAAAAAATAGCCTTGAGCAGTTTCATGAATTTTGAGTTTGTTTTGGTATTTTTAATAAAGCCCTAAAGTTACCAAATAAAAGTAAACATAAAATGAAAAAAAGGAGAGAGAGAGAGAGAGAAAGGCCAGAGGCCACTTACCAGGACTAGGCCGGCCCACCTGGCCTAGTGCGAGTGGTTACCCACCTCCGCCAGTAGGCAGAGGAGGGACACCGCGGCGCCGCCGAGTTCGCCACGCAGCTCCTTGGGCATCTGCATCGCAGGACACCGCCTCAATGCCTCGAAACGTCGACTCAGTGCCACCCCGACCTCACCGACACCTCACTTCCCCTTGCTCTCTGCCTCGCTTCCTAGACGCCATGGCCGACGCAGCCGCGCGCGCACCACCATGAAGCCGCAGCCACCGTCGTCCACTCGTCGCCTCGCCATGTCCACCAGCTCTACCGACGTCCACTTCATTGAGAAGACCGAGCCCCGAGCGCTCGCTCGCCCTGGAATGCCGCACCGAGCTCGTCCCGATCCACCATCACCGGAGATCCCCTTCGCCGCCCCGACTGCTCCAGTTCCTCCCCGACGTCGCCGTCCGCTCCACCGCATCCGTCGTGAGCTGCTCCTCCTCCTCGTCCCTTCCGTTTCCTCCCTCGCGCATCATAGCCACCGCACCGTGCTCGCCCGCACGCGCCGCCGCCTGAGCTCGCCGCCGACGTGGCTCTGGCCACACAACGGCCTCACCACTAATGTCTACTACACAACCTTCTTCTTGTAGACGTTGTTGGGCCTCTAAGTGTAGAGGTTTGTAGGACACTAGCAAATTTCCCTCAAGTGGATGACCTAAGGTTTATCCATCCGTGGGAGGCGTAGGATGAAGATGGTCTCTCTCAAGCAACCCTGCAACCAAATAACAAGGAGTCTCTTGTGTCCTCAACACACCAATATAATGGTAAATTGTATAGGTGCACTAGTTCGGCGAAGAGATGGTGATACAAGTGCAATATGGATGGTAGATATAGGTTTTGGTAAACTGAAAATATAAAAATAGCAAGGTAACTAAAGGTAAACGTAAGCATAAACGGTATTGCAATGACATACATCAAG
This sequence comes from Secale cereale, assembly GCA_902687465.1. Taxonomy (NCBI): domain Eukaryota; kingdom Viridiplantae; phylum Streptophyta; class Magnoliopsida; order Poales; family Poaceae; genus Secale; species Secale cereale. Next base: position 212,194,574 of record LR738709.1, on the reverse strand, counting down.
TGTTCTCAAATCCTTAAAGACTCAATCCGATAAGATAACTTCAAAGGGAAAACTCAATCCATTACAAGAGAGTAGAGGGGGGAGAAGCATCATAAGATCCAACTAAAATAGCAAAGCTCACGATACATTAAGATCGTGCCATCTCAAGAACATGAGAGAGAGATCAAACACATAGTTACTGATACATACCCTCAGCCCCGAGGGTGGACTACTCCCTCCTCGTCAGGAGAGCGCTGGGATGATGAAGATGGCCACTGGTGAGGGTTCCCCCCTCCGGAAGGGTGCCGGAACGGGTCTAGATTGGTTTTTGGTGGCTACAGAGGCTCTCGGTGGCGGAACTCCCGGTCTAGGTTAATTTCCGAAGGTTTCAGTATTTATAGGACTTTTTGGCGTAGGGCACACGTCAGGGGGGCTTCTGTACTGTCCACGAGATAGGAGGGCGCGCCCCATGCCCAGGGTGCGCCCCCACCCTCGTGGGCAGCCCATGGCTCTCCTGGCCCAACTCTTTTACTTCGGGGGCTTCTTTTGGTCCAGAAAAAATCATCAAAAAATGGCACGTCAATTGGACTCCGTTTGATATTCCTTTTCTGTAAAACCCTAAAACAGGAGAAAAACAGAAACTGGCACTGGGCTCTGGGTTAATAGGTTAGTCCCAAAAATCATATAAAAGTGTTTATAAAAGCCCATAAGACATCCTAGAAGGATAATATAGTAGGATGGAACAATAAAAAAATATAGATACGTTGGAGACGTATCAGCATCCCCAAGCTTAATTCCTGCTCGTCCTCGAGTAGGTAAATGATAAAAACAGAATTTTTGATGTGGAATGCTAACCAACATAGTTTTCAATGTAATTCTATTAATTGTGGCATGAATGTTCAGATCTGAAAGATTCAAGACAAATGTATATATTGACATAAGAATAATAATACTTCAAGCATACTAACAAAGCAATCAAGTCTTCTCAAAATACTAAGGCTGAAGAAAGTTATCCCTACAAAATAATATAGTTTGGCTATGCTCCCTCTTCATCACACAAAATATTCATATCATGCACAACCCCGATTTCAGCCAAGCACTTGTTTTCATACTCTATTCTTTCAAACCTTTCAACTTTCACGCAATACATGAGCGTGAGCCATGGACATAACACTATGGGTGGAATAGAGAGGTGGTTGTGGAGAAGACAAAAAGGAGGGAGATAGTCTCACATCGACTAGGCGTATCAACGGGCTATGGAGATGCCCATCAATAGATATCAATGTGAGTGAGTAGGGATTGCCATGCAACAGATGCACTAGAGCTAAAAATGTATGAAAGCTCAACAAAAGAAACTAGTGGGTGTGCATCCAACTTGCTTCCTCACGAAGACCTAGGGCATTTGAGGAAGCCCATCGTTGGAATATACAAGCCAAGTTCTATAATGAAAATTCCCACTAGTATATGAAAGTGACTAAGCATGAGACTCTCTATCATGAAGAACATGGTGCTACTTTGAAGCACAAGTGTGGAAAAAGATAGTAGCACCTGTCCCTTTTTCTTTTTTTTTCTTTTTTTCTTTTTTTGGGCCTTTCTTTTTTCTTTGACCTTTCTTTTCTTTTCTTTTTTTGGAGGGGCTTTCTTGATTTAGCCTTTCCTCACATGGGACAATGCTCTAATAATGATGATCATCACACTTTCATTGAATTACAACTCGATACTAGAACAAGTATGACTCTATATGAATGCCTCCGGCGGTGTACCGGTATGTGCAATGAATCAAGAGTGATACGTATGAAAAATTATGCATGATGGCTTTGCCACAAATACGATGTCAACTACATGATCATGCATGACAATATGACAATATGAAGCGTGTCATATGATGGAACGGTGGAAAGTTGCATGGCAATATATCTTGGAATGGCTATGGAAATGCCATGATAGGTAGGTATGATGGCTGTTTTGAGGAATAATATGGTGGCTATTTTGAGGAAGGATATATAGTGGGTGTATGGTACCGGCGGAAGTTGCGCGATACAAGAGATGCTAGCACTAGTGGAAGGGTGAGAGTGCGTATGATCCATGGACTCAACATTAGTCATAAGAACTCATGTACTTATTGCAAAAATCTACGAGTCATCAAAACAAAGCAATCAACGCATGCTCCTAGGGGGAGGTTGGTAGGAGTTAACCATTGCGCGCCCCCGACCTCCACACATAGGTTGACACTTTACAAATACCTCATGCTCTAACTTCGTCACATAATGGTTCACCATATGTGCATGCTACAGGAATCACTAACCTTAACACAAGCATTTCTCAATTTCATAATAACTCCACTAGCACGACTCTAATATCACTATCATCATATCTCAAAACAATTATCAAGCATCCAACTTCTCATCATATTCAATGCACTTAGTGTGAAAGTTTTATAGCCTAAACACATTACCATGCTGTTTTAATAGACTCTCAAATAGATATAAGTGAAGCATGAGAGTTCATTTATTTCTTGAAAATAAAACCACCGCCGTGCTCTAACAGATATAAGTGAAGCACTAGAGCAAACAACAAACTACTCCGAAAGATATAAGTGAAGATCAGTGAGTAGTTGAATAATTATGTAACTATGTGAAGACTCTCTAACATTTAAGAACTTTAGATCTTGGGATATTATACAAACAGCAAGCAAACAAAATAAAATAAATTGACGCTCCAAGCAAAACACATATCATGTGGTGAATAAAAATATAGCTCAGAGTATAGTTACCGATAGATGAAGACGAAAGAGGGGATGCCTTCCCGGGGCATCCCCAAGCTTAGGCTTTTGGTTGTCCTTGAATTTTACCTTGGGGTGCCATGGGCATCCCCAAGCTTAGGCTCTTGCCACTCTTTGTTCCATAGTCCATCAAAGCAATACTCAAAACTTGAAAACTTCACAGCACAAAACTTAGATAAAAATCTCATGAGCTCCGTTAGTATAAGAAAGCAAACCACTACTCAAAGGTACTGCAATGAATTTATTCTTTGTTTGTATTGGTGTTAAACCTACTGTATTCCAACTTCTCTATGGTTCATACTTCCCAATACTACTCATAGATGCATTGAAATAAGCAAACAACACACGAAAAACAGAATCTTTCAAAAACAGAACAGTCTGTAGTAATCTGCAGGTTTCGCATACTTCTGTAACTCCAAAAAATTCAAACTAAATTGGCAAACGTGAGGAATTTGTCTATTAATCATCTACAAACAGAATCAACTAGATCGCACACTCCAGTAAAATCTGGTGACCATTCTAGCGAGCGCTAACGATTCTATTTTTCACAGCAAGATCATATAAACTTCACACAAGTCTTCCCAAAGGTTTACTTGGCACAAACACTAACTAAAACATAAAACCACATCTAAACAGAAGCTAGATGCAATATTTATTCCTAAACAGAAGCAAAAGCAAAGAAAATAAAATAAAGGTGGGTTGCCTGCCAACAAGCGCTATCGTTTAACGCCCCTAGCTAGGCATGATGATGCTCACATAAAAGATAAGAATTGAAACATAACGGGAGCATCATGAAGCATATGAATAGCACATTTAAGTCTAACCCACTTCCTATGCATAGGGATTTTGTGAGCAGACAACTTATGGGAACGATAATCAACTAGCATAAGAAGGGAAAACAAGCATAACTTCAAAACTTTAGGCACATAGAGAGGAAACTTGATATTATTGCAACTCCTACAAGCATATGTTCCTCCCTCATAATAATTTTCAGTAGCATCATGAATGAATTCAACAATATAGCCAGCACATAAAGCATTCTTTTCATGATCTACTTGCATAGAAATTTTACTACTCTCCACATAAGCAAAATTCTTCTCATTCGGAATAGTGGGAGCATCAAATTCAACAAAATAACTATTATGTGAAGCATAAGCCAATAGAAACTAAAATCATGATGACAAGTTTCATGGTTATCATTATTATTAATAGCATACAAGTCATCACAATAATCATCATAGATAGAAACTTTGTTCTCATAATCAATTGGAACCTCTTCCGAAATAGTGGATTCATCACTAAATAAAGTAATGACCTCTCCAAATCCACTTTCATAAATATAATCATCATGAATAGGAGGCATGCTTTCATCGTAATAAATTTGCTCATCAAAACTTGGGGGACTAAACATATCATCTTCATCAAACATAGCATCCCCAAGCTTGTGGCTTTGCATATCATTAGCATCATGGGTATTCAAAGAATTCATACTAACAACATTGCAATCATGCTCATCATGCACATAGTCTATGCCAAGCATTCTATGTAATTCTTCTTCTAGTACTTGAACACAATTTTCCTTTCCATCATTTTCACGAAAGATATTAAAAAGATGAAGCATATGAGGTAACCTCAATTCCATTTTTTGTAGTTTCCTTTTATAAACTAAACTAGTGATAAAACAGGAAACTAAAAGATTCGATTGCAAGATCTAAAGATATACCTTCAAGCACTAACCTCCATGGCAACGGCGCCAGAAAAGAGCTTGATGTGTACTACACAACCTTCTTCTTGTAGACGTTGTTGGGCCTCCATGTGCAGAGGTTTGTAGGACAGTAGCAAATTTCCCTCAAGTGGATGACCTAAGGTTTATCAATCCGTGGGAGGCGTAGGATGAAGATGGTCTCACTCAAGCAACCCTGCAACCAAATAACAAAGAGTCTCTTGTGTCCCCAACACACCCAATACAATGGTAAATTGTATAGGTGCACTAGTTCGGCAAAGAGATGGTGATACAAGTGCAATATGGATGGTAGATATAGGTTTTTGTAAACTAAAAATATAAAAACAGCAATGTAACTAAACATAAACGTGAGCATAAACGGTATTGCAATGATAGTAGGCAAGGCCTAGGGTTCGTACTTTCACTAGTGCAAGTTCTCTCAACAAGGATAACATAATTGGATCATATTACTAGCCCTCAACATGCAACAAAGAGTCACTCCAAAGTAACTAACAACGCAGAACAAACGAAGAGATTATGGTAGGGTACGAAACCACCTCAAAGTTATTCATTCTGATCGATCTATTCAAGAGTCCGTAGTAACGTTCAATCTATCAAGGAGTTCGTACTAGAATAACACCTTAAGACACAAATCAACCAAAACCCTAATGTCACCTAGATACTCCATTGTCACCTCAAGTATCCGTGGGCATGATTATACAATATGCATAACACAATCTCAAAAAGATCTATTCAACCAACACATTGAACTTCAAAGCGTGCCCCAAAGTTTCTACCAGAAAGTTAAGACGAAAACGTGTGCCAACACATATGCATAGATTCCCAAGGTCACGGAACCCGCAAGTTGATCACCAAAACATACATCAAGTGAATCACGTGATATCCCATTGTCACCACAGATAAACACATGCAAGACATACATCAAGTGTTCTCAAATCCTTAAAGACTCAATCCGATAAGATAACTTCAAAGGGAAAACTCAATCCATTACAAGAGAGTAGAGGGGGGAGAAGCATCATAAGATCCAACTAAAATAGCAAAGCTCACGATACATTAAGATCGTGCCATCTCAAGAACATGAGAGAGAGATCAAACACATAGCTACTGATACATACCCTCAGCCCCGAGGGTGGACTACTCCCTCTTCATCAGGAGAGCGCTGGGATGATGAAGATGGCCACTGGTGAGGGTTCCCCCCTCCGGAAGGGTGCCGGAACGGGTCTAGATTGGTTTTTGGTGGCTACAGAGGCTCTCGGTGGCGGAACTCCCGGTCTAGGTTAATTTCCGAAGGTTTCAGTATTTATAGGATTTTTTGGCATAGGGCACACGTCAGGGGTCTTCTGGACTGTCCACGAGATAGGAGGGCGCGCCCCATGCCCAGGGTGCGCCCCCACCCTCGTGGGCAGCCCGTGGCTCTCCTGGCCCAACTCTTTTACTTCGGGGGCTTCTTTTGGTCCAGAAAAAATCATCAAAAAATGGCACGTCAATTGGACTCCGTTTGATATTCCTTTTTTGTAAAACCCTAAAACAGGAGAAAAACATAAACTGGCACTGGGCTCTGGGTTAATAGGTTAGTCCCAAAAATCATATAAAAGTGTATATAAAAGCCCATAAGACATCCTTGAAGGATAATATAATAGCATGGAACAATAAAAAATTATAGATACGTTGGAGACGTATCAACCACCGTGCCCAACGCACTCACCGCACCGCGTAGGCCTCATAGGAGCTAGCCCTGCGCCTCCACATGCACCGTAGTGTCGAGTTTGAACTCACCCGAACTCCGGCAGCCGCCAAGCTCATCGCCAGCGTCATTTCCGGCGACCCCGAGCCCAATCACCACCACCACTTGACGCGACTCGCCTCCAGCTACGCATAGATGCTCTCAGCCGCTCATTTGGTCGCCGGAGACGCAATCCCGACGCCCTCCGCCACGTCTGTCGCCGCCAGCGGCTAACCGCCAGTTGGTTTGACCCTATTGACCACTAACAGACTACCCTAGGTCACTGACGTCTGGGCCCAGGCTCTTAACTAATCTAGGTTAGGATTAAACTAATGCTAATTAGATATGTTAGTTAGGTTAGACACTGACACGTGGGTCCAACTGGTCAGGTTTGACCTGGACGGCCCTGTTGACCTGCTGACGTCACCCTGACGCAATGCTGACACAATTAATCATTTTCTGGCTTTAAAATAATGCATGAAATTCCAGAAAATGGTTTAAACTTCTAAAATTCATATAAATTCAACCGTAGCTCAGATTGAAATAAATTATGTATGAAAAATGATCAAAAAAATCCAGTCTTTCCATCCGTACCATTTTCATGCATGTTGGAACAACTTAAAGTTGCTGAATTGGACAAAGAAAATAAATGGCATTTGAATATTAACATATGGAGTTTGAATTTGAACCTAGGGTTCAAACCAACTTCATTTAACTTGTTGCTAGTTGCATTAGCTCAAATCACAGCATATTGCCATGTCATTAACATGCATCATAATTGTTGCATTGCATTGATTTTGTTCCCTCTTGTTTGCCAGTGTTTGTTCCCTCTCGATAGACGTGTTCCGACGATGAGTTTGATGACATCGATGAAGATCTATACTATCTTCAGAAGTGTCAGGCAAGCAAAACCTCATTGAGCAATACAATCCCACTCTCTCGCTCCTGCTCTCTTTTATTGCATTAGGACAACAACGATTCATCTATTATTTGCTGCGGTAGCTGAACCCCTTTCCTCTGCATGACCTATAATTGCCACATTAAATAGTTGAAACCCACTAGCATGAGTAGGAGTTGTTTGAGCCCTGATGTGCCTACTCATTCGTGCTTGTTTGTCATGCCTGCTACTGCTTAGAGTTGAATCAGGTCTGATTCATCGGGGATGAATTGGAATAGTGATGAACATGTCCTACTGTGTGTGAGATAAGTGTGTGAACACAATTTGGTAAAGGTAGCGGTGATAGGCCATGTAGGAGTACATGGTGGGTTGTCTCATTGAAACTGTCCTCAGGAACAGAGTTCTGTGTTTGTGATCCATGAACAACTACTACCACACGTTGGGCCCGAAACCAATGGACCCTCTCGACTTATTAACCATCCTTGTCCTCTGTCTGGGAGTTGCAAGTAGTTTATGGTGTTTGTAGTATGCTGTAGGCTGTGCACAACGCTGACCCAAGGGGTGGGCTGTGATGCGGTAGGCATGTGGCCTGGTGTAGCGACTCGCCCATTTGGTAACTCGGGAACCCCGTACACATTGTTCGTGGGCGTATGTGGAAATCTCGGCCGGACTCCCTGCGGATGGAACCTGAATAGGCGATAAACCCGAACTAGGGACTTGTGTGGTTAGTCAGGTCATGGCCAACACCCTTGCTAGGTTTCCGCTTGAAGGTTTCTAAGTACATGTCGTGTAAACGGCGATAAGTGGTGAGGGCGTGTGTGAAGAAGTACACCCCTGCATGGTTATAAATGATCTATTCGAATAGCCGCGTCCGCGGTAAAGGACTTCTGGGTTGCCTATACAATTCATAGACAAGTGAAAGTGGATACTCTAAAATGCACAAGATAAGCGTGAGAGCTATGGATGGCCTTCTCGTGGGGAGACAGGAGCAGATCCATAGTGGTGTATTGATTTGGTGAATATGTGGACTCATGTGCGCCACCTCAAAAGATTTACTTGCAGTCGTAGTCCAGGATAGCCACTGAGTCAAAGCTGGCTTGTTGTAGTTAAACTCCACCACCCCTTTGTTGATACTGATGCATATGTAGCTGGTTCTGATGTAAGTCTTGCTGGGTACATTTGTACTCACATTTGCTTAACTTATGTTTTTGCAGAGAGACTTCAGTCTCACTAGTAGTTCTGCGCGGACTTCGACGTTTAGCTTGTTACCTCAGCTATGACCTTGTACCTTGGGAGGGTCTGGTAGATAGTCGGGCTTGATAGCCTTCTTCCTTTCCAGATGTCTGTACTCAGACATGTTTATGCTTTCGTTGCCTGTATGCTCTGTATGTTGGGTCATATGACCCCTGTTTGTAATAAATGCTATGATGGCTCTTCTAGGCCTTTATCTATATGAGTTGTTGAGTTATGTTGTGATGCCATATTCTACAACACATACTTGCATGTTATGCATATGTGTAACATGTATTGGTATGTGTGGGGTCCGACACCTAGTTGTTTACCCTTGGTAGCCTATCTTATGGGGAAATGCCTCCTAGTGCTTCCACTGAGCCTTGGTAGCTTGCTACTGCTCCGGAACACATGGATTGACCGGCATGTGTGCTTCCTTGCTCCTGTGTCTGTTCCCTCTGGGGAAATGTCAAGCGGTGTATACCAGAGTTCTGTTAGCTTGCTACAGCCCAACAACACTCGCTGCTGACCGACACATGCATTGTTGGGTCATGTATGCATGTCCTTGTAATTTAGCGCCACTTTTGGTTTATAACTAGTCATGTCGGCCCGGGTTCTCTGTCATATGGATGCTCGCGACACTATCATATACGTGAGCCAAAATGCGCAAACGGTCTCGGGCCAGGTAAGGTGGCACCCGTGGGGATACCGTGCGTGAGGCCGTGAAGTGATATGATGTGTTACATGCTAGACCGGTGTGACTTAGGATCGGGGTCTCGACAAATCTGATCGTGAAGGCAATTCTGTACACACCGCTGGTAGGTCGCCTGGGCACTCTTGAGCCCGAAAGGCATAGATACATAGCAGAAGGCTCCAAACGGAGTAATAAAAGTTGTCTTTTCCTGTTCCTTAACTGCTATCTTGATCCGATGATAACCAGAATAAGCATCCAAAAAACACAAACGCTCACAACCAGCCGTAGCCTCAATGATTTGATCAATATGAGGGAGAGCAAACGGATCAGCCGGAGAAGCCTTGTTTAAGTCCGTGTAGTCCACACACATTCTCCAAGTGCCGTTCTTCTTAAGAACCAATACCGGGTTAGCCAACCACTCAGGATGAAACACTTCCACGATAAACCTGGCCACCAAGAGCCGGGCCACTTCTTCACCAATGGCCTTCCACCTCTCCTTGTTAAAACGACGAAGGAATTGTCTGATCGGCTTAAACTTCGGATCAATATTAAGAGTGTGCTCATCGAGTTCCCTCGGTACACCCGACATGTCTGAAGGCTTCCATGCAAAGATGTCCCGGTTCTCACGGATGAACTCGATGAGCGCGCTTTCCTATTTCAGATCCAGATTAGCACTGATGCTGAACTGCTTTGATGAGTCGCCAGGAACAAAGTCAACTAGCTTGGTGTCGTCCGCCAATTTAAACTTCAACAAAGGGTCATGCTCTATGGTTGGCTTCTTCAAAGATGTCATATCCGCCGGGTCAATGTTATACTTGTAAAATTTCAGCTCCTCTGTGGCAGAAACAGACTCCGCGTAAGCAGCGTCACCTCACACTCCAAGGCTACCACGCGACTCCCGTGCACCGTTATAGTACCCTTGTGACCTGGCATCTTAAGCTGTAGATAAACATAACACAACCTCGTCATGAATTTAGCATAAGCCGGCCGTCCAAATAGAGCATGATACGGGCTGTGGATCTTAACAACTTCAAATGCTAGAGTTTCTGTTCTAGCATCATACTCATCCCCAAAGGTTACCTTCAAATCAAATTTGCCCACCGGGTATGCCGATTTACGAGGCACTCCATGGAAAACAATATTGGACGGTTTAAGATTTTTGTTAGTTAATCCCATGCGATGAAAAGTATCATAGTAAAGGATATTGATGATGCTGCCCCCATCCATGAGCACTTTAGTGAACTTATATCCTCCAACCTGAGGTGCCACCACCAAGGCCCACTAACCCGGATTATCAACCCGGGGCAGGTGATCCTCACGACTCCACACAATGGGCTGCTCGGACCATCGCAAGTAACAGGGAACAGCCGGTTCAATGGTGTTCACAACCCTTTTATAAAGCTTCTAATCCCGCTTGCATAAACTTGTGGTAAAAACGTGGTACTATGCACTGTTCAATTGCTTCGGGTTGCTTTGATAACTAGACTGCTGCTGCTGATTCCCTTGATTATTTTGTTGATTGTTACCACCTTGATTCCCTTGGCCTTGAAACCCAGAATTGGAGCCGCCGTCTCCATGACCCGGACCATGAGAGCCGGACCCTGAACCACCGTTTGGACCATGGTTGTGCTGGATAAACTCCCTGAAATGCCTCATGATGCTGCAATCCTTCCACATGTGGGTAGCCGACCTTTCCTCAGTTCCGTGCTTCGGACATGGCTGATTCATTATATCTTCAAGGTTATATTTTGCCCCTTGAGCCAGTGTAGGATCGAAAGTAGGTCTAGAGGGGGGGTGATTAGACTACTTGACAATATAAAATTTCTGTCTTTTATCAAGGACAGATTTTGGCAATTTCACAAACAAGATCAGTTCAAGTAACACCCTACACATGCAATTCTAGAGTATATGCAGCGGAAAGTAAATTGCACATGTAAAAGAGAGGTGGAGAAGATCAAACGCAGTTTGGTGACACGGAGATTTTTGTCGTGGTTCCGATAGGTGGTGCTATCGTACATCCACGTTGATGGAGACTTCAACCCACGGAGGGTAACGGCTGCGCGAGTCCACGGAGGGCTCCACCCACGAAGGGTCCACGAAGAAGCAACCTTGTCTATTCCATCACGGCCTACGCCCACGGAGGACTAGCCTTACTCGGGGTAGATCTTCACGAAGTAGGCGATCTCCTTGCCCTTACAAACTTCTTGGTTCAACTCCACATCACGACGGAGGCTCCCAAGCGACACCTAACCAATCTAGGAGGCACCACCCCCCAAAAGGTAATAGACGGTGTTGATGGTGATGAACTCCTTGCTCTTGTGCTTCAAGCGATAAACTCCCCAACACTCAACTCTCCTCACTGATATGGCTGTGGTGGAAGAAAGATTTGAGTGGAAAGCAACTTGGGAAGGCTAGAGATCAAGTTTCATATGGTAGGAATGGAATGGCTTGATCTCAACACAAGGGTAGGTGGTTCACTTCTCAGAAAGTGTATGGTAGAAGTGGTGGTACTTTCTGATGGCTCTCCTTACGAATGAGGAGGGGGTGGAGGGGTATATATAGCCTCCACACAAAATCCAACCGTTACACACACATTTGACCAATCTCGGTCAGACCGAAGTGAAAACTCGGTTAGACCGAAAGTTCAAATATAGTGAACGTTGGGATTTTCGGTGGGACCGAAAATACCATCTCGGTGAGACCGAAGTGAGTCAAAGATTAGGGTTTGCCATCTCGGTGAGACCGAAAATATAAACTCGGATATTCCGAATTGATGTCAACTGATCACAGAAGGTTGGCAGCCCTTTTTCGGTGAGACCGAAACTCAGAATCGGTTTGACCGAGAAGCTAGGGTTTGGAGAAACAAGTGAAGTGGTTCATCTCGGTGGGACTGAGTTGGTGAAATCGGTGTGACCGAGATGTTAGGGTTTGTGTTGAGTAGTGAATAGTGCTGATAGTTGAGGGAGTTAGATCACCAAGCACTTGAGCAACAAGAACATTAACACAACCTCATCCCCTTTTAATAGTATTGGCTTTTCCTATGGACTCAATGTGATCTTTGATCACTAAACCAAAAATGGAGTCTTGAGCTTTTGCCAATGCTAGTCTTAGCATTTTGAGGGGTCCATTTCTTCAGACATTTCCATACCCATATCATCGAACTTCTCTGAAATGATTCTCAAGATAATATTAGTTCAATGATATATATGTTGTTATTAATTACCAAAACCACCCGGGGATTAGTTGCACTTTCAATCTCCCCCTTTTTGGTAATTGATGACAACATATAGATCAAAGCTTCGACAAAAGATATAATCAATGAATAATATCGTCGCTTTGAGAGGTATGTGATAAACAAGAGCTCCCCCTAAATTTGTGCATTATTTAAAATTTGCGTTTGAATGCAAATGCACAATCGATTAGGATTATGGGTCACTCTTCCATGTCACATACATCTTGGTGGAGCGCACAAAATGATAAGAATGAATAACATGCACTTAATCACCAAGACAAGAGTAAATAGCCATACAATAAGAAATAGCATATGATAAGCAATAAGCACACATTAAAGCATAGTATGACTAAGCACTCATTAAGGTAGCATCAAACGTAGTAGCAAGCACACATAAAGTATCTGGAACCAAAAGAAACCAATGTATCTCAAGGAAAACCGGCAAAAGAACGAAAAGACGAAAGAGCACTCTCTCTCTCGAAGCCCTATGATCTATAACAATTTCTCCCCCTTTGGCAACAAGTTACCAAAAAGTTCGAAAAGGTATAGAGCTAAACGTCACTGCGGGCTCGGCTGGCGGCTCCCGTCTGAGTCGATGTCGGTGTAGAGATAGCTGCGTCGGCGAAGACCTCTGCTGATGTCTGCGCTGGAGGAGTGGATGCTGGAGCTGGAGCTGTGGCTGGAGCTGAAGTAACTGGGATAGCTGCAGACCTGGATCCTCTGGGAACCGGAGCAGTCTGGCGATGAGAGTCCTGGACTATATCATCCTGCATAAGCTCTGCTCTCTCCTGCCTAGTCTCCTCCATGTCTGCCTCAAGCTTGTTGACAGACACCTGAATCTCAGTCAGCTTCACGTCTAGAGCGTGGATCTTGTCCTCGACAATCCTCTCAAGGCTCTCCTGAGATTGCTCAATGCTGGCCAGGCGTTGTTCAATTCTCTGGGTTGCTTCAAGGATTTGTTCTCCAAAGCTCTTTGGCTTAGCTGCTGCTGCTGCTGCCTCTCTGTCAGCTTTGGCTTTCTTTGCAGCTTCGATCTTGGCTTGCCCTTCAACTGAGGTGGGATCCTCTTCATCCATCACAACTACGTTGTCCTCATGCTCTGGCTGCAGTGGCAAGTGCTTCCTATCCAACATGAATTTGCCCGTGCCAAACTTGGCGTTGATAAGCATCTGTATCTGCGGTGCAAACCCACATGACCTCTTCTGGTCAGCTGCAGTCCTCTTAATGGTCTCAACCATCAAGTCCATCACCTTAAAAGGTGCCTTCTCATCGAGAATGTGCAGCATGTTGATAGAATAGCCTCGTATCATCCGGTGGTCACCTGACTTAGGCATCAAAGTATGCCTCAGAATAGTGTTAGTGGTGGTCAGACCTGCCTGGAGATAATACACTGAGCCGAGCTTCCATCCTTCCAAATCAGCAGCTGGGATCTCCTTGTACATATTCTTCATGGAATCATGACTCTTCTTAGGAATCCCATAGACATCAATGTCGTCCTCTCTCTGCACTGGAGCGTTCAGAAGTTCTGCCCATTCTGCAACAGTTGAAGAAAACCTTTGACCTTCAGTCATCCAGGTGATCTTTCCATCAGGATAGAAATGGGCTGTAGCATAGAACTGCATGATCATCTCGTCATTCCAGGCTGTCAGTTCTTGACCCACAAAATCAGCAACTCCACATGCAGTGAAGCTCTCATGCACATGGGGAAAGAAGTCCCGATGCTCTCTGCTGTCAATGTACTTCCAGTCAACATACCTGGTGTCAGCAACAATGGGCTTCTTATCCATTAGCACGGTCTCATAGAAATCCTGCTGCTCTCTGGTGTGGAATCTGGGGTCCACAGCAGTCCTTCTTCTTACGGCATATGGATCAGACTGTCTCCATAGCCTGAGACCTTTGTCCTTTCTTGCCTTCATATCCTCAGCTTGAGGATGAGCATCATTGTGGAGTGGCAACTTGGGACGGAGCTTGAGCAACACATGCTCTTCATCTGACTCAGAAGGTGGCATCTCACCTTTGTTCTTCTCAGAAGCTGGAATGCTTCTGGTTGTCCTCTTGGGCTTGGCTGGAGCTGTCTTAGCTTGAGCAGGCTTCTTGGGCTTGGAGGAGGCTTGAGCCCGAATAGCATCACCCATGAACTTAGCTTTCTGAGGAGGAGGCTGGGGTGCATCTTCTTCTTCTTCTTCTTCAGCAGCATCAACTTGAGGTTCAGCATAAACAACTCTCTTCCTCTTGGAAGTCTTCTTCACCTTGCTTGGAGCAGGCTCTTCCAAGTTGAGCTTCTTGGCAACTGCAGACTGCTTCACTTTGCTCGTGCCTTTCTTTGGCTGCTGCCCTTGGAGCTCTTTGGCAACCACTTGCCTCTTTGGCTTGGAGGTAACTTCCTCAGCAACAAAGTCGGAATCCTCAGAATCAGACGTTCTCTTCTTCCTTGTTCTCGTAGCAGCAGGAGGCAGACCACTAGGGGTGCTCCTCTCACCATCATCACTAGAGCTGCTAGCCTCAGGACTTGTACCTGCCTCTGGAATCTCAGCAAACGGTGACTCAGACCTGTTCTGGCTGTCACTGACATCTGACATGGCTGAAAACACCTGTGAATAGATAAGGTATAGGCAGAGTAGAAGAGTTATCACAACTGCAGAAGTTTTTGCAAAAAAAATGAGTTAAAAACTTAGTTTTGAGTTTTCACATAATGTATTTCGGTCAAACCGATTTCAAGTTTCGGTGTAACCGAAGTGTTCAACAGAACCTACACACCACTTTCGGTCAGACCGAAATGGGTTTCGGTCCTACCGAAAACTTAGGGTTTCACAGAAACTTCAATTCGGACATTCCGATTTACACAACTCGGTCAGACCGAACTGTGTAGTGCAATGGTCAGAGACCAAATCGGTCAGTCCGAGTTTCAGGAATCGGCTTCACCGAGATGCATTCCGTAGAAACCTAAACCTAAGAATTTTCCTCGAAACTAAACGATCTGAACAATGTATTGGGAACATATCAAACGTGGATTGAATCAGGGCAGTCCTATCATGCAAGAATCAGAAGTGGAGCATGAATAGGGATCGGGACACACCCTAACTTGGTGGTGTCCCTCTACGGCGGCAACGGCGGAGAAGATTACCGTTGACGGCGGCGGAGACCTGCGGCAAGGGCACACAGGCGACGAAGGCGACGATCCTTAGATCAGGGCGGCGGCAGCAGGGGTCTTGGAGGGCGAACGGTTTGAAAGGAATAGATCGCGCGCAGCCCTCAGTATATATAACCCCGTGCTGTCGGTGGGACCGAGTTGAAAAACTCGGTGTCACCGAGATGTATTTCTGCTGTGCAGTTACACATATCGGTCAGACCGAGATTTTGAACTTGGTTTCACCGAGATGAAACCTAGATCAATCTAAGTGTTTCGGTTGGACCGAGATTGAGAAGCCGGTCAGACCGAAATAGACTTAGAAGGTTTTGGAAGTCAGCCTTAGACGAATCGGTGGTTCCGAGTGCTCCTCACTCGGACTGTCCGAAAAAGACTTGTTCAAAGTTGTGATATAAGCATGAATAGAATTTTGAGACAAGATAGCATAGATAGCTAGGGAAAGTGCTTAGGCATTCTTGTCCATCCATTTGGCCAGAAAAAGAAACCAAAACAGTCAAAACAACAAATGGATGTCCTTGAATGGATAAAATCATGCATCCAACATGCTCACACAATAAGATAGCAACTTAAATATGTGTCAAACATGCACAACCAAAACTCTAGCTACTAGCACACAATTTGTCGATGACTAGGTCATCTATATATGAGTATATTGACTTAGGAGTCAAATGAGAACATTTGATCATAGGTCATACTCATCGTTTAAGCACAAGTGGGGTTACCACTTTTACATAAAGCATTTATGTGTTCACATCATTTGGAGATGCTTTTAGCTCAATTTTTAGAGCAAAGCTCCCCCTAGATGTGAGAACCCCTTTTAAAGGGTCAAACTAACCTTGGGTTGTCGTAGAAGACTTCATGTAGATGTTGAAGATGTGGATGCTCAATGTTGATGTAGACCATCAAGAGTTGGGAGCAATCCTTTGGATTAGGGCACTTTCAATACCTACATGGGTTAGTCCCACAAGGAACAAACAAGAATATCCATGGACATAGAGTGAAGTTCACAAAAGATGATGTCCATGAAAGCAATGATTACCTTGTCCCTTGACTTACCAACAAGAGGGTTTGTGACTCCATGAACAAGTGCATGATGTGGAAGTTGATTGCACAAGTTCTTGCCAAAATGAATATGAGTGAGGTTTGTTGGCGGAGTCACCCTCAAGAACCTACTAGTTCTTCTTCTTTGGGATCCACATCATCTTGATGGGAATCCTTGGTGTTGTAGTTGAGCTTGACGAAGTAGAACTTGATGTGTCCTTGGGAACCCACTCGACCATGGCTTGAGGTGCTTCAATGAATGCATCAATCTCTTCTTGAAGCTTGTCCTTGGCCTTTAGCTTGTGGTCTTGTGGTGGAAGGTCATCTTGAGCTTGTTCCACATTGGAAGAAGTAGGATCATACTTCTCCTTTTGTGAAACAAACTGTGGAGTAGGGTATTGGCCTTCTTCCCACTCAACACCTTTGGCGTTGAACTTTCGCTCAAAACCAATCCCTTGATTCTTCCGGTGTCTTCCTTGTTTGCGAACAATCTCCTCAAAGTTCTTGCTTCCGGCAAGACTCTTGTAGACACCTTTCTCTATGATTTCCTTCAATAAGCTATTTTCTTGCTCAAGTGTAACTTGGCTTGAAACATTGTTAGTGGAATCAAGAGAACTACTAGAAGTAACAACATTAGATTTAACATTGTTATTGTTACTACTAGAGGAAGAATTTTTCTTATGCTTGTCATGCTTAGTCTTAATAGGTGGCAAGAAATTAGACAAGAGAAGTCATTTGGCAAGATATGAAGAACTCTTCTTTCGAAGATCGTCATTGATCGCTTTTAGAAACTCATGTTCTTGCTCTAGAGTGAGCTTCTCGAAGCGTAGCTTCTCATGAGATCTTAGGAGCTCTCTATGATCTTCTTGAGTTGTTTCATGAGCTAACTTAAGAGTGTTTAGTTCTTTAGTTAGACGCTCAATCTCCTTCATAGCATTATCATTCGACTCTTTTCGACTATAAAGACTACTAGCATTTTCATCATTACTAAGCTCACTAGATTTATCATGCAAGAGCTCATCTTCACCAAGCAAGTCATCCTCATCACTATCAAAGTCAATGAATTCAGGGTGTGTTACCTTGGGGCCTTTAGCCATGAAGCATCTTCCAATTCCCTCATTTGGTGAATCAAATAAGTCGTAGGAGTTGGAGTTGGAGGATACGAGTGCAAGTCCGGCAACACCTTCATCTTGACTATAGTCGGAGTCGGAGTGATAGCTTCCATCGGATTGACTGCCAGAGTCGGAGCCAGAGACCCATTCGCCAACATGAGCTTGATGTCTTCTTCTTGTGTAGCTCCTTGATGACTTGTCTTTCCTCTCCGAATCCTTGCTTCTCCGAGAAGGTCTTCGTTCATAACGATCATCTCTACTCCTTCTCTCTCTCCGAGGTGACTCATCTCTTGCTTTTCTTCTTGGAGACTCTTCTCTTCTCTTGTGGGGAGCCGTACACTCATTTGAGAAGTGTCCGGGTCTTCCACAATTGTAGCAGTTTCGATCACGACTAGAAGATCTCTTTCCATCATATGATCTAGACTTTGAGCTTCTTTCTTTGCCTCTATTCTTGTAGAACTTGTTGAAGTTCCTGACCATTAGGCTTATGTCTTCATTGGAAACTAACTTGTCACTTGAGGTAGTAGGAGCATCACTTGTAGCTTTGTAAGCACCACTTGACTTGTTGTGAAGCTCTTCCTTATCCTTAAGTGTCATCTCATGAGCAACAATCCTTCCAATGACTTCAGTTGGCTTGAGAGTCTTGTAGTTTGGCATCAATTGGATCAAAGTGCACACGGTGTCATACTTTCCATCCAAAGCTCTGAGAATCTTCTTAATGATGAATCGGTCGGTCATTTCTTCGCTTCCTAAGCCAGCAATCTCATTTGTGATGAGAGCAAGCCTAGAGTACATTTCAGCGACTCCTTCACCATCCTTCATCTTGAACTTGTCAAGCTGACCTTGAAGAATATCTAGCTTTGATTCCTTCACAGATTCAGTACCTTCGTGCATTTCAACCAAAGTATCCCAAATCTCTTTAGCATTCTCAAGACGGCTGATTTTGTTGAACTCTTCGGGACACAAAGCATTGAAGAGAATGTCACAAGCTTGAGCATTGTTTTGCAACATCCGCAACTCTTCGGGTGTAGCTTCGCGATCCGGAACTTTTCCTTCTTCAAAGAAATCACCTTGCATGCCAACACAAATAATGCCCCATGCGGCAGGGTTATGACCAAGAATATGCATTTTCATTTTATGCTTCCAACTAGCAAAATTTGTACCATCAAAGTAAGGACCTCTACGATAATTACCCTCACTAGACGCCATACTCTCCTAGGTTGTGAAACCAAGCTTATGGAGTCCAATGCTATGGAAACCAAGGCAATGGAGACCAAAGCTCTGATACCACTTGTAGGATCGAAAGTAGGTCTAGAGGGGGGTGATTAGACTACTTGACAATATAAAAAATCTGCCTTTAGATCATGCAAAGTTTTTGGCAGTTTCACAAACAAGATCAGTTCAAGTAACACCCTACACATGCAATTCTAGAGTTTATGCAGCGGAAAGTAAATTGCACATGTAAAAGAGAGGTGGAGAAGATCAAACGCAGTTTGGTGACACGGAGATTTTTGTCGTGGTTCCGATAGGTGGTGCTATCGTACATCCACGTTGATGGAGACTTCAACCCACGGAGGGTAACGGCTGCGCGAGTCCACGGAGGGCTCCACCCACGAAGGGTCCACGAAGAAGCAACCTTGTCTATTCCATCACGGCCTACGCCCATGGAGGACTAGCCTTACTCGGGGTAGATCTTCACGAAGTAGGCGATCTCCTTGCCCTTACAAACATCTTGGTTCAACTCCACATCATCAAGACGGAGGCTCCCAAGCGACACCTAACCAATCTAGGAGGCACCACCCCCCAAAAGGTAATAGACGGTGTTGATGATGATGAACTCCTTGCTCTTGTGCTTCAAGTGATAAACTCCCCAACACTCAACTCTCCTCACTGATATGGCTGTGGTGGAAGAAAGATTTGAGTGGAAAGCAACTTGGGAAGGCTAGAGATCAAGTTTCATATGGTAGGAATGGAATGGCTTGATCTCAACACAAGGGTAGGTGGTTCACTTCTCAGAAAGTGTATGGTAGAAGTGGTGGTACTTTCTGATGGCTCTCCTCACGAATGAGGAGGGGGTGGAGGGGTATATATAGCCTCCACACAAAATCCAACCGTTACACACACATTTGACCAATCTCGGTGAGACCGAAGTTGAAACTCGGTCAGACCAAAAGTTCAAATATAGTGAACGTTGGGATTTTCGGTGGGACCGAAAATACCATCTCGGTGAGACCGAAGTGAGTCAAAGGTTAGGGTTTGCCATTTCGGTGAGACCGAAAACATAAACTCGGATATTCCGAATTGATGTCAACTGACCACAGAAGGTTGGCAGCCCTTTTTCGGTGAGACCGAAACTCAGAATCGGTTTGACCGAGAAGCTAGGGTTTGGAGAAACAACTGAAGTGGTTCATCTCGGTGGGACTGAGTTGGAGAAATCGGTGTGACCGAGATGTTAGGGTTTGTGTTAAGTAGTGAATAGTGCTGATAGTTGAGGGAGTTAGATCACCAAGCACTTGAGCAACAAGAACATTAACACAACCTCATCCCCTTTTAATAGTATTGGCTTTTCCTATGGACTCAATGTGATCTTTGATCACTAAACCAGAAAAGGAGTCTTGAGCTTTTGCCAATGCTTGTCTTAGCATTTTGAGGGGTCCACTTCTTCAGACATTTCCATACCCATATCATCGAACTTCTCTGAAATGATTCTCAAGATAATATTAGTTCAATGATATATATGTTGTTATTAATTACCAAAACCACCCGGGGATTAGTTGCACTTTCAGCCAGGCTTCCCTTACGACGCTAGTTATAACTCCGCGTAGTGGTGTTAGTTACAAAATCATCAGCCTTGCACTTACCGCCACCGCCCTGATTGGCCGGGTTAAACTGTTGTCCCCTCATATCACTACTCTTCTTTCCCTTTCCCGGTCTTTCAGCCTCAGAGTCGGGGTCCTTTGGTACTATCAGAGTCGGCGTATTTGACAAGATCCGCCATCAGCTCCCCCATATCATCACAATGACGTGTAAGCCACCCAGCTTCTGCTTGAGTGGAAGGAAACGACAATTTTTCTCCAACATTAAAACTGTTGAACTAGCATTGATCTTATCTGAAGAATGTATAATAGTCAAGACCCGGCGCACCCAGGTGGTCGCCGATTCACCCTCGGTTTGAAGACAAGAAGCTAAATCCATAATTGACACAGGCTGTTTGCACGTAGCCTTGAAATGTCGGATAAACTTGGCCTTCAGCTCTACCCACGACCCAATGGAGTTGGCAGGCAGTCCTTTCAACCAATTACGAGCTATCCCTTCCAGCATCATAGTAAAATACTTAGCATATGAAACTTCACTAACATCCAGCATCTCCATAGCCATCTCATAACTCTCCACCCAAGCCTTAGGAGGCTGATCTACTTTGTAGTTAGGCACCTTATGAAGGCCCTTGAAGTCCTTGGGCAAACACTTGTTTCGCAGAGCCGCCGTTAAACACGGCACACCTCAAGTTCTAGAAGCCACACCTGTCTCCACTGAAGTTGTTGGGTAAAACGACGCCTGCTGATGACCCTCCGCCTGAGCCGCCAGCTCGGCCTCCCGGCATGTTCTGCCCTGATCCACCAAATCTTGTGCGTTGGCACCATTGTGCGCCGGGTCATGCCCACGAGGTTGGTTTTGGTGCCGCTCCATGCTTGAAACTGCTGGCGAGTCAATGTGCCTGCTGTTGCTGAGGCTTGGACGTCGGGTCGAATGAATCCGGTCACGACTATAATAATAAGCATGCTGCTGCGCCAGTACTGTCTGAAGAAGTTCCCTGGCCCTCCGGGTTTTAACTGCCACCAAAGTCTCTCCCTCGACTAGCAGAGCTGCCAATCGCATAGCTGTAGCAGTCATATTATCCAGAGGGTTGGAATAATGACCCGGCTGCGTCACCGGGTGATGAGGTGGGGCATGATTCACATGCGGCGAACCTGTCGTGCCTGGCTGAACGGGTGCTCCACCCCCTGGCGCTTCAGCCATTTGGTTTATCACCGGCGGGTTACTAGTCCCTGCTCGAGTTGTATTGAAAAGATTCCTCGGCTCATAAACAAAAGGCAGATGACTCTGGTGCTTTCTCCTCAAGGCTTCGTTGGTAGCATTCTGATCCACCGTGAGCCGGTATGAATCCGCTGAGCTTGAGCGTTCAAAACAGCTCACTCTGCGGTCATCCTAGCGTTTTCTGCCGCCAACTCCTCCTTGGCTTTTGCTATCTCGTCACGTAGTTTAGCCACATCCACTTTGTGCTGTTCCTAGTTGTCAGGGGTTACCTCCACTCCTGTCAGGGATATAACTATTACGTATAAACCGCCCAGGAGGGGCCGGTTTGTGCCTACGACGAATTACCTATGAAGCCCATCAATACATAGAGTATGGCGTATTACTACAGAAGATTAAAAGGCCCAGAGATATGAACCGCCATATGGTGTGTGATTTGTATTGTAAAATAGGTAAAGTAGAGAATGAGCCAGGCACATTTGTGAGCTAGCCTCGGGATTCTGTAAGCCGTCCGGGCGTCATCCTGTGTATATAAAGGGATGACCCGACGACGGTTCAGGGAGAACAAAATCAACAACTCGAGACACAGGCAAAGCGGATTCGCTCCCTGGTCATCGAAACCCTAGCAATACCACAACAACTAGACGTAGGCTTTTACCTTCATCGAAGGGGCCGAACTAGTATAAAATCCCTTGCGGCCTTTGTTCGCTCTAACCCCTTTAAGCTAACCCATAGTGATGGCTCCACGACTAAGTCCTCATGCTAGGACATCCACTGTGACAAAACCACGATAGTTGGCGCCCACCGTGGGGCTATCGCACAATGGTTTCGAGTTCTTAGAGGGCAGATTTGAAGAACTCAAGGGTTATGTAGTGGGCCGGATGACTGTGGGACCCCGACTTAGAAGTCGAGATCACTGAATGCACGTGTACAGTGATCCCAGAGATCAATGCTCACTGAACACACAGAAGCTGAATAACAAGAGTCTTACACCCATACATACCATCTTACACAAATTAAGGCCATTATGGCCAAGTCTTACATAGATAAAGCCTCAAGGGCTGAATAGCAAATAACTCGAATAGCGGAAGTCTTCGATGATAAGTAGAACCCATGCCATCTGCCTTAACCCTACAGGCATTCTGACCGGGATAGCTTCCTAGTTCGCATGTTCATCTCCATAAAACTCTTCTTCATATTCCTGTTCCTCCATGCCTGGCCAGTTAAATAACCAGTGGCAAGCCAATGAGTACTTTTAATGTACTCACAAGCAACCCATGATTTGGATCAAAGTAACAATGCAATTGTGCAACAATGATCAATCTAGCTACGAGCTAGAATAAATACTCAACCAACAAGTATATGCATAAATAAATTCTCGTAACCTCGAAGGCAGGTTACCGGTATCAACATGAATAGGATTCAACTCATCGAGTCATGTCACCACCTTGACTCATCACAGACACATACTTTCACCGATGTAGTAAAACTCTGGACATAGTTTAAGTAGCACCACCCAACTGTCCATGATCGTGGACACGACTATTCGAATAGTTCTACACTCTGCAGAGGTTGCACACTTTACCCACAAGATCCGGGAAGCTTTCGTGTCACCCACGATCCCGCAGTACCTCAAGTACTCGGGGGAAGCACCCGGTCATTATCTTTCCTTAGATGACACTAACATAGAGTCCACTCATTGGTACACGGCCCTCGAGTACAAACAATAGATCATGGGACTTGCCCTAATTTCAATGTCACGCGTACCCGAAGGGACCAACGGTGTGTCCGGTGCCCTGTAAAAACAGTCATGGTCGTCTATCCAAGAACGACCCTGTCCCAGGAAAGACCTCAAGTCTTCCCATCACTAGTAATGCGGGCACCATGCTAGTATCGGTCTAAGTAATCAATAACGCCCCGTCCCATAAGGGGTAGAGTGGTTGCACATGTTTGGTTGGGACGGTAGTCACACATAAATCTAATCCATTATTTCACCCATGCATAAGACCTTTACCCGGCACATCACTTCTTCCTCAAGTGATGACCTAACTCAACATCACCCTCGGGCATTAGGGGCACCCGATTGGGTTTATGAAAATATTTCAACCACGAAGGTTTCATGACACACATGCATCACTAAACATCACTACAAACCATTTGCATGACATCTAGCACATAGCAAGATCATGAGTAAAGCATGCATCATATGGTGGTTTCAAACTAAGTCACCACCGTCATTCCTATCATCATGCATTTGGAAACAAACGGGTTCCGAAGAACACAAGTGTATCATGGTCAAAGGGCTGCTTGCCCGGATTGGCTTGGTCTTCAAAGTCTTCAAATCCTTCTCCTTCTCCTTCTCCTTCTTCAGCAACCTCGTCAAATACGGTATCTAATCGTCGCAAAATAACAACGGGAAAATAAGACCACAATAAAAACAGAAAAATCAAAGTGCTCAGAAAGATGTCAACTTATTTTTGTTAAATACTAGAGGGAAAACTATGATGGCAAAAATTCTTAGTTGGAGTTTTGGAGTGACAGAATGGAATCTAAGGATTTTTTAACAGGAGTTTTAATGCTCAAATTTGAATTTAAATTTGAACAGAACAGAAAAGTTTCATGGATATGTGTGAAAGTGTCACCATTAAATAGGTTGGAATTTTACAAGGTTTTAGGAGTTGCAATTAATTCATTTGGACAAATATTTAATTATGTGAAGTTAATTGAAATAATCACAGAAAAGATTAAAAGGAAATGGCCCTGTGCCACTGGGCCAGAACGGCCACAGTGCACGGCCCAGGGCAAATAGCCCACCGCTCGGGCGCCAGCGCGCGCGCATCAGGGTTTTCAAACCTGACGGGCGGGGCCCGACGGTCAGTGGCTGCGAGGGGAGAGAGAGCGGTGAGGATGACAGGCGGGGCCCGCCTGTCATCTTCAACCTCACGGCCAAAACGACGGCGAGCTCACCGGCGGCGATTCCGGGCACGGCGGGGCAAACGGAGGGCAGGAACGGGCTCAGCGAGGAGTCGCCGTTCCAGTGGTGGTGGTGCGGCTTGCCGGAGAGGCCTGGTTCGCCGGCGGCGAGGACTTGCGGTGGAGGATCGTCGGGAGGTTGCTGGCTGGCTCGCTCCGGGCTGCAATAGGAGGGGAAGAAGGAGGGGAATGAGTCAGTGAGGTACGGCGGTTCCAGATCGAGCGAGAGTAGGGGCAGAGGGAGGCTGTACTGCGAGATCTCCGGTTGCCCGACGCGGCGGAGCTCCGGTCGATCCCGAGCACTGAGGCTCTCTGAGGATGAGTGGGTGGTGCTAGTGTGCTACTGGGAGTGTGGGGAGGCTGTTGGTGCAGAGTGGAGGGGCTCGGGGGCCCTATTTATAGGGGAACGGCGAGGTCCGGTGGACCTGTGCGCCGGCGAGCTCACGGGCGAGGCCAGAGGCTGTGCAGGCGCTCGTGTTTGAGTCGGGGACGACCATGGACGAGGTCTACACCTAGTAGAGGGGAGAGGAGGAGCGGGGAAGGCTCTAGACGACGTGCGCGTGTGAGGCCGACGAGTGGAGGTTGCGGGCGGCCAGCGCGCGTGCGAGGGCGGCCACTGGAGGGAGGAGGAGGAGGGGGACAGCGCCGGGGGAGGTCACAGACGTTGAGGCGCATCGGTAGGCGCGAGGGAGGAGCACGAGGTGGTCGGGGGCATGCGATTGGGCGAAGTTACAGTGCGGGTGCGCACTGTAGCGCGCTCTGGAGCGAGCTTATCGCATGCCATTGGCTCTCTGGGCACGTCCGCCGTTTCTGGGGGGTCCAGGACGACGTAAGCAACTCCGGAGTGGCCTTGGATGCTCTAGATGATCAATGAGAGAGAAGGGAAGCTGGTAACTAGGTAGAATTTGGCTGTCCAGCAAGGTGAATTGGGGTTTTCACCCCTCAATCATGGAGCTGGGGACATGGGGAAGTTACTGGAGATAGAATGTAACTAGGTGAAGCTGTGGTAGAAAGCTGAGGCAAAGTTAAATGGTAAAAGAGGTCAAGAAGATGGTTTTGGTAAAGTAGCAGAAGGTGTTTGATCAAGTTTTGGACAAGCAAATGATCTCAACTGGCCATGGCACTTAACAGGATTGAATGTCATATGGAAATAGGGTGTTTCACCAAATTTGGGCTTATTTGAAGAAACAAGCCAATGTAACTTTGGTGAACCCTAGAAATCAAGAGAAATGGCTTCACCTTGTTTAAGTCAAGCTAATCATCTCCCCTTGATGCACCACTTGGTTTAGTTTCATCATTTGGGGTTATGATCATGCCCACAAAGTTTGAAGCTCCAGATAAAAAGTTGGTAATGTAAAGTTGTTCAAATTTGAATTTGAACAGAAAGGGATTTGGGGTATTCTGATCAAGTTGCCCTACTCCAAATCTTGTGCCATTTGGTCTAGATGCCTTATTAGGCAATTCTAGCATGCGCACCAAGTTTGAGAGCATTTGGACAAGTTTTGCAATGTAAAGTTGCTCAAACTTCAAAAATGGACATAATGGTTTTGAATGGTTTTGAGGATGTTATCTTGCTTCCCAAGGCATGGGACTTGGCAAGATCATCAAATATGTCATATAAGACATGATAGAATTTCCCTGGAATTTTTGGAGAATATTTCCTTTGTAAATATTTCAAAAGCTTGAAATATCCAGAAAGGATTTTAGAGGGATTTTCCCATTATTTTGAACATGACCAAGTGTTGAAACTCTTATATATGGACAATATATGTCCTATGAGTCTCCCTGAATTTTGGCAAATATTTTTGAAATACTTAAATAATTTTTCGCTATTAAAGACCATTTCTGGCCTTAAGAAAAAGCTTTTAAATAAAATAGGAAAATAACTTTTAAAATTATACTTTTGTGGTTTCTGGGAGTCCTATGACTACTAGGTCTCAAATACACTTTTTGAAACAATTTTCTCACCCTAAATCAAGCACTTGCAGTGCAAACCTCAATTCAGGGGTTTTTGGAATACTAAATTTTAAAAATACATATTGGCCAAATTAATTTTATAAGAAAATATTATACTGCTATATAACACTTGGTATGATCATTGGGCAGAAGTTTTGGGTATGGAGATGAATTCTACAAGAGGTAATAGTTGACTTTAATGAGCACATGAAAAACATATGAAGGAAAACTCAATTCCAAATAAAAGCCAAATGATGCCAAAAAAATTTGCTGGTCCAAATCTTCATGCTTCATTGATGCAAATAACATGTTACAAAATGCAGGGTGTGACAGACCTACCCCCCTTACAAGAATCTCGTCCCCAAGATTCCTAGACTAGGTCTTAAAAGAGATCGGGATACTCGGATCTAAGATAGTCTTCACGTTCCCAGGTTGCTTCTGCTTCCGTGTGGTTGCTCCACTGGACCTTGAAGTACTTGATGGTACGGCTTCGCGTCCGTCGTTCTGCTTCATCCAGAATGCGAATGGGCTTCTCGCGGTAGGTCAAATCAGGCTGCAGATCAATGGCTTGGTGATCAACATCCTTGTAGAGATCAGGCTTGTTCGGAACTTGGAGACATTTCCGGAGTTGTGACGCATGGAATACATTGTGCACATTGGATAGCTCAGTCGGTAGTTCAACCTGGTAAGCCACTTCTCTTCGTCGTGCAGTGATCTCAAAGGGTCCAATGAATCTTGGTGCGAGTTTCCCCTTGACGTGGAAACGCTTGGTTCCCTTTAGAGGAGTTACCCGCAGGTACACATGGTCCCCGACATGGAAACTCATGTCCCGACGGTGAGTGTCAGCATAACTCTTCTGCCTTTACTTGGCTGCCTTCAAACGTTCTCTGACTAGTTAGACTTGATCTTCTGCTGCGCGGAGAATATCCGGTCCAAAGACTAGCCCTTCTCCAGTCTCTGACCAGTTAAGGGGTGTGCGACATCTGCATCCGTACAACACCTCAAATGGTGCCATCTGAAGGCTCGACTGATAACTGTTGTTATAGGAGAACTCGGCAAAAGGAAGGCAATCTTCCCACTTGGCTCCATATGCCAAGACACAGGCTCAGAGCATGTCTTCGAGAATTTGATTTACTCGTTCTGTCTGACCTCCGGTCTGTGGGTGGAAAGCCGTGCTGAAAGACAATTTGGTTCCCATGGCTTCTTGGAACTTCTTCCAGAACCTTGAGGTGAACTGGGTTCCTCGATCTGACACAATCTCCTTGGGAACGCCGTGAAGGTTTACGATTCTGTCGATGTAGAGAGTTGCCCGCCGGTTGTCATCATAAGTAGTCTTGACAGGAATGAAATGGGCCACCTTGGTCAAATGGTCGACTATGACCCAGATGGAGCCATGTCCTTTATTCGACCGTGGTAATCCAGTGATGAAGTCCATTCCGACTTTATCCCACTTCCACTCAAGAACCTTGAGTGGTTGGAGCAATCCAGCGGGTCGCTGATATTCAGCCTTGACCCTTTGGCAGACATCACACTTTGCAACATAGGTTGCAATCTCTCTTTTCATCCCGTGCCACCAGAATCTTTCCTTCAAGTCTTGGTACATCTTGGTTCCTCCAGGGTGGATGGAATACGGAGTGTCGTGGGCTTCTTGCAGGATCAGGTTCTTCAGCTCCATCTTGTTTGGCACGCAGATGCGGCCTTTGTACCAAACAATCCCGTGCTCGTCTTCGGAGAATCCTGGGGACTTGCCTAGCTTCATCTTCTTCTTGATGCCTTCAATGCTTGCATGTCCACCTTGTGCCTTCTTGACTTCATCCATCAGGGTCGGTCTGACTTCCAAATGATCCAGAAATCCAGGGGTGACCAATTCCAGACTGAATTGTTCGAGTTCCTTAAACAAGGCTGGCTGCCTTTCTTGAATAATGGCATTCAAAGAGCAAGCCTTCCTGCTTAAGGCATCGGCCACCACGTTAGCCTTCCCGGGGTGATATTGAACACTGAGGTCATAATCTTTGATGAGTTCCAACCATCTTCGCTGCCTCATGTTCAATTCCTTTTGGGTGAAAATGTACTTCAGACTTTTGTGGTCCGTGTATATCTCACACCGTTTCCCTAGGAGGTAATGCCGCCATGTCTTCAAGGCATGAACCACTGCTCCTAACTCAAGATCGTGAGTAGCGTAGTTCTCCTCATGAGGTCGTAGCTGCCTGGAGAGGTATGCTATGACTCGGCCTTCTTGCATCAGAACGCTTCCCAATCCGGTTCGAGAGGCATCACAATATATCACAAACTCCTTCTGGATATCATGTGTTGCCAGAACTGGGGCGGTGGTCAACCTCTTCTTGAGCTCTTGGAAGCTCTCTTCGCATTTTGGCGTCCACTCGAACTTCTTGTCCTTCTTGAGGAGCTGAGTCATTGGCCGGGCAATGCTAGAGAATCCTTCCACGAATTTGCGGTAATAGCCCACAAGTCCGAGGAAGCTTCTGACTTCCTTGACGGTCGTTGGAGATTGCCATTGGGTCACAGCTTCGATCTTCGCGGGATCAACTGACAATCCTTCTTCGGTCAAGACATGACCTAAGAATCCAACTTTATGCAGCCAGAACTCACACTTGCTAAATTTGGCATATAGTTGGTGCTCCCGAAGCTTGTCTAGGACCATCCTCAAATGTTGCTCGTGCTCTTCCCCCGTCTTCGAGAAGACAAGAATGTCATCAATGAAGACAACAACAAACTTGTCCAATTATTCCATGAAGACTATATTCATGAGATACATGAAGTAAGCTGGGGCATTGGTCAACCCAAAGGACATGACTGTGCACTCGTACAGGCCATATCTGGTTACGAATGCCGTCTTCGGAATATCTTGGGGTCTGATCTTCAGCTGGTAGTACCCAGATCTGAGGTCGATCTTGGAGAACACCTTGGCTCCACTGAGCTGATCAAACAGATCTTCAATCTTGGGAAGTGGATATTTGTTCTTGATTGTAACTTCATTGAGGGAACGATAGTCAATGCATAAGCGGATGGTACCGTCCCTCTTTGCCACAAACAGAACTGGTGATCCCCAAGGGGAGGCACTTGGGCGGATAAATCCCTTCCTCAGCTGCTCTTCCAGCTGCTTCTTCAACTCGGCTAATTCTTCCGTCCCCATTCTATAAGGCTTCTTATAGATGGGTCCTGCTCCGGGCACGAGCTCGATGATGAACTCAATGTCACGGTCAGGGGGCATTCCCGGTAGCTCATCCAGAAAGACATCAGGATACTCGCATACCACCCGTACTTGCTCTAGCCCAACTTCAGACAGTCAATGGACTTGAACGGCTTGAGCGGAAGAGGAGTTAGGAGCAAACTTGACTTCGACTCCTTGGTCATTGGTCACGGTGACAGTCCGATTGGCACAGTCTAACAAGCCTTGGTGCTTGCTGAGCCAATTCATGCCTAGGATCACATCCAAGCCTTGTGATCTCAGGACGATGAGGTCTGCTAGGAAATCTACACCGTTAATGGTAATACTGACTCCTTTACAGACTATCTTGGCTCTCATCTCTGCTTCGGGGGTTTGTACCACCATAGGGTTATTCAGGGGTGTAGGGGTCATGCCACTTTTTAATGCAAATCTTTGAGTGACAAATGAATTTGTGGCTCCAGAATCAAACAAGACAGTTGCAGGTGCTGAGTTGACAAGGAACTTACCCAGCACGACGTCCGGGTCTTCCTGGGCTTCTTCAGCAGTGACGTGATTCACACACCCCTTCCCATGGTTAGGCGGGTTGCGAGGAGCTGGGTTCCTTGGTGGCATCCCGCGACCTTGTCCTGGGTTCTGCACATTGGGGCGCGGCGCATCAGGCTTCTTGTTGGGGCACACCCTTGAGATGTGTCCTGACTAACCACATCCAAAGCAAGTGACTTGGTTTGGATTATTGATCTTGTTGCCACCACTGTTATTGGGGTTGAAAGCTGGCCTTGGGTTGGCATACTGCTGAGGCTGATAGTTGGTGCGAGGTGCAGGAGCTCTTGGTGGCTGATAGGTTGGCTTGGCCGGGGCTGACTGCCACGGACGAGGCTTCTGGTTGCTGGAACTTCCCTTGCTGACCATCTTGCGCTTGCGAGTGTCTTCCAGAGCACGCCGCTTGTCTTCAAGCATGAGTGCTTTGTTCACCAGGTCAGGGAAGGTTGGGCAATCGCACACGACAAGCGAATACTGCAGAGTCTGATTGAGGCCTTCCATGAAGCGCTCCCTTTTTGCAGCATCAGTGCTGATATCTTCAGGGGCATACCTTGACAGAACACTGAACTTCTGCATGTACTCCTTGACAGTGCCACTTCCTTGCTTCAGGGCTCGGAATTCACGCTTTTTGATAGCCATGATCCCGGAAGGAATGTGGGCTTTGCGGAATTCTGCCTTGAAGTTGTCCCAAGTGATGTCTTGTCCAGCATGCATGACCTTGAATCCATCCCACCAAGCTCTAGCAGTCCCCCCGAGGCAGTGGGCTGCATAAGCCACCTTCTCGCGGTCTTCGGTGCATCCGACTAGTTCCAGCAAGTCCTCAATGGTGCGGACCCAGTCGTCTGCATCCAGGGGTTCAGTAGTCTCGATGAAAGTTGGCGGTGCATGCTTCTTGAACTCTGCCAACGTGGAACGTCCATTGCCATTCCCCGCCGGCTGGTGGTTGTTGGTGACAGCTTGAGCAATCAACTAAAGGGCTGCAGTGTTGGCTTGGCGTTCCTCTCAGAAAGCTTGGAGAAGCTGAGCCATGTCCATGTTTGGAGGAGGTGGTGGTCGTGGAGCTTGGTCGTTGGTTTGGTCGTGGCCGGCCTCTGACTGAGCGGATGCTCCGGCTTCAGGCTGCTGGGTAGAGGTACCAGTACGAGTTACAATAGGCATCCTGTTGGAGCGGTAAAAGGTCTCATGACTTGGAAGAGGGAAAGCAAGATAGATGGGTGCCTAGTAAGGGGGTGGGTGTGACACTAATCAAATCATGCAAGGGCCGAAAGGCCAAACACATTCATTAAAATCCAAAGGGGTGATGCAGTCGTTTACATATTCCCGAAGGAAGAATACGACGTACATCCAAACACAACAAAAGCAAACACTAGATGGTTTCATATGAACCATACAAGGACTCGACTGCGCATAGGGGTTACACAACCTATCCTACCGTAGAGGTCACAAACTGGCATATCCGAGTAGCGAATAAGGCCTAAGCGGCGGAATGCTCGGTCGCGTATTCCGGCTCTTCTAGGTCTTCCTCCTTGTCTTCATCTGTCTGGGCCCCCTTGTCACTTGAGGGCGTGGGGAAGTGGAGGAGTTGGATACGACGGTGCTTTGTCGGTGGTGCAGGGAAAAGCTTGCGATATTCCCTTGCCGTCATCCGGCGTCGCCGAGGTGGTTCTTCATTCTTGGAAGATACATCTCTGGAGGGCCTTCCGCCTCGGTATGCGATAGCGGACTGTCCGGAAGGCGCTCCTTCTTTCTTTTTCCTATTTGTCTTCTCTTGAGCTCGACGAAGAAGTGCCTTGGTCTTGTGAAGTTCTTCTCGGAGCTTCATCGATTCCGAGGCCAAGTCTTGTGCCAAGCTGTCGGCACATAGACTGAAGTAGGTCTGGAACCGAAGCGAGAGTCCTTCCTTCAGTGGAGGGGCTAGTGCGCTGCTTTCATCTTCACCTTCCTTCCGGTAAGGCAAGAAGCGGGTCGTCATCTTGGCTGCCATCTCCGGAAGAAGTTCGCGGAGACGGGTTAGTGCCTTGAGTGCAGCAGCCTCGACAGCGAGAGGAAGTGTTGCCATCTGGGGTCCCTCGAAGAACCAACTTGTGGGAGGATCGTTTGCCTTCGCGATCACTTCCACATGGTACTCCACCTCAGTGTCGCTAACCCAATGCTCAAGGTAGGTGAGGTTGGGCGCTCGGTGAAACTGGCACTCCTGGAGGCTATCCTCGAGAAGCAAGGGAAACCCAGTGGTCAGGTGCTCTTCAGGTACAGTGGCCATCTACAAAGGTGGAATGGGAGAGGTTAATAAGCTGATGAAATCTCAGGTTGGTAAGGTTTAGAAAAGAAGAGAGGTTCAGAAGGTTTTTGAAAAGGGGTCTCATCTAACTAACGCCCATGCTAACTAAGGCTTCCTACAGTCAGGATGGCTCTGATACCAGCTCTGTGGGGACCCCGACTTAGAAGTCGAGATCACCGAATGCACGTGTACAGTGATCCCAGAGATCAATGCTCACTGGACACACAGAAGTTGAATAACAAGAGTCTTACACCCATACATACCGTCTTACACAAATTAAGGCCATTATGGCCAAGTCTTACATAGATAAAGCCTCAAGGGCTGAATATCAAATAACTCGAATAGCGGAAGTCTTCGATGATAAGTAGAACCCATGCCATCTGCCTTAACCCTACAGGCATTCTGACTGGGATAGCTTCCTAGTTCGCATGTTCGTCTCCATAAAACTCTTCTTCATATTCCTGTTCCTCCATGCCTGGCCAATTAAATAACTAGTGGCAAGCCAATGAGTACTTTGAATGTACTCGCAAGCAACCCATGATTTGGATCAAAGTAACAATGCAATTGTACAACAATGAGAAATCTAGCTACGAGCTAGAATAAATACTCAACCAACAAGTATATGCATCAATAAATTCTCGTGACCTCGAAGGCAGGTTACCGATATCAACATGAATAGGATTCAACTCATCGAGTCATGTCACCACCTTGACTCATCACACACACATACTTTCACCGATGTAGTAAAACTCTGGACATAGTTTAAGTAGCACCACCCAACTGTCCATGACCGTGGACACGGCTATTCGAATAGTTCTACACTCTGCAGAGGTTGCGCACTTTACCCACAAGATCCGGGAAGCTTTCGTGTCACCCACGATCCCGCAGTACCTCAAGTACTCGGGGGAAGCACCCGATCATTATCTTTCCTTAGGCGACACTAACATAGAGTCCACTCGTTGGTACACGGCCCTCGAGTACAAACAATAGATCATGGGACTTGCCCTAATTTCAATGTCACGCGTACCCGAACGGACCAACGGTGTGTCCGGTGCCCTGTAAAAACAGTCATGGTCGTCTATCCAAGCACGACCCCGTCCCGGGAAAGACCTCAAGTCTTCCCGTCACTAGTAATGCGGGCACCATGCTAGTATCGGTCTAAGTAATCAATAACGCCTCGTCCCATAAGGGGTCGAGTGGTTGCACATGTTTGGTTGGGACGATAGTCACACATAAATCTAATCCATTATTTCACCCATGCACAAGACCTTTACCCGGCACATCACTTCTTCCTCAAGTGATGACCTAACTCAACATCACCCTCGTGCATTAGGGGCACCCGATGGGGTTTATGAAAATATTTCAACCATGAAGGTTTCATGACACACATGCATCACTAAACATCACTACTAACCATTTGCATGACATCTAGCACATAGCAAGATCATGAGTAAAGCATGCATCATATGGTGGTTTCAAACTAATTCACCACCGTCATTCTTATCATCATGCATTTGGAAACAAACGGGTTCCGAAGAACACAAGTGTATCATGGTCAAAGGACTGCTTGCCTGGATTGGCTTGGTCTTCAAAGACTTCAAATCCTTCTCCTTCTCCTTCTTCAGCAACCTCGTCAAATACGGTATCTAATCGTCGCAAAATAACAACGGGAAAATAAGACCATAATAAAAACAGAAAAATCAAAGTGCTCAGAAAAATGTCAACTTATTTTTGTTAAATACTAGAGGGAAAACTAAGATGGCAAAAATCCTTAGTTTGAGTTTTCCAGTGACAGAATGGAATCTAATGATTTTTTAACAGGAGTTTTAATGCTCAAATTTGAATTTAAATTTGAACAGAACAGAAAAGTTTGATGGATATGTGTGAAAGTGTCACCATTAAATAGGTTGGAATTTTACAAGGTTTTAGGAGTTGGAATTAATTCATTTGGACAAATATTTAATTCTGTGAAATTAATTGAAATAATCACAGAAAAGATTAAAAGGAAATGGCCATGTGCCACTGGGCCAGAACGGCCACAGTGCACGGCCCAGGGCAAATAGCCCACCGCTCGGGCGCCAGCGCCCGCGCGTTAGGGTTTTCAAACCTGACGGGCGGGGCCCGGCGGTCAGTGGCTGCGAGGGGAGAGAGAGAGCGGTGCGGATGACAGGCGGGTCCCGCCTGTCATCTTCAACCTCACGGCCAAAACGACGGCGAGCTCAACGGCGGCGATTCCGAGCACGGCGGGGCAAATGGAGGGCAGGAACGGGCTCAGCGAGGAGTCGCCGTTCCAGTGGTGGTGGTGCGTCTTGCCGGAGAGGCCTGGTTCGCCGGCGGCGAGGACTTGCGGCGGAGGATCGTCGGGAGGTTGCTGGCTGGCTCGCTCTGGGCTGCAATAGGAGGGGAAGAAGGAGGGGAATGAGTCAGTGAGGTACGGCGGTTCCAGATCGAGCGAGAGTAGGGGCGGAGGGAGGCTTTACTGCGAGATCTCCGGTCGCCCGACGCGGCGGAGCTCCTGTCGATCCCGAGCACTGAGGCTCTCTGAGGATGAGTGGGTGGTGCTGGTGTGCTACTGGGAGTGTGGGGAGGCTGTTGGTGCAGAGTGGAGGGGCTCGGGGGCCCTATTTATAGGGGAACGGCGAGGTCCCGTCGACCTGTGCGCCGGCGAGCTCACGGGCGAGGCCAGAGGCCGTGCAGGCGCTCGTGTTTGAGTCGGGGACGACCATGGACGAGGTCTACACCTAGTAGAGGGGAGAGGTGGAGCGGGGAAGGCTCCAGACGGCGTGCGCGTGTGAGGCCGACGAGTGGAGGTTGCGGGCGACCAGCGCGCGTGCGAGGGCGGCCACTGGAGGGAGGAGGAGGAGGGGGACAGCGCCGGGGGAGGTCGCAGACGTCGAGGCGCATCGGTAGGTGCGAGGGAGGAGCACGAGGTGGTCGGGGGCATGCGATTGGGCGAAGCTACAGTGCGGGTGCGCACTATGGAGCGAGCTTATCGCATGCCATGGCATGCCATGGCATGCCATTAGCTCTTTGGGCACGTCCGCCGTGTCTGGGGGGTCCAGGATGACGTAAGCAACTCTAGAGTGGCCTTGGATGCTCTGGATGATCAATGAGAGAGAAGGGAAGCTCGTAACTAGGTAGAATTTGGCTGTCCAGCAAGGTGAATTGGGGTTTTCACCCCTCAATCATGGAGCTGGGGACATGGGGAAGTTACTGGAGATAGAATGTAACTAGGTGAAGCTGTGGTAGAAAGCTGAGGCAAAAGTATATGGTAAAAGAGGTCAAGAAGATGGTTTTGGTAAAGTAGCAGAAGGTGTTTGATCAAGTTTTGGACAAGCAAATGATCTCAACTGGCCATGGCACTTAACATGATTGAATGTCATATGGAAATAGGGTGTTTCACCAAATTTGGGCTTATTTGAAGAAACTAGCCAATGTAACTTTGGTGAACCCTAGAAATCAAGAGAAATAGCTTCACCTTGTTTAAGTCAAGCTAATCATCTCCCCTTGATGCACCACTTGGTTTAGTTTCATCATTTGGGGTTATGATCATGCCCACAAAGTTTGAAGCTCCAGATAAAAAGTTGGTAATGTAAAGTTGTTCAAATTTGAATTTGAACAAAAAGGGTTTTGGGGTATTCTGATCAAGTTGCCCTACTCCAAATCTTGTGCCATTTGGTCTAGATCCCGTATTAGGGAATTCTAGCATGTGCACCAAGTTTGAGAGCATTTGGAAAAGTTTGGCAATGTAAATTTGCTCAAACTTCAAATATGGACAAAATGGTTTTGAATGGTTTTGAGGATGTTATCTTGCTTCCCAAGGCATGGGACTTGGCAAGATCATCAAATATGTCATATAAGACATGATAGAATTTCCCTGGAATTTTTGGAGAATATTTCCTTTGTAAATATTTCAAAAGCTTGAAATATCCAGAAAGGGTTTTAGAGGGATTTGCCCATTATTTTGAACATGACCAAGTGTTGAAACTCTTATATATGGACAATATATGTCCTATGAGTCTCCCTGAATTTTGGCAAATATTTTTGAAATACTTAAATAATTTTTCCCTATTAAAGACCATTTTTGGCCTTAAGAAAAAGCTTTTAAATAAATTAGGAAAATAACTTTTAAAATTATACTTTTGTGGTTTCTGGGAGTCCTATGACTACTAGGTCTCAAATACACTTTTTGAAACAATTTTCTCACCCTAAATCAAGCACTTGCACTGCAAACCTCAATTCAGGGGTTTTTGGAATACTAAATTTTAAAATTACATTTTGGCCAAATTAATTTTATAAGAAAATACTATACTGCTATATAACACTTGGTATGATCATTGGGCAGAAGCTTTGGGTATGGAGATGAATTCTACAAGAGGTAATAGTTGACTTTAATGAGCACATGAAAAACATATGAAGGAAAACTCAATTCCAAATAAAAGCCAAATGATGTCAAAAAATTTTGCTGGTCCAAATCTTCATGCTTCATTGATGCAAATAACATGTTACAAAATGCAGGGTGTTACAATGACTAAGAGTCATCGCGGCAAGATCTACAACGACGACGTAGGCTAGGGCCCTGAGACCGATTCAGTCGAGTAATGGGTATCGGGTCCCCTTCGACGGCATCCACGTTTTCATTGGCAAGATCGATGAAACGGGCCCTGTGCCGGACATCTGCACCAACATCGTCGAGTCGGCTCAGCGTGCGAGACCTGCCCGGGTTCAGCCCACCGTGAAGCGTGTCTTCGTGGGAGTTGTCCACGGAGCGGAAGCTGAGGATAGATCGGAATCTAGTGGTGAGACTGTTGTTTATTCGGGCAACGAGTCATCTACCGAAGAGACCGAGTCTTTATACCAACTATAGGATGGCCGGTCAGGGGGCTGTTCCAACGGTGACAGTATTCCGGACACCCTTGGTCCGCCAAGCCGGGTTGCGGTCTTCATGGCCGGGTCACAATCTGTGCAACAATCTTCGACCGCGGCAACATTAACGTCCGGTTTGGCGACGGCAGCAGCAGCTGGGGCAGGAAGCCCTGTGCAGCCGCCGGCTCAAGTCCTGTCCGGTTTATTCGACACTTTGACAGTGCTGTTGACCGCGGAAGTCAGCCAGGCCGATAAGGAGCAGCACAATGCAGAAGTTGCTAAAGTAAAGGGTCAGATAGATCAAGCCAAGGAGGATCTGGCAGCTGAAAACACCAGGATGGCCGCGAAACAAGCTGAGTTGGATGCTCAGGCTTATCGGCTCATGTTCGATCAGAATGCATCAAATGATGTAATGAGGAGAAGGCGCCAGTCTCGCGTGCCTCCGGTTTATGAGGCAAGGAATCTCTTTAATACGCCGGGAACAGGAACCAGCAATCAGCCAGTGGTAAATTGGGCGGAAGTACCTGGGATGGGGGCATCGGTCCAGCCACACACAACGAATCCATCTCGTAAGATCATTCCATCACAGTGTGTACCGACGCCTCCCGGTAAGTACTCCAACCCATTGGATAACATAGTCGTAGCCGCTTCACGATTGGCGGCTCTCCGGTTTGAAGGAGAATCCCCTATAGCAGTAGAGGCGTGACGAGCTAGGGTGTTCCTAGAGACGGCTTTGACTCAGCAGCAGGCTTATTCTT
>LR738709.1:212137433-212156309 GCA_902687465.1 Secale cereale | reverse complement strand
CCGGAGTTATAGAAGGCATATGGATGAACCGGCCGTATCAAGTAGTGTGCGGAATCGTAACCCACCTCGGGGGGATAACCCGGCAGGTGGTGGTGCAAATGCTCAAGATGTGGTAGACCAGGGTAGACAGCGTCGAGAAGCCGAGTTAGCAGCACAATATACTACCCGTCAGCTTACCTCGGTTCGTCCAACTACCACGATGGAACCAAGAGTTTCTTCCAGCTCTTTGGGAGTGCCGTGTCTCACCCCCGCTTTACGTAATGTGCGGCTGCCTAAAGATTTCAAAAGACCACGGAAGGTGCCCAATTATAATGTTGATCTATCCCCCGAGGTGTGGGTTGAAAGCTACGAGATGGCGATAGAGATGCTGGACGTGGACGATGAAACATGTGCTAAGTACTTCACCATGATGCTGGAGGGAACGACGCGTACTTGGTTGAAAAGCTTACCAGCTAATTCCATTGGATCATGGGCCGAGCTAAGGCGCCGGTTTTATAAAATTTCAAAGATACATGCAAGCAGCCCATGTCAATTGTGGACTTAGCTGCCTGTGTCCAAGGAGAGAACGAATCAACCAGTCATTGGGTGCGTCGGGTTTCCGAGATCCTGCATTCATCAGACCGCATCAACCCAGGCACATCAGTCTTGACATTGGAAGGCAATTGCCAGTTCGAGCCTCTGAAGCTGAAGTTGGGATGGCTCAAACGTCACTGCAAGGACATGGGAACACTTATGGCAGCTCTGGTGAAGTACGCCGATTCTGATAATACCAAAGACCCAACATCTGACGACGAGAAGTCAGAAAAGGGAAAGAAGAACGGTAAGGCGCCGTAGTCTAATCCGACGAGCCATGGATACAGCGGTAAGCGTAAAGCGGTTAATAATTCAGATTTCGTGGCTAACACTAGTATGCATAATGATGGTCAGCGTCGTAAGGGTAGGCCGCCCCCACGGAACGGAGGATCAAATATCAATCTGGAACGCTAGTTAAATCTGCTTTGCCCTAGGCACGGCACGAAGGAAAAACCAGCCACACACCTCTGGAAGGATTGCTTTATTATGCGGGAGTTCAAAATTCGGATCGTTTTCAATATGATCATGGACTGCCCGGCGGTTCAGGCACTGGCTTTCATGGGCCGGGTTATCACGGTGGTAGTTCTGGCTCAGGATTCCAAGGCAATCAGGGGGGAATGGCAATTAGAATGGACACAACAATCAAGGCAGCCAAGGTGGTTATAATCATCAGGGGAATCATCAGCAATAGCAGTCAGGTTATCAGAGCAACCCGAAGCAGTTGAGTAGGGGTAGTATCATGTATTCACCACTAGCCTATGTAAGCGTGATCAGAAGGTTTATAAGAGGGCGGTGCACTCCGTTGAACCGACAGTACCTCGTTATTTACGCTGGTCGGAGCAGCCCATTGTATGGAGTCATGAGGATCATCCGCCCCGAGTTGATAACCCGGGACAACTGGCGCTAGTGGTGGCACCTCGGGTTGGGGGGTATAAGTTTACCAAGATGCTCATGGACGGAGGGAGCAGCATCAATATCTTTTATTATGAAACCTTCCGCCGCATGGGGCTAACATATAAGAAGCTCAGACCATCCAACACCGTCTTCCATGGCATGGTACCTGGTAAATCGGCATATCCGTTTGGTAAGATAGATCTGGAGGTTACCTTTGGAGATGTGCATGACTCAAGATCAGAGACTTTGACCTTTGAAGTGGTAAAAATCAAGAACCCGTATCATGCCTTGTTTGGACGGCCGGTTTACGCTAAGTTTATGGCGAGGCCCTGTTATGTTTATATGCAGCTCAAAATGCCAGGTCATAAGGGGACTATCACAGTACATTGGAGCCGTAAGATTGCTTTGGAATGTGAAGAAGGTGATACAGCCTATGCTGAGTCGATTTGTGCAACCGAGGAGTTAAAGTTTTACAAATACAATGTTGATCCGACAGATATGTCTCCTTTGAAGAAGCCAACTACAGAGCATGATCCGGCCTTGAAGTTTAAATCGGCTGATGAGACCAAACTAGTTGACTTTGTTCCTGGCGATTCGTCCAAGCAGTTTAGCATCAGCGCTAACCTAGATCCGAAATAGGAAAGCGCGCTCATCGAATTCATCCGTGAGAACCGGGACATCTTTGCATAGAAACCTTCTGACATGCCAGGTGTACCGAGACAACTCGCTGAGCACACTCTTAATGTTGATCCCAAGTTCAAACCGGTCACATAGTTTCTCCGCCGCTTCAATGAAGAAAGGCACAAAGCTATTGGTGAAGAGGTAGCTAGGCTCTTGGCGGCTGGGTTTATTGTGGAGGTATTTCACCCTGAGTGGTTGGCTAATCCGGTGCTAGTACTCAAGAAGAATGGTACTTGGCGTACGTGTGTGGATTCCACAGATTTGAACAAGGCTTGCCCAGCGGATCCCTTTGCTCTCCCTCGTATTGATCAAATCATTGATGCTACGGCGGGTTGTGAGCGTTTAAGTTTTCTAGATGAAAATTCTGGCTATCATCAGATCAAAATGGCAGTTAAGGACCAGGAGAAGACAACTTTTATAACTCCCTTTGGAGCCTTCTGCTATATGTCTATGCCTTTTGGGCTCAAGAGTGCCCAGGCGACTTATCAACGTTGCGTGCAGAATTGTCTTCATACACAGATTGGGTGCAATGTTCATGCATATGTGGATGATATTGTGGTAAAATCCAGAAAGGAAGAAACGTTGATAGATGACTTGAAGGAAACTTTTGATAATCTCCGGGTTTATAAGATGATGCTAAATCCAGCCAAGTGCGTTTTTGGTGTACCGGCAGGCAAGCTCCTGGGGTTCCTGGTATCAAACAGGGGAATTGAAGCTAATCCGGAGAAGATCATAGCTATTACGTCATTGGCTAAACCGGCGTGTATCAATGATGTTCAACGTCTGGGAGGCCCCAACGTAGCGCTGAGCCAGTTTATCAGCCAATTGGGAGAAAAGGCTATCCCGCTCTACCAGATGATGAAAAATACATACAATTTTGTCTGGAGTGATGCTGCTAATGCCGCATTTGAGGACTCTAAGAAACAGTTGGCAGAGGCACCTGTCCTTGCTGCTCCGGTCGATAATGAGCCACTGTTACTATATGTGGCTGCTAATGCCCGGGTTATCAGTGTCGCCATTGTAGTGGACCGCAAGGAGGCTGGGAAGGAATATCCGGTTCAACGACCGGTTTACTACATCAGCGAGGTGCTCATTGAGTCTAAACAGAGGTATCTGGATTGGCAGAAGCTGGTGTATGGAGTCTTCATTGCAAGCCGGAAGCTCAAGCAATATTTCCAGGGTCACCGCAGCACTGTGGTCAGCTCTGCCCCTCTGGGAGATATAATCCAAAACAGAGAAGCAACTGGCCAGGTTGCGGAGTTGTCCATTGAGCTTGGACTTCACGGGTTAAAATATGTGCCTCGTACGGCAATCAAGTCCCAGGCGCTGGTGGATTTCATCAATGATTGGATGGATTTACATGCACCAGAAGAAAAGACGGATCACACATACGGGACTATTCACTTTGATGGATCCAGGCAATTGGAGGGATCGGGGGCTGGAGTCGTATTAACTTCCCTACGAGGTGACAAATTTTGTTATGTTCTCCGTTTAATATTCCCTTGCACTAACAATGCAGCTGAATATGAGGCTCTCCTCCACGGTCTTCGAATGGCTAAGGAGATGAATTTAAGCCGGGTTAAATGCTTTGGTGACTCGGACCTGGTGGCTCAACAAGTATCTGGTACTTGGGATTCCAAGGACCCGCTCATGGCAGCATATCATCGAGAGGTGGATATTGTCGCTGGATACTTCAAGGGTTATTAGGTGGACCATGTGGACCGGTGAAAGAATGAAGGGCGGATGCATTAAGCCGTTTGGGTTCCCAACGTAAACCGGTTCCACCTAATGTTTTCCGGACGTTTTGCATACTCCGTCGGTTAAGTTGCCTTTAGAGGAGGACTTGGCTGTTCCTGATCCAGAGGCTCAGTTGGTAGCGGCGCTTCACGCTATCCCAGATTGGACAGTCCCATACTTGGCGTATATGAACTGAGGCAAGTTACCAGAGGATGAAATCTTGGCCAGGCAGATAATCCGACGGTCCAAGTCAATGACTATCATGAATGGAGAATTACATCATTGCAGTGTAACAGGGGCGTTTCAGCGGTGCGTGTCTCCGGATGAAGGCCGTGAGATTCTACGGGAGATCCACGAAGGAGATTGTGGTCACCACGCCGGTTCAAAGTCCTTGGTAGCTAAAGCTTTTTGTCACGATTTCTATTGGCTGACGGCTCATACTGATGCTGAAGACTTGGTCAAAAAGTGTGATGCCTGTCATAAATTCTCAAGGTGTGCTCATGTACTGGCTCAAGAATTGAGGATGATTCCAATTACTTGGCTGTTCACAACTTGGGGGCTAGATATGGTTGGGCCCTTTAAGAGATCTCCGGATAAGAAGACCCACCTTCTGGTGGCGGTTCATAAGTTTACCAAGTGGGTCGAGGCAGAGCCAGTCTGCAAGTGTGATGCAGCAACGGCGGTCCAGTTCATCAAGAAGGTGATTTTCTGGTTTGGCTTTCCGCACAACATTATAACCGATAATGGCACTAATTTGTCCAAGGGGGCTATGAAAGAGTTTTGTCAAAGAGAGCACATCCGGCTTGACGTATCTTCAGTGGCTCACCCTCAATCTAATGGTCAAGCTGAGAGATCCAATCAATAGATCTTGAGGGGCATCAAGCCTCGGCTTATGGTTCCCTTACAGAGGACGTCGGGTTGTTGGGTGGAGGAGTTACCTTCTGTATTATGGAGTATCAATACCACGCCCAACAGATCTACGGGTTACATGCCTTTTTTCATGGTGTACGGAGCAGAGGTAGTTCTCCCTAGTGACATCCGTCATGATTCGCCTCGCCTGGCGGCTTATGTTGAGGCTGACAACGAAAAGGCATGACAAAAAGCATTGGACCAATTAGATGAGGAACTTGACGTTGCAGTGGCTCGGTCGGCGATTTACCAGCAAGATCTGCGTCGATATCATAGTCGCCGGGTTAGAACCAGAACGGTTCAAGAAGGTGATCTGGTGCTCGGG
Source organism: Secale cereale (assembly GCA_902687465.1). Lineage (NCBI taxonomy): Eukaryota > Viridiplantae > Streptophyta > Magnoliopsida > Poales > Poaceae > Secale > Secale cereale. The sequence goes on along the minus strand of LR738709.1, from coordinate 212,151,190 downwards.
CTCATCCAAGACCAGACTGATATGCACAAGCTATCCCCACCTTGGGAAGGACCCTTTGTGGTCAGCAAGAATCTACACAATGGGTCATACTATCTCATCGACGTTCGAGAACACAAGGACTCGCGCACATCGGAGGAGGAGACCTAACGGCCGTGGGACATTGCTCATCTTCAGCCTTACTACACCTGAGCCATAGTCTCCCTTTATGTACATATATTCACAATTTATATATTATGATCAATATAATAAACCGACATCCCTGTTAAAGCGGGGCCTCTGCTGGTTTTTCCATAAGAGTTTGTCACATGGGGGCTTCTGTGTATAAAACGGAGTTCTCATGGCCCTCTTAAACCGGCTATCAAGCCAATATTATCATAAGAGCACAGCTATGGTTACTTCAGTAATCCGGCTATCAAGCCAACATGATGATAAGGGGCAAAAGAGAGTTTGATGCATGGCACAACTCAAACATAGGCACCCATTGAGCACAACTCACAATGTTACTTGGGGGCTCTTGTGTGCACAGCGACAAAGAGTTATTAAGGCCCTTGTAATAGGCTATCAAGACAGGCTTGGAAGCCAGGTGCATGCACCTAAAACCCCGGGTTAACCTGCCTGCATCAAGTAAGTCACTCCGTCCAGGTAAACTTGGTATGACCCGTCGAACGTTTGACAAGTCAATCTTATACTTACCCTGAACTTGTCAACGTTAAAACGACGATTGGTTAATGTGAGGTCCATCTTAACAGGCTTCGTGAAATGGTTTAACTCAGTGGCCTGGCGGCCCATGAAAAGCCTCGAATTTAGGCCTGGCATCCCATAAAAGGCCTCCCATGATTTTTTGATAAGTTGGTTCCTCTTTTGCGATTTACGACACATTTTTATGTTAGACCGATGTTTATTAACTCGGCCTAGTGATTGACTATAAGTCACCACCATCAAGTAAACCGGTGTTTATTAACCCGGTTTGGTTTGATTACAAATCGCCCGTATCATCTGCAGCTAATCCGGTGTTTATCACAACCCGGTATGGTTTTATCATAAACTGGCAAAATATTGCAGGAGTCATCAATACTCACAACTTTGGATTATCACCCTTACTACAAAAGTTGGTAAACCCAACGATGTGATTTGATATCACAGGTATGATATATTTTCATATTTATTTATTTCAAAATGCAGCTTGGGTTATAAACCTAGGTCATGTATTTGGGCATTATGACCCGTCTGACAATGAACCGCCATGACACTTTAAATTTTGTTTATGCAGAAACAGATTGAGTAAAGATGTTCAGAAGAATAAGCAGAAATATTATAAAGATACCAGATTAATCAGTGTTATGCAAAGGGAATATGCACGATGGCATAACAGACCAAGTGTTTTCAGCTAGCCTATTACAAGACGTTTTGCAGCCCAAAAGAATAACAGTTGCTCATCAAGTATTACGATATGTCGAAGATTAAACCGGCCTGGGCTCATGACGCCTCACCAGCCTGGCCACATGGCTACGGATCACCCTGCGTCATTTCCTCCTCCTCGTATCCATCCAGCAGCTGGAAGTCAGTGGTTGCCCAATTGATCCCAGTTAGGGCTTGGTAAATAGCTTCATCGCTTATAAGCTCGGAGGGTTCAACATCAGGGGCGTAAGTGTGCTTACGGGCGGGCGGGATGAGATCCTCCACATCATGCGTCGGCGCATTAACCCGTTTGTTGTCAGTGTCATAAACCGCCTGGTAGTGGGACATATCAACTTCTTCGGCTAACTTGCTGGCCAAGGGCCGCATTTCCTTCGTCAAAGCTCGAAGATCATCATTGTTAAATTCTGATCCATCCTCTTTCAAGCTTGGATAGCCATTCACTACGTCAGCCGGATCAAGGTCGGGTACCCATGCTTTCGCCCGGGTTAGTGCAGTCAAAGCACCTACCCTTGCAGCCGATCTCTTCAGCTCTTTAAAACGGGCGGGCAACATTGACAGCTTTTCCAGAGTCTCCTTGATCAAAGTTGGGGGTGGTTTTTTGTGAGCGGCAGTACAAATGATTCGTTGCGCGCCGGTATAAAGTTGTTCTTTAAGTGTATAGGCAGCCTTCAGCTTCTTCTGCATGTGAGAGCCTAAATGGGCAGTGCGTTTTCCTGCATAAGTGGAACCATTGTTAAGCCGGTAATTTATGGGACGATACATATTAAGAGTTGTAATATGGGTGCTTACCAAAGACAACAGTGGTCATTGCATTTATTTGACGCTTTAAGCCAGATAGTTCTTCTGCCACCGGTTTAAGGGCGTCTTCTGCGTCAATAGCCCTTTTCTCCAAAGTGGATTTCTCTGTATCCCAATCCGCCCGCTCCTTCTGGAAGTCTCTTTTCAATTTTTGCATACTTGCCAAAGCGCTGGTCAACTCATCCTTGGCTTTGGAGGTTGCTGCTTGCTGGAACTTAAGGTTTTCTTGAAGGTCAGCGGCTTGAGATTCCTTATGATTCAGATCAACCTATAAAGAGATATACATATCATAAATTGGTAAATCATATTGAAAGTCCCAAGCGCATAACAAGTTATACACTTGGCACTTGGGGGCTAATGCATATTTCCAGTTATTAGACTTTTTTACAAAGTCCCTAGCGCATAACAAGTTATACACTTGGCACTTGGGGGCTAATGCATAATTGCTCAAAGGAAAGTTACAGATTAAAGTCCCGGTTCATCTTGAAGTGATAAACTGGCCCTTGGGGGCTACATAGGCGAAAAGCTGCAAATTTGGTGTTCTGAAAGTGCAGGTTCATCTTCAAGAGATAAACCGGCCCTTGTGGGCTAGAGTGGAGTTGATGCAAGATATTTGACCAAGGAAGAAACAATATTGCAGAAATCAAGCAGCATTTACCTCATATCGTTCCTTCATTAGTTTCACCAAACCGGCTTCATAATCACGGCTTGTTTACGGCTGGTTTAGATAGCCAGAGTGAAGGTCCTGGGCGCTGAGATGGGCATAGCTCGACAAGTCGGCATTCCACTTACCCTTGTCCATACCAGAAACTTCCTTCTTGGCGCTATGCTTTGACAAAGCGACGGACTCGCCAGGAGTGGTGTTGCCAAGACCAGTAATCATAACATCGTCTGTGGTAGCAGAAGCTTCTTTGGCTGGGCTTGCCGGGTTATTACTGGCTCGGACTGGGCTATTCTGTTTGTCACCAAGATCCATTGGTGCAGTTTCTTGTTCAGTAAAAATATCATGATCCGGCGGCGGCGGATCATCACGCAAGGCATCAACATTTTCTTCTGCCAGCTCTGGAGTCTTCTTCGTTCAGGGTTTACATCACCATCAGCCGGTTTACTCAATTTGGCCTTCTTACTTGGTTTTGGCCTACTGAGAAAGATAAAGGTAAAAGTTAGTCCGTGGACTAAAACATAAGGTTAACAGAAAAATAAAAGCTCACCCAGGAACGGTCTTGAGAGGAGGAAGCTGTGTGGCTGTTGACTCACCAGATGATGTATGAGGTGTGTCCTGATAATTTGAATCAGATAGATTAAGAGGCTGCCGGAAATGGCCCGCTTTGGGATAAAGGACATCAGGAATATATAAGACCTCTGATTGACTCTTCTGGATCGGAGTATTCGGTAAACCGGTGGATGTGATTGCTTGGCTGGTGTGCCGAGTTGTGGGGCGAGCTTCATGTTGCTGCTTCTTAAAAACAAAGTTTGGGTCCAAGTAAGCTAAAGGGTGAGAAAATCTTACTTTCCGGTTTGCTTGACAGATTTTCTGTGTTGGCAGAGGATCTGAACCGGAGGAAAGGATAATTACCTCAACACCATTAGCTTGGCTGCCTTCTGCGTTTTCCTGAATATAATCATTGTCAATGAGGTGGAAGAAAAGGGAGCCAAGGGAGTCAAGTTCTACCTCTGATGCCGGTTCATCATCCTCAATGTTTAACTCGGATGCTTCAGCAGTTTTCTTTTTGATAGTCTTCTTGATGGCCTTGGTCGTAGGGCGAGATACCTTTGCCGGTTTATCTTGGGTTTTTCTCTTCCAGAACGGATCATTACCCTGTCAGAAATTGAGGAGTTTTAGAAAGTATACTTGACAGATTGAAATAAAGAAAAAAGTTATAAGGATATATACCGCTGGCGGTTTATTGGATTCGCATAAGGGAGCTAGCCCAGTTTTGTTGCAGACATCCACCGGTTCATCCAATATCTTCTTGAGAGATTCATTGATTTCATTTTCTGTTAGCAAAACCTCAGTATGACGTTGAGGGTCTTTGGGGTCCCCTGTGTACTCGCACATAAAACCGGGACGCCGGCTTAGAGGTAAAATGCTCCAAGAAATCCAACAACGAACAAAGTCGATGCCTGTTAAACCGTTTGCAGTAAAAGCCCGAAGCTTGGAACATTGTGGGGCATACTTGGATCACTCTTGGGCACTGAGCCGTTGGGGAAATGGATGATGGTTGGAAAGCCGGTGTGGACGATAACCCGGCAGAGGATTCTCACAAGCTAGAGATGTATCTTAAAAGTAAAACCAAGTGTGGTTCCAATCTTTTGGATGACTATGATGCTTCGCATGAGGGAAACTGACATCTTTCCTTTTTTGAATGGACATCCCACCAAGCTCGGTGTTGGGTCCGTCCGTAAACTCTGTTCGGCAGTTCAAATGGAAGAAATATCTAAACAGCTCAACTGTGGGCTCCTCTTGCAAATAAGCCTCGCAGAATACTTGAAAATTGCAAATATTGGATACAGAGTTTGGTCCAATATCTTGAGGGTGGAGTTGGAAGCTAGCCAGCACATCACGGAAGAATTTTGATCCGGGAGGGCTAAACCCTCGGGCCAAGTGAACAACAAATATAACTACTTCTCCATCTTTGGGTTCAGGTGGGTTTTCCGGACGAGGGATTCTCCAATGGATGACGTCTTTTTTGGCTAAAGCGCCAATCTCAACTAAATCGTTCAGTTCCTCTTCAGTAACCCGGGATGGAACACAGTTGCGGGAATAAAATTGCTTGGCTTGCTTTGCCATTTCAAAGGAAAAAGCTGAAATTACAGATAAGGGCCGGTTTATGATTCATGATTGACAGATATAGAATGTTGATAGGTATTGAGGTATACACAATAGTAAACTAGAGCTAGACATTGGAAATATTATAAAGACAATTGCAACGGCGGTTTAAGCGGGGCCTAATGCTACCTACCAGATTATAATTTTCTTAAAAGGTAAACCACCGATGAAGGTATGAAGGATGCATATCTAAAGTAACAAAGTGATAGAAAAACAAGTTTCGCAGATCAGCAGCAGAATTACAGATCTACAACAAATCAATAAATTCAGGTATATTCAGATTTAGGTCGAACTGGTGCTGCAGCAGTTCATCAGATCTAGGTGGGGATTACTTAAAAGACGAAACATGTTAATGATAAGGAAGGAGGATCATCGCTGCAGCTGCGTACAAAAAAACATCAGATCTACACTTACCATCGAAGCCGTGGTGAAGCATAGGGAAGAACAGCGCAGCAACTTTGATGAACTCGCGGGAAAAATCCAAATGAGATCTATAGGAGAAACGAAGAAAGGATTTACCAGAGCTCTTGGATGCGGAGGCGCGCCGATGACGCTCTGGTCCAAACAGGTTGATGCAGTGGCCTGGGTTGGAGCAGATGTGAAGGTCGACGACGGCGGCGGTGCTTAGGCACTGTGGAGGAACAAGGAAGAAGAAGGGCGAAGAGGCGAAGGGAGGAAAAAGAAAAGGACCCATCGCCCTATTTATAAGCCGAAGGGATAAACGACGCGGGAATCGAGGGCCCCGAAAAAATGGATATAGGGCGGAGCTGTCACCTCGGTCTTTGGAGGATTAATAAATAAGGGTTAAAGCATATACATGTTTTTTAATGAACAGGTGATGTCATGGTGGTTTAACATGATCATGGAAGATGACGCCAGGGTGATTTACAATGTCATTTGAAGCCAGGGAAGACAATGTTATGCCGAAGTGTTGAAATTGACATGAATAGGTTCAAATCAATCTGGTGCCTAATGTCACGGATATAACTATTAGGTATAAACCGCTCAGGAGGGCCGGTTTATGCCTACGACGAATTACTCCTATGAAGCCCATCAAGACATAGAGTATGGCGTATTACTACAGAAGATTAAAAGGCCTAGGGCCCAAAAGACATTAGGGCCCATAGATATAAACCGCCATATGATGTGTGATTTGTATTGTAAAATAGGTAAAGTAGAGACCGAGCCAGGCACATTTATGAGCCGGCCTTGGGATTCTGTAAGCCAGCCGGGTGTCATCCTGTGTATATAAAGGGACGACCCAGCGGCAGTTCAGGGAGAATAAAAACAATAGTTCGAGACACAAGCAAAGCGGATTCGCTCCCTGGTCATCGAAACCCTAGCAATACCACAACAACTAGACGTAGGCTTTTACCTTCATCGAAGGGGCCGAACTAGTATAAAATCACTTGCGTCCTTTGTCTGCTCTAACCGCTTTATGCTAACCCGTAGCGATGGCTCCACGACTAAATCCTTATTCTTGGACATCTGCTGTGACAAGACCACGACAACTCCCATCAGAGTCATCAGAGCCTCTAATAAATCAGTTAACACTTGAGCCAGCGGGCGGGCTGGTCTCCCAGCGCCTGCCGTCGTTAGCGCCGTTGCGGCGGGAGTCATGGCCGTGGTGGCTGTCGAACCGAGAACCGGCTGGGTGCCAGTCATGAAGATCGCCACCTTGTTCGGCGGCTTACGGGGGTCCAGAATACTGTTACCATCGGACCAGCCCCCAAGCCATCCATTCTGTAGCTGATACATTGAATTGGTCTCGCCTGTGGACGATTCACTATTAGAGTAGACGGCAGTCTCACCGCGAGATCCAGAGCCTTCAACCCATGGATATATCCAAAAAAGGCACGCCTCTCGACGGGCTGAACCCGGGCAGGTCGCGCACGTTGAGCCGTCTCGATGATGGTGGTGCAGATGACCGGCTCAGGGCCCGGTTCGCCAATCTTGCCAATGAAGACATGGATTACGCCGAAGGGGACCCGGTACCCGTACTCAATTGAGCCGGCCTCGGGGCACCAACCGGCATCGTTAATGTAGAGCTTGCCGCGACGACTCTTGGTCATCCGGCCCACATGTATCCCTTGATCCCTTCAAAGCTGCCCCTCTAGAACTTGAAGCCATAGTGCGCTGGCCCCACGGTGGGCGCCAACTGTCATGGAGTTGTCACGACAGATGTCCTAGAGGAAGGACTTAGTTGTGGAACCATCGCGACGTAGTTAGCTTAAAGGGGTTAAAGCAGGACAAAAGACACGGGGGGTTTATACTGGTTCGGCCCCTTGCGGTGAAGGTAAAAGCGTAATCCAGTTTGAGGTGATATTGCTAGGGAAAAAATACGATAGCCTGGCTTTTGATCTATTGTTTTTTGCCCTAAGCCGCTGCCGGGTCATCTCCTTATATACACGGGTTGACGCCCTGCAGCTTAAAGTGTCCCATCCAGCTCATACAAACGTTCCGGCCCGGTGACTTATCTTTACATGCCTTACCGTACAAGTCGAACATACATGGCGGTTTATACTTATGGTCCTTAAGCCGCTCTGGGTTTTGGCCCCTTTATATACCTATCTTCCTGAACCGCTATCTTCAACATGCTCCTAGGCTTGGCCCATGAGCCGCCATTGGGGTAACCCGGCCCCTCCTGGGCGGGTCATATAGAATAGTTATATCCCCAACAATCCCCACGTGCAGATTTCACAATTTTTATGCAAACAACAATTTTAAACATTTTAAATGTTGTTATCATGATGCGTATGACATATTCAAGTTTTATGCAATTTTACGAAGATGTTGACATGAGAATGTTATGAAGCATTTGTCACCATGGCGGAACAAAAGGGATGCCACGACAACGACAACGGAAATGGTGCCACGACAACATTCCGATGATCCGACAACTTGTTGAGATGTCGATGCAAAACAAGGGCAGCGTGAGCGTGTCATGCAAGATGGTGGGGTGATCCAGGTAACCGACTTCCCATGGGTCGACGACAAGGCATACGAGAAGGAACATGCAAGCGAGAACTCAGACACGGTGCAACACACGGATCAACTCATACATCGCAAGCATTCGTTCATTGCATCGGCGTTCAACTCGGGGTATACCTTCAAAGCGTGCGGTTCGGGGCGAAACGAGTTCGTCGAGGGAAGTAGTGGTACACGGGTCGTAGTGGAAGTAGTTGTACACAGCGACAGTAGTGGAAGTAGTCGTTCTCACGGTCTTGTTGGATCCATTTCGGCGGTAGTGGTACATGGTTCGAAGAGGAACTTGACAAATCCAAGGGCTCCGGCCATCGTGGTACTTGGTGTCTCACCGTTAGTCATACACGAAGTCGAACAGAGGGCCTTAGTGATTCAACGGGTATGAGGCAACGAAAAAGCACGGGCATCCCCTGTACTTGGCATAAACTGAGGCAATCTCGACGATCCGGCAAGGCCACGTGGTACATGGTAGTATTGGCCTTCGTAGGGCAGTGGTCCAAGCAAGCAGCAGCTCTGCTCAAAGCAGGGCAGCACGAGGTGATGCAGGGGACGGGTCGACGTGACAGCTCCTTGAGCACATAAGAAGCCGACGGTAGGCTGGGGCGTCGGTAACCTCGAGGCCATGGGGATGGCCGGCAGTAGAAGGAGGCGCGATCGAGGCGAAGCAGGAGAGGTCGTCGGCGAGGAGCGGAGCTCGGAGAAGGAGCTGCAACAGGGGGTCACGAAGAGGCCGAGGCAACTGGCGGGATAGGACGCGGGCGTCGGGGAAGCAGGCGAGCGGCTGGCGCAGGAGCTAGAGGGCGCGACGTCCTGGGGCGGCGCAGCGAGGCGAAGGCCGACAAGGTGCGGAATAGGAGCGCCGTGAGATGGGGCTTTCGGAAGGGAGGAGAAGCACGGGCGAGGCGTGTCGCGGAGGTCGGGGCGAGGCGTGTCGCGGAGGTCGGGGCGAGGCGCAGGCGAGCGCGTGGGGTCGCGGGCACGACGGCAGCTAGTGTGGTTGGGTGGCGAGGCCAGAGGCGAGGTGGGATGTGACGCCCGAAGACCGACGCCCCAGAAGATTCCAGATGTTTCGGGTTCTCCCGTGTGTTTCATTTGTGCTTATGTTATTTATTTTTGCATTGCACCATGTCATCATGCCATCATGTCTTTAATTTCTGCAACGCAACTAAATAAATTGCATAGATCGTTTGATCTATTTAAATCGAGGGAAGGATGACTTCTCTTCATAACATATCCTCCTAATATTTATGGAGCTACTATAAATAAATATTCCATTGTTGGAAGCAACCATCACACACTTGCATAATTTTCCCCATGTCTGTTTCACTCCTAGTTTTGACTCCCACAACCATGCTTGATCATCTTCCTCTTCTTCTTTCTACCTTTTTTTCTGCAAGTGACATTTTTCCCTGTTCAAATGTTCAATAGCTTCCTTTAAATATTAGATCATACCAAAAACCACCTCCTCCAATTTTTTCATGTCGTTTGGAAGTGCTTTGGTTGGCCTAAAGATTTATGCAAGTTTGAGTTATTTCCGAACTCGCATAAATTTGTAGTCTCTAAAAATTGCCAAAGCATTTTATTAAAATATCCCACAATTCCAGGTTTCTAGGGATATTTTTATCTTAGCTAAAACCTTCTCCTAACCCCCTGTCCATTTTCCTTTTCTTCATCAGAATTTGAGCCTGCTTCTGTTTTTTTAAGGGAGAAGGGCCCTTGCGTGCTCTGGGCTCCCAACCGTAGGCCGGCCTCTAAGGCCATCAACCTTCAAGGCCTCCTGGCCCAGCTAACCGAAACCCTAGCCCGAGCCAGCGACGTCTCCTTCCATCCCTATCTCTCTCCCTCGCTCGACCCGCAGCACGCCGCACCTCTCCATCTCGCCCGATCCCCAGCCTCCTTCGATCTTCCGAGCCGCTCCACCTCTCGACCCCTTCTCCCTCTCCCTCGTCCTCCCCCCCAAGCGAAAGGCTGCGCTGCGTCACGCTCGCGCCTGGCTGCTCCGCGCCCCGCCGCATCACCAGGGCCGCCGGGCGTCCGTCCTCGCCGCCGCCCCCACGCCGAGCGTCGGCCTCGCCTCCTCCAGGGCCGCCGCCTCCCTGCTGCCTCAAATCCCCGCCGCCTGGAGCCCTTTCACCGGCGAGCCGTCGCGCCATGCTCCTCTCTGCTCGTCCCACTCATCATGGCCGCCACCGCAGAGCTTCCAGCCTCTGGCAGCAGCTGCTGCAGGTCCGGCAGCCCGGCCGGCCTGGAGCCGCCGTCGCCGCCGCCAAGGCCTCGTCCAGCCGCCCCTGCCTCGTCTCCAGCGCGCCTGCGACCTCCGCCTCGTCATCCTCGACCTTCGCCTCCGCCTCGAGCCCTTGTCGGTCTCCCCGTCCCTGCTGCCTCGACGAGTCGCTCGAGCCTTGCCTGCCTCGTCCCCCGCTTCTCCTCTCTGCTCTGATCTCAGCACCGCCGCGCCTTCCTCGCCAAGGACGTAGCCGACGCCGACAAGTCTTGCTGCCCCTGCCAAGTTCCTCTTCCGGAGACGAAGTTGCTGCCAAGTCCCTCTGCCAAGTTGCTGCCAAGTGCACGAGGACCTCGGAGGCGTCAAGTTCATCAACGTGTACGTCTACGGCTCGTGTAGCCCTATGTCAGACGACGACCGAGTACAACTACCATCGCAAGAACCGAGACCGGCAAGTCCGAAGACCCCAAGTACCTCTACCGACGACTTGAACATCTACGAACATGTACGACGACCGTCACCGAAGAACTGTGTACCACTACCGTCGCCGAGGACCTGTGTAATGCAAGCGTCAAGTTCGACTACCGTCTCCGTGTACCACTACTTCCTAGACGAACGTGAACGACTACTTCCTTTTGGCAACATGAACGACAACTTCGACAATGATCGCCTCGAGAACGTCTACTTCCACTACGTCCCTCGACGACTCGAACCGCTTCGAGAACGAACGTTCCGAAGGTATAACCCCGAGACGATGACCCGTGGACGAATGCTTGTGGTTGTATGATATGTTTCCCTTGTGTGCACCGTGCCCGTTTCGTCTTTTGTCGTGCTCCTCGGTTGACTCGTCGCCAACCCGTGGGAACCCGGTGACGGGATCACCCCACCTTTCATCTTGTTCGACTCGTTCACGCAATCTTTTCTTTTGCACCGGTCTCACAACGAGTTACCGGAACCGAGATGTTGCCATTGCATCATTTTCGTATCGTTGTCGTGGCACCCTTTTCTTTCCACCATGGTGATAAATTGCTTCTTATCTCTTATGTCAACTTTTAATAAACTTGCATAAAACTTGATCATATCATCCGCATCATGTTAACAACATTAAAATGTGTAAATTGTTGTTTGCTTAAAATTGCTAAACATGCATATGGGGATTTCCGGAATTGTTGTTGTAGTTTCTGGCCTCATTTAAACATGTTGCTTGTGTTATTTTTCTGTGCTTCCTACCTTGCCATGTAATGCTTCCTGTATAGTTTTGTCATGCATCATACCTTGCCATGTATTGCATCATATAGACTTGAGTTGTTTCTGTGCTTCCTACCTTGCCATGTTGTGCTTCCTGTATAGACTTGTTGTGCTTCCTATGTAGACTTGTGTTGCATCATACTTGTTTGAGCTCATTGTCATGTCTCGTGTGGTGTGTTTACCGTGTTGCTTGTTTCTTTCCGGTTTGCTTCCCTCATTAGCTTCGGGTTCATTCCGGAGTTGTGAGGTACTGTTCGACTACTTAATGGACCCGTTCTTCTCCCTTGAGGAATCCCAGGCAAGATGATCATACCCTTGGATACCTTTACTAGCATTGCCTTTGCTTAGTTGTCTCGATGCTATCGTTACATGTCGCGCTACCCATCTTATTGTCGGCACTCTCCTTGATGCCATGAAACATCTAACCTTTGACACCTTCCTAGCAAAAACCACTGTTTGGCTATGTTACCCGCTTGCTCAGCCCCTCTTATAGCGTTGTTAGTTGCAGGTGAAGATGAAGATCGTTCCAGGAGGGAACTTGTTGTTGGAATATCACAATATCTATTATTATTCTTAACACACCTATATAATGGGCATGGGTGGAAGGCTTGGCCTTTTGCTCGGTGTTTTGTTCCACTCATGCCACCTTAGGCGCCGATAAACCGGCATTATGTTCCTCGATTTTGCGTTCCTTACACGATGGGTATATGGGGACCCCTTGACACTTCGACTTCGAATAAAACTCCTCCAGCAAGGCCCAACATTGGTTTTAATTTGCCTCATAATAACAACTTAATTAATTAATTAAATTTGCATAGGGGGTCGCACCCTCGGGTACTCTTTTCTACATAGCAGGGGGGGCCAGTGCTGATGGTGTTGGTCCCAAACGGGGGTCCTGCGGGGCCACCATGGGTAAACTCGAGGTTTGGTTTTACCTGTAGCATCGCCCATCCGGTTGTGGCCTGAGACGAGATACGCGCGGCTACTATCAGGGTGTCGGCACGCCGGGAGGTCTTGCTGGACTTGTTTTACCATTGTCGAAATGTCTTGTGCACCGGGATGCCGAGCCTGATCGGATTTCCCTAAGATAAGGGGTGATGATATTATATTTATCACTTCAGCTAATCGTGAGAGCTTGTGATGGGCTAAGTTGGGACACCCCTGCAGGGTTATAATCTTTCAAAAGCCGTGCCCGCGGTTATGTGGCAGATTGGAATTTGTTAATGTCCGGTTGTAGAAAACTTGACAAAGGATCCGAAGTAAAACACACAACTGTGTGAGTAACCGTGACTGTCTCTTTTCACTTTGAGAAGAGAACACGGTGGGGTTATGTTTGACTCGTAGGTAGTTCAGGATCTTTAGCGATCACTACTAGTTTGCGACCGTTTGCGTAGATGCTAATATTATTCTTGTACTCGTTAGTTAGCCACCATATTATGTTTAGCCGCTGCTGCAACCTCACCACTTTACCTCTTCCTACCCATAAAGCTTTGCTAGTCTTGTTACCCATGGTTATGGGATTGCTGAGTCCTCGTGGCTCACAGATACTACAACACCATATGCAGGTTTAGCCGAGAATGATGCAGGAGCTGGTTCAAGTACTTCACTGGGAGCTCGATGAAGAGAGTGGCCGTATGCTTGTGACGTTTTCGACAATCAGTAGTGGTTTCTACTAGGGGCGATTCGGACCTGTGGCTTTATGTTTTTCTTTGGAATCTTTCTTTTGGATCTTCGCCCGTAGTCGGGTTCTGATGTTTTGATTGATGTCTTGCTCATGTAATGTATTGTGTGACGTGGCGAGTGTAAGCCAACTATCCTTTCGCAATTCCATCCCTATTTTTTACATGAGTCGTGCAAAGATACCAAACTTGAGATCATTCCAGAATGGGCTTATACCTTTTAGTCGTGCCTCGACACGTAGGAGGTATAGTCCCATCCTAGGCATTACATGGGAGAAGGAGGCGGGGGGGATGAGGCTATGGGGATCGGGAGGAGCGAACGGGAGGACGATGAGGGCTCGAGCGAGGGGATGAGAGGTGGTGGCGGTGAGGGAATGAGAGGGAGAGGGTGAGGGATCCGGCTACGTTAGGTTTAGGGAGGGTTAGGTGGGCCTTAGGGCATGGATGGAGATGGGCCTTGGGCCAAATTGGACTGAGCATAGGACTTCTCTCTTCTTTCTCAATTCCCATATCAGAAAAGAGAGAGAGAGAGAGAGAGAGAGAGAGAGAGAGAGAGAGAGAGAGAGAGAGAGAG